>OX422220.1:193139446-193481946 GCA_949130495.1 Sambucus nigra
TTTGGATATGATCCCTAACATCATTAGTTGGTGGTATCGTATTTTAAAAGATAGCAAGCACAAGACAGAAAATGATGGAAAGCAAAAATTCATCCATTAATAAGCAGAGGCTACAGATAACAGAATTAAAAAAGTACAAAAGCCCCCAGAGTTGACTATCTTAACAAGAGAAATAACCCTCAAGGTTGAGCATCACCCAACCGACTGAACAGTAACTCCGACGTTGGTGATCTCAGCCCCATCGTCATGGTCAGCCAGTTCCTCATTGTTCCCAGTAACCTCTAGAGGGATGGTCTCAGTAGGGGCAGCAGTAACGTTCTCAACTTCGGCCAAAGCGGCTCCGAGATGAGAGTCACCAAAGCCAAGGCCTACAAACTCATCCGGTGTCAGGCTCTCGATCTCTGCGTGTTTAATGGCTTACCATCGGCCAGCATCATTGATGCCTCTCTTTAGATAATCAAAGCCAAAGTCCATAAATTCGTCAGATAATTTATAGTTGGCAATGATTTTATCCTTAGCCTCAGCCATGGCAGCTTTAACTACAACATCAATACTGGACTTAGAGTTGCGACCAGATCTTTCTCCTTCTGTAGATCCCCTTGACCTTATCAAGGTCAGCCTGGCAAGCCTTCTCTGCTTTCTCAGCATCTTACCCCTTTTGGATCAAGGGCAGCCTCTTCAGAGTCTAGTTGGCCAGGCGGTGAAGAGAAACTGCACCCTGTAACACAAAAGGCAGACACATAAGTACGAGACATAAGAAATAAAGGGAAAACACTTGCAAAAATTCTTAAAAATACCTGGACAGTTCGGTGAAGGGAGAATTGGGCTAGCATAGGGACATCTATGGATTGGAGGAAACTTTTGTCATCATCGGTGATGAGAGAGCCGAGGGCGTCTATCGCCTTCAGACTATGGCCTATGACGTTGTTATTGCTTATCTTCAGCTACGATAGACGAGCAACAAGAGCATCGTCTGTGGATATAGGAATGGCCTGGTCAGAGCGAAGAGTTTTTAAAGGACGATTAGTGGGATCGGATGCCTGACCCTTCCACTTCTTCCCAACACCATCAGCTCTACTGGAGCCGACAGTCTTTTTGATTGTACCGTTAGAGGGGCAGTCTTGTTGCCACGTCTGTTAATGAGGTTGTTAAGGTTAGGGGCCAAAATCTTCCAAAGTTCATTCTAAGTTCCTTCTGGATGATCTACAAAATAAAAGTCTCAGAATCAGTGTATCGGCTAAACAAAGGTATGAGGCATCACTTAGCAACAATAATAAATTAACTTACGAAGTTCAGTCAAGGGGCCACCCCCAAACCTGTCTGAGCAAGGTAATATGGAGTCATCACATGCTCAAACTTCACAAGACGACCTTTATCATCTTGGCTACGGAGTTTGTTTATCTTTTCGTAGGCATAAGGGCTCAAGCTCGGGTCAGCTTTGGTCGATATGGTAACCTTGACCCACCTCAGAGGAGTCTTAAGCGCTGACGTCTCATAGGCTTTGTTGGGATTGAAATCCTAATCACCCTAAACGAAGAAGTATCGGGGTTTCCAATTCTGCTTAGAGGTCTGAGTTATCAGTAGGATTTTTTTTCAGACTTCTTGGATACAAAATGATAGTATCCTGGATGAGTCTTAAAAGACGATGGCATATAACAACCAATAAATATGTAAACTGGAAAATCGGTTTGATGTACCGCCTTCCAAAGGACGATTGACCCAATCATCACTCTTCACGCATTCGGAGATAATTGAGAAGGGGCAAGGTGGATGACTTGGAGTATGGGGTGAATAGGCAGATGAAAACCTAACTTGAACATATTCTCATAGACGCAGATCTCACTGTCCCGACCGTTAAAGGCTCTTTCATTCTCAAGAGGTACCCTCATAGAAATAGCGGGATGTATACCGTAGAGGTGTCTGAAGACTTAGAGATCAGCCTCAGAGATGGTACTCTCATATTCAATGGTGATGGAGGTATCAACTTTGCTTTCCTCATCACTACCAACTGGGACCTCAGCCTGAGGATTGCCTGGGTCGCCACTAGGGAATCTCTCAGTAAACTCGGCCCCAGTCGTGGTTGATAGTGGAATGGAATTTATTGGAGGGGGGAATGCGATGTTGGGCTCTAATATTTCTATAGAATCAGAGCCATGTGATGACTTGGCCCCTTTAGAGGACGAGTTGCGAGAGGAAACCTTTTCAGCATCAGACCTTGCACTTTGCGAAGGGGGATAATCCAGAGCCTCTTCATATGAATCGACGCTCTTGGATTGTTGAGAGGTGGATATAGGGTCGGAAACAGACGACTCTGACATTGGTTCACAAGTCTCAATGACTTGGGGGTATACTACTGCCAAGGGTGGTGGAAAGATAGATCGGACTGGAAAAGCCTCAGCCTTTCGACTCTCGTCTTGGGCTTCCTTTATATGCCTAATCTTATCAAATAACTTCTCTCTCAGACTAGGGAAGTCCTCTGCTAACTTGTACAAGGGTCATAGTATCCGAAGGACGAGGATACACTTGGGTGAAAGTAGAAAGGGCAATAAAAGGTAAACAACTTAAAGTTTGACTATAGTTGACTCTAGGATTAAACTGTAGAAATTTGAAAGGTTTCCCCCAAGAACACTATGAACAAACCTAACCTTGCCCACAGAAGATGATGATCGGAGGACGTCTGAAAACCTAAATACTAGCAGTCTAACGCTAAAAACCCATCGTAATCACTCAATCACACTCCAAAACACCAATAGGATCTCTTCATCAGCTTAAAGACCTCCTAACAATGGCAGGACAACCACCGAAAAATAAAAAATCCAATGAAAAATTTAGACAACGATTGGAATTGCTAGAAATAAAGAAAGTTGAGGTGAAGAGTATTATATGAGCAAACTCAAGCTCTTGAGACAGGGGGAATGGCAGGAGGATATCTAAGATTGAAAGGCTTGCAAGTTTTTAGCAGATGGGTAGTTATGGAGGTTTTTGCAGGAAAAGGAGAGGCGCGAAGGATGTTTTGGGGAAGAAAGAGAAATGAAATATTCTTGGGGTTTTAAATCTCCCCTATTGATTATGCACGCTTCCCCATAATGCCATCATTGAGGGCACGAAAACCTAAATGAACAACCACCAAACCCTACTTGGGGAAGACGCCAATCAATCAGGTCAGTGACATGTGTCACCCACTCATGTA
The DNA here is from genome assembly GCA_949130495.1 of Sambucus nigra. Classification (NCBI taxonomy): domain Eukaryota; kingdom Viridiplantae; phylum Streptophyta; class Magnoliopsida; order Dipsacales; family Adoxaceae; genus Sambucus; species Sambucus nigra. The sequence goes on from OX422220.1 coordinate 193,142,637, forward strand.
TAAATCCTATACAGCCAACAAGTAAGAGACGCCTCATTATGCCCTCATCAACTCGTACCCATCAAACTCCTATTCACATAAAAGGATAAGGTATAGGGGGTTATTTATATAGACAAAGTGTACCCTCATCTCTTAAGATGAGTGGCATCACATCTCATGGCCGAGTTGTCATAGGAGCCCCAAGTGTCATTGGCGAGGTCATCCCGATAAGGGCCGACCTCGCTTCAACTAGCCACAGCCATATGGAAAGCCGAGACTGTGAGAGTTGCGCTTGTGTTCTAATTAAGAAATTATATAATTAAACACAGTTTAGCCCAATTAAATCCTATACATGCATCTAGGTGTGATTGAATAAGATGTAAAGCATGCAGGAACATTCAAACACACACAAATGAGGAAAAATCCCCCAAAGGGGCAAAACCATTTATTTCACTATAATTTTGTAAAGTACGATTTACACGGATTACAATGAAATACAAAGATGACATAGAATTACCCTCAGGTGTCGGATCTGTAGTCGGTGACTGGAAGTTTCCCTTTCTAGGAGGGCAACAGTGAAGAAGAAGGTCGGTCTTCTCCACAAGGATATGAACAGCAAAAGAATTTGTGTTCTAGGGTTTCAAAAATGATTCACAAATGATTTGAAAATTTGCGTGAATCAAAACATGAGTTTGGAAACTCACAAAGATGAAGACTTTGAGTTTATGAACTCTGAAAATTGTGTGTACAAGTCCTATCAAACCACTTCCCGTAGTGGGTTTATAAAGGAATAACTTGGCCTAAAAAATCTTTGCATGATCTGGCTGAGTATATCCTAGGCGGACCGGTCTGCCTCGATGCGGACCGGTCTGGGGGGCGGACCAGTTCATTTTCTCAAGGCCCTTATTCGGTTCGCTACCAGTCCGGGGTCTACTGGATCTTCAGCAAGCGAATCGGTCCGGTATAGGGGCGGATCGGTCCGGGGTCGGATCGGTTCTTTTATTCTGGGCGGACCGGTCTAGCTGTGTAGAATTCTGATTCCTCCTCTTCTTTGATATTCGGATCCGTTAATGATGATATGAATCTTGAATTTCTTCAACGGTGTAACGGCTTATGACATACAAATTGATAATGGACAAAAATGTCCTTAAAAATCCCCCCTATGTCTATGCCGGTACATACATAAAAATAAACATTCGAATTATCAAATTACAAAGTGCCTATACAAATCTACCCTTCCATGAACCCAAAGCTGGAATGATACAAATGAATAAGACTTCAACGTTTGCTATTCGAATCTTCAGGAATCTCAACGCTTTTCTCACCAGGGTGTGCAATCCAATGATAATCCATGTAGTACCTACACACATGAGACAAAGCAAAATACCAAGTGACGTATCGAGATAAACATAGATATTAAATGATGAAAGCATACTTTCTCAAATCTCAACAACTCAAAACTCCCCCAAAATATGATAATTCATTCTCCCCCATTTTATGATGTCCCCAAATACACAAAATAGAAGAATAAATCAAACAAGCAAAGCCGGAGTGTCACAAGGAATAAACAACTAAATTTGAATTTTTTCAAAATTTTTCAAACAAACAAGAACACACCATGAATGAACACAGAACAACCAAGTCGATGATAGCGTAAAAGAATGGGTGTGGTCAAATTCGATAGGAAAATCAATGCATACAAACATGACATATGTGATCGATGAATATCGGATACTCCTAACGAATGAACTCAAAGTCTTCCTTTGGTGTAAAAAGGTGGTAATATGAGACATTGACTCAATCAAATCAACAAATCAAAGCTCCAAGTGATTTCCACACCAATAACGTCCAAAACTATTTCATGCTTTTTCAGGACTTTCAAGGAAGTGCAAACCCGTTTATATTCTCCAACCAAACTCCCTCAGATGTATATATTGAATAGAGGTAATCTAAATTCTCAAACTTTAGAGAATTATTGGTGAAACCTAATGGCCCATATTTGGCATGTATTGCTTTTTATTGCCTTTATAATTTTTTCGGGGATCTTTTAACCTCTTTGGACCTCGGATAATAAAATTCCTCCATTTTTTAGGTCCTGTTTAACGGTGGATTTTTCGCAAAAGATAGATAATAACCTTTCGCAGCCCCTCCCCGTTCTCAATAAAATACACAATCTCACCAAAACGGTTTTTACATGCAGTCCAATCCTGTCAAGTTTTATCGCATATTTAACGTTGTATAGACAGAATTGAGATGGAAACACTCAAGCCAATATGTGATAGACAAGTACAATAATCAAGTAAAGTTGTGCATGTGTGCAATAAAGGATATAGGAGTCAAACATGTAGGAAAATATCACTAATTACATCGCAAAGACTCCAAACAATGTAAAGCGCATGGATGAAATGATATAGCGTATCACATCTCTATCAAGCAGTCACATGGATATATGAAGTGATGTTGTGACTTGTCTATCTTAAATGCTCATCCATAAAAGGTGCAAAACAGAAATCTTTTTGGATTTTTCAAAAATTTAATCAAAATAAAATCTTTTTGTGCTTTTCTCAAAAAATTTCAAAAAGAAAATCTTTTTGTATTTTTCAAAAGAAATATAAAAAGTAGAAAGAATAAATACACTAGTGATACAATCTAGCAATAGGAATCAGAGGATATGATAATGACAATGCATCCTATACTAGACACGGCCCAACCCCTTAGTCAACTGTGCAAATCCCCAAAGACTTCCTAAGACTCTCAAATCTAAGGGCATTTAAAGGTTTCGTGAAAATATCGGCTAACTGACGGTCGGTAGGAACGAAACTCAGGGATACGACCTTCTCCTCAACTAACTGACGTAGGAAGTGCTCGCGTAACTTGATGTGCTTTGTGCGCAAATATTGGACGGGATTGCGGGATATGTGAATCGCGCTCGTGTTATCACAGGAAATGATAATGGTGTCCTGTGAAATCCCATAATCCTCCAACATTTGCTTCATCCACAAGAGTTGCGTGCAATAACTCCCGGCGGTTATGTACTCAGCCTCCATAGTGGATAAAGAGATGGAGTTTTTCTTCTTTCTCAACCAAAAGACAAGAGCAGAACCAAAATAGAAACACCCACTAGAAGTGCTCCTAAATCCATCTACATCCCTGGCCCAATCGGCATCCGAATAGGCGAACAAACGATCATCGGTATCAATGGAATACCAAATACCGTATGAGAGAGTCCCACTCACGTATTTGATAATACATTTTAGAGCGAGTAAGTGTGACTCTTTCGAAGATGCCTGATATCTCGCACAGACTCCAACACTAAAGGCTATATCGGGACGACTGGCAGTCAAGTATAGAGGACTAACTATTATACTCCGATATAAGGTTTGCTCTACGTCCTTGCCTGAAGTGTCCTTACAAAGCTTGGTAGTGGTACTCATAGGTGTACGAGCATGCTTAGCGGAGTCTAAACCAAATTTCTTCACTAGGTCTCTAGCATACTTAGATTGGGAGATGAACATCCCATCCTCTAGCTGACGAACCTGGAGACCAAGGAAGAAAGTAAGCTCACCAACCATGCTCATCTCGAACTCACTTTTTATCTCCTCTTCAAAGTGATGAGCATGTTGAGAGCACGTGGATCCAAAGACTATGTCGTTCACATAGACCTGGGCAACTAAAATTGCACCGTCATCTCTCCTGACAAACAACGTTATATCAACTCCCCCTCGCTTGAAGCCACGGGCTAAGAGATAGTAAGTAAGACTCTCGTACCAAGAACGAGGTGCTTGCTTCAAACCATACAGGGCTGTCCTCAGATAGTAGACACGCTCCGGGTGCTGAGGGTCTTCAAACCCTTTTGGTTGTTCCACGTGAACCTCCTCCTGTAGAATGCCATTCAGAAAGGCACTCTTGACATCCATCTGATATAACTTGAAGCGCAGATGACATGCGATGGGGAGTAGTAGATGGACGGACTCAAGCCTCGCAACAGGAACATATATCTCCCCAAAGTCTACACCTTCTATCTGTGTGTAGCCTTGAGCGACCAACCTAGCCTTGTTTCGGATTCTGGTACCATATTTATCCATTTTATTCTTAAAAATCCATCTAGTACCTATCATATTTATCTCACTAGGTCGGGGGACAAGTTCCTAGACACTATTCTTTTTAAACTGAAGCAACTCATCCTGCATAGCAGATATCCAGTGTTCATACTTGAGTGCTTCTTTATAATTCTTGGGCTCAACTTTGGACGTGTAGAAAAAATGGCTGACAATGTTCTCTAGCTGAGCACAAGTCTTGACTCCTAGCGTGGGATCACCAATAATGGCAGAAGGGTCATGACTCTTGTGAACCCAAGCGGGTGTGTCCCCTAACACAGGAGTAGGGTCCACAGAGTGTGAGTGAGGGACAAGTAGATCACTGTCAGAAGAGTCCTCAATCTCACACTGAAGGTTCGGATCAACAACCGTCGGAGGTTCATCATCTTGCACGATGACGTTTATTGATTCCATAACCTTAGAGCTATTCGGATTAAAAACTTGGTACGCTCTACTATTTAATGAATATCCTAGCAATATTCCCTCGTCGCTCCGGGAGTTAAACTTTCCTAATTGCGCTCTATCCTAGAGGATGTAACATTTACTCCCCAAAACATGAAAATATGTCAGGTTAGGTTTCTTTCCAGTCCACAATTCATAAGGCATTTTAAGAGTGTGTGGACGCAGGTAAACCCTATTCATGGTATGGCATGCAGTAGACACTGCCTCTACCCAAAATCTCCTAAAGAATTGACGACCTATAAGCATAGATCTATCCATCTCCTGGATCATTCTATTCTTTCTCTCAACAATCCCATTTTGCCGAGGAGTCTTCACAGCAGAAAACTCATGTTTGATCCCAAGGCTATCACAATAAAAATCTACCTTTTCTTCCTTAAATTCAGTGCCGTTGTCACTACATATCCTATTAATAGTGACTCCGTGTTGATTTTGCAGGACACGACACTTGGTATTTAAAAACTCTACAGCATCAGATTTCTCTCTCAGAAAACCTATGATGGAGTATCTGGAGAAATCGTCTACCATCACGAGGATATACCTCTTACCACCCAAACTCTCAGTACGAGTAGGACCCATAAGATCCATGTGTATAAGCTCAAGAACACGAGAGGTGGTAATGGAATGCAACTTCCTATGGGGACTACGAATTTGTTTTCCCAACTGACAGGGTCCACAAACCGTCGAAGTTGGCCTTCCAAGAGATGGTAAGCCACGTACTAGGTCCTTTTTAGCTAAGCGAGTGAGATCTCTAATATTTATATGACCTAGACGTTGGTGCCACAGATCCATAGGAGTGATCGTGGCGTTGTTGCAGACAAGTGAGGATATGGGCTCAGTCCCATAACAATTATCCTTTGTCCTCACCCCTTGCACTAAAAGTCAGCGTCGCACAGCTGGCTAATGCTGAGAAGGTTTGGTTTCAAACCTTTGACGTACAAAACATTTCCTAGCGTAGGAAATCTAGGTAACTCGACAGTACCACATCCTATAATGACAGACTTGCTCCCATCTCCATAGGTGACTCCACCATCCTTATAATCCTCAAGGTGGGTAAAAAATGAGACATCACCTGTCATGTGTCTGGAGCATCCACTATCAAAATACCACTGTGAGGTATTATGTGCTTTGAGAGGAACATGAACAATAAGAGCTTTCTTATATTTCTTAGGCACCCAAGAAGTGGTAACCTTATGTTTGCCGTTGTTGTTGTTGGTTTTAGCCTGAATGTGAGAAGCATTCACTGACGGCAAAGACATCCGTCAGAATTCCTCCATCAAACTCTGTGATGTGGCGGCTAAAAACTCAACACGCTCTCTCAGACTGGAAAACTTATCAGTATGACGTGGTGGAGCAGTAGTACGTCGTGTCCGACTCAAACTATAGCAAAACTCCCTCAGGTGGCCTTTTCTTTTGTAATATGTACAAAAGAACACAGTCTTAGGCAGACCTTGGTTTGCTTTTCTTGGTCGAACTCTCCTTCTTAGATTTTGGTGATGACCATAAGGAGTATTAGTGAACTCAGGGACTGGTCCAGGTGCAATTTGGGACGTGGAGGCACCATCATAACCAATTCCCTGCCGATCACCAAAACCTAAAGCGGGGCCGAGGAGCATCTTTCCAGATCTGTCCTCGATTTGTACCTTAACTTCCCGTGCTTTCTCAAGGTCATGAGTCAGCTGGGCAACAAGGGCTTCTAGTTGCTTCCGAGTCTCCACGGAGGAATAGAGCTCACTCGTAAGACTAGCCACTTGTTTAGTCAAGTCCCCTCTTTCTTTCTCAGAAACTACTCTCTCTCTCTAAACAAACTCTCTTTCTTAACACATGCAGGTTCTCTCTCTCTCAGGGAAGTGAAGGTGGAGGACTCTCTCTCTCTCGCTTTTCTTAAATCATCCTCTAAGCCGGTGATCTTAAGAACTAACGCTTTGTTACGCCTTTTAGTTTTAAATGACTCAGAATATAACTTAGCGTAGGTGCGTTGAATATCACTCTCGCTCTCACTTGAGTCATCCTCCCCCTCACTCACATCGATCTCACCGTCGAGGTGTCCCTGTGATGCAGTGTCCTCATCGTCGTGAGAAGTACTCAACGTGGTACACCCATGTGGTGACTCATCTCCCGAGTCCACCGATTCGACCTCACTATCGTCGCTAAGGGTAGCATTAAGGACCGCTTTCCCTTTCTCTCTGTTAAGACGTGTGGCACACTCAAAGTCTCTATGACCCCTACCGTCGCACTCAAAGCATCTCTCACTTTCTTTCTTAGGAGGATCTTTAAAATCTTTTTCATTTTTCTTATCAAACTTATTTTTCTCAAATTTCTTTTTACCTTTAAAATTGCCATTTTTCTTAAATTTGAGAATCCTCTTGAATTTTTTTGCAAAAAGAGCCAAATTATCTAAGTCAAAATCACAATAAGAATCTGACGTGTCAGTCTCTCTCTTTCTAGATGACTCTACCCTCTTTCTAGCCGACCCCTCACTCTTTTTCTCTTTGGCATTAAGTGAAATTCCCTTATCTTTAGACCTAGAAGTTTTAGGGAACATATCAATTTCATATGTTTGCAAATCTCCTACAAGGTCTTCCAATTTAGCATATTTAAATTACCCATAGAATTTAGCACAGTGACTTTAGGGATAAAACGCTTAGGCAAAGAACGGAGAATCTTTTTAACAACTCTAGCATTTGGAATATGTTCACCAAGATTAAAGCTAGTATTAACAATGTCAGAAAGCCTAGCATAAAAATCATCAAAACATTCAGTCTCATGTATGGTGATGGTTTCAAATTGAGTTGTCAAAATTTTCAATTTAGACTCTTTCACAGCATTAGTTCCTTCATGGGTGAGTTGTAAAACATCCCATGCCTCTTTTGACGTGGTGCACGTCATTATGCGTTTGAACTCGTTAGGTGTGACAGACCCGAAAATGACACTTAATCCTTTAGAATTGATTGATGACCATTTAAATTCTTCTTCAGTCCAAGAAGTGACAGGTTTTAAATTGATCACATTATCAACAGTGATGGAGGGAGGTGTCCACCCTCTTTCAACCAAAATCCAGACACGTTCATCAATGGCTTTTAATGCCGATCTCATGCGGGCTTTCCAATATGCATAGTTTGTCCCGTAAAAAATTGGCATTTTATTATATAACTTCTCCATAATTAACACACTCGTTTTCAAAAATCAATTTTTCAGAAAATTGATATCTTAGAAAATTTTTGCGGAAAATTACACGGTAAAATTGTGTAACTGGCTCTGATACCAATTTATGAGAGTTGCACTTGCGTTTAAATTAAGAAATTATATAATTAAACACAGTTTAACCCAATTAAATCCTATACATGCATCTAGGTGTGATTGAATAAGATGTAAAGCATGCAGGAACATTCAAACACACACAAATGAGGAAAAATCCCCCAAAGGGGCAAAACCATTTATTTCACTATAATTTTGTAAAGTACGATTTATACGGATTACAATGAAATACAAGGGTGACATAGAATTACCCTCAGGTGTCGGATCTGTAGTCGGCGGCTGGAAGTTTCCCTTTCTAGGAGGGAAACAGTGAAGAAGAAGGTCGGTCTTCTCCACAAGGATATGAACAACAAAAGAATTTGTGTTCTAGGGTTTTAAAAACGATTCATAAATGATTTGAAAATTTGTGTGAATCAAAACATGAGTTTGGAAACTCACAAAGATGAAGACTTTGAGTTTATGAACTCTGAAAATTATGTGTAGAGGTCCTATCAAACCACTTCCCGTAGTGGGTTTATAAAGGAATAACTTGGCCTAAAAAATATCTGCACGATCTGGTTGAGTATATCCCAGGAGGACCGGTCTGCCTCTGATGCGGACCGGTCTGGGGGGCGGACCGGTTCATTTTCTCAAGGCCCTTATTTGGTTCGCTACCAATATAGGGTCTACTGGATCTTCAGCAAGCGGATCGGTTCGGTATAGGGGCGAACCGGTCCGGGGTCGGATCGGTTCTTTTATTCTGGGCGGATCGGCCTGACTGTACAGAATTCTGATTCCTCCTCTTCTTTGATATTTGGATCCGTTGATGATGATATGAATCTTGAATTTCTTCAACGGTGTAATGGATTATGACATACAAATTAATAATAGACAAAAATGTCCTTACAGATACCGCAAGAGCATCACCTATTTAGCAAGCATCATCTTCATACCTTGCCATGGCAGATAACAGGAGTGACCCAATTAATCCAACCTCGGCCCGATCTATTCAGCCGAGGTCATACTTATGAATGAGAGTATGGGACCATCCTATCGGAGTTAGTAACCTTGTATCCTTCCAGGCCGAGGTTGCAATGGATGATACTAAGCAGCACGAGTATATGCAAGTACAGAAGTGGTATGCACATGTGGAAAATTCTACTATGAAAATATCTTTCCCTCATTTGAGGGAATATTGCATCATTATTGTATCTATGTGCCAAAGACAGGTGTCTATATCTTATTGGGAGTTTCCTCATGCACATGCTGATTACATGCTTGGTGGTACATTACACCTCCCGAGCCCTATAGATACACTTCATCTTCTCCATGAGAAGGGATCCTTCATTCATAACCTTAACAGAACTCTGTCCAATTATATACAAAAGAGATCGAGAGCTTTGAGTGTTGTATCCATGGCCATTAGTGCCCTTGTTTAGTGGATTTCTCACACACTCACATAGTGGATGTAGGCCTAATTGGCTGAACTTCTTTAAATCATTGAGTTCTTCCTCTTATACTTACCTCATTCTATTATATTTACATAGATCCATCTCCATTATTGTGCTGTGATTGAGATTAAACTATTCATAATCTCATCTTGATTTGGTGGTGATGATTACTGCATAATCAAAATGCACTGATCAAACAAATTCATCTATGTTCATAACTATAAATTTATCTATGATCACAACTGTAAATTTTGAATTGCTTTGAGAGATGATAAATTTTATAGGAAATTTATCAATGTTATTCCTATATAAAATTTTTAGGAGATCTTCATCATTGAATGTGCATACAAATTTTATTTTGAAAATTATTAAAAGTTGTGAAATTTTTATTAAATGTGTTTATGTTTTGTCAAACTTTGTTGCATATACTAATGTTCTCTCTTATTAGCAAACTCATATAAATCTTCATTATATGCATTTAACTTATTATCAAATGTATATATAAACTTAGATATATTTACACTTAATAAAATAGTTTCTTATTATTTTGCAAGCCTTTGAAAAACGGTTAGCACAAAAAGTTCTGGCAAGGACAACAATCAGCAGAAAAGAGAGATTGACTTGGAAGTTCCAATAGCTTCTTCAAGTTCAAGGTATAATTGTTCTCTTTATTACTTAACATTGCGAACTATTGCTATGTTATTGAAATTCTTGGAATATATATCAAACTTTTACTTATGTTTTATTAGAAAAAATTTATGCGAACTCACTTAGTACTAATGTGTCGTTGGCGAAGCTATGGAGAGTAAATAACAAGTATGAGAATAATGCAACATTTCGTGAAACAATTTATGTACTTTCACCTTATGAACTTAAGTTATTAGCATTATAAATGATTTGCACATAACACTTGATCAAAATTTTAGTATATTTATCCATGTTCTTCCTTTAATGTTTAAAGGCTTTATTTTCAACATCAGTAAAAGTTGTGAAAGTTTTTTTATTAAATTTATAAGTGTTTTGTCAAAGTTTGTTTCATATAGAAATGTTCCCCCTAGTGCGAACCATGACAAAATAAAAGACTTAGTATTTTTTATGAAAAAATTATCTATATTTACCGTATCCATTCCAATTATTAGCATTATAAAGGCTTCGCACATCACACTTGTTAAACTTTTTAGTAAATTTATCATTAACACTTGTTAAACTTTTTACTAAATTTTTGTAACTTCTTAGTCAAATGTGCAGCGCAATTATAATGAGTTTATTTGTACATACTCTAATATCTTCAGTGCATATCACGGGGTTAAGAAAGCCATAGGTAATTGAGTGTAATATGTCGCAATATAATGAATACACATAAGATTGTTGAAGTTTCTTACTTATGCTAATCAATTCTGGTATCGAATCTGAAGTTTGTTGCTTATCCTAATGAATTTTGGTTTTGAATATGATTCTCGCATACAAAAAAAAGACACTTCATTACCTTTTTATATATTATGTTGGCAATATGACATCCATTTTGAACTCCTTCAACACTTGTCATAATTTATTTCATATACTAATCTACTCCGTTATTAGTTGTGATTCATCCCAACAGGTTACCGTTGGTGCGGACCACAATAAATAAAAGAATTGAAATAATTATGTGAAGCAGTTTGTATATCTTCACTGAATGCGTTTAACTTATTAGCAAATTTATATATATACATACAACCATTATAAAGTTTTTCCCAAAAGACTTGTTACTGTTTTTAGTAAATTTATCTGTCTTTTTCCTTCAATGTGTAGCTAACATAGAAGATTTTAATAGTTTAAAATACCAAAATTTTTAAAAATATTTTAAACTTAACAATATATTTACACTTAATAAAATGGTTTGCTATTGTTTTGCAAACTTTAGGAAAGTAGTAACCAAAAGAAGTTCTCGAAAGGACAAACATGTAAAGAAGAAAGGAAAAGAATTAGAAGTTTCATTGGCTTCCTCAAGTTCAAGGTAGAATTTTTCTCTTTATTACATAGAATTTTTAATTGTTTCTTATACTGAATATTTTGATATCTATTGCAATTAGAGATTGTGGGAAGATACAGGGTGTCTCCCTTATCGATGGGACTAGGCCTCACTTGTTCCGACTATTTACTAATGACAGGAAAACGAGGGAGACTGGGAGAGCAACAAACCCCGTGCAAGGGGTCGGGTGAGTTTGTGGAGAGAGGAAAGGTTGTCTCACTCTCGACGCGTATGGGGTGATTTTTGTTGTACTTTTGAGTCATGTGTTAGTGTCATTTTGCATTTTAAATATTTTCTTGTTTTATTTATCACACTTGTTATTATTTCTTATTTAGATATTAGTCCTTTTGATTGAGGACTATGGAAAAGTCTAAGTTGGGGGGGGGGGGGGGGGGGGGAGGGGGGGGGGACAAGTGCGTCTTTCTAAAACTTCACAATTTTTTATAATGCCCAAAAATCAAAAAAATTGAAAATTTTGAAAAAACCCCAAAAATATTTTTCTTCAAAATAAATAAAAATTAGGATTTAAAATTTTCAAAAATATCACCAAAGTTTTGTTTAATATCTCAAATTGTAAAAATTCAAATGCACAAAGTCGAAATTGACCAAAGATGAAAATTGAAAGAAAGTTGACGGCTTTACGAATAAGTGTGGAGATTAATAAACCCGGTGAGATTTCGAGTCTACCACTTTTTGCGAGTTTTTAAATCAATCCGAGTTAATGGTTAACTCAAAGTTCTTTTCAGCCTTAAAATAAGTCGTTAAGGATCTCTATTCCTTTGTTTTGATCAATTACGGGAAATATCTGAGATGTAGTCGTGAAATACGTGCTAAAATATCTCTAAACTAAATTAAGCTCGAGACGCATATGGTAAAATTATTAGTAATTCGGACAATGAAGTTAGGCCATTATTTTTTATCCAAAAAATATGAGTAATACGGACAATTATGAGTAAAATTATGAGTAATTCGGACAATGAAGTTAGGTCATTATTTTTAATCCAAAAAATATTAGCCATAAAAAGTTGTGAAATTTTTTCCCTTTGTAACCCAATTTGAGCTTAATAAAAATTTCCCTTTTCGTTTGGTAACCCAAAAAACCCAAAAAACCCGAAATTGTGAAAATTAGAATTTTCATCAATAAAGTCCAAAAAGTGAATAAAAAGGGGCAAGAAAAAAAAATGAATAATGCTCAACAAAAATAGCAAGAAAAGAAAGATGTGAAAAATGAAAAAACCCGAAAAAGCACTAACAGACATCATGAAAACATTTTACAATCCCGAATTTCCCAACCATCCCAATTTTACCCAATATACCTTAAAACCAAAAAAGTCCTAACCAAGTTCGAATTTCAAAATTAACTACCGCTTAGATAGCTAAAACACGACAAGATAATAAGAGAGATTAATTAGTGGGAATAAGAGGCAATGTTCCCATTTTCCAATGACCGTATTCCGATGAAGAGATCTTTTCACCCTAAAATTTCCGTCTTTTAAATTTATGTGCATGAATTTGTGCTCCTTTACATTAACTCTATACATCACGCACACAAAGAGAATTAACCACAACCCGAGTGATTCGTTTGTGAGTGCATCCGTGAGAATTTGAATCAAAATGAATTTTTGGAAAGTAACGTATTGATCAATCGGTGAAAATTTACAGTTTAATTTTTTCTTCGCACACACACACACACACACACTATGATTTGAGTGAATATGAATTTATAGTGACTATTTTAGAAAGGTTTAAATTATACAATTTTTAGGTATTTTGAATTTTTTTGAGTCGAAAATAAATTTTGTGGGTAAATTCACTGCAAACCCTCACGAGACAACACTCGCTCTACTAGGATAACCTAGGGGTTTAAAGGCTTGTTGCATACGTTAAATCCAATCGCTTGCCTGGGAAAGTGGTATTCTATCTCTATCACGTGTTTGTTAAGTATTTGACCATGCTTCAATTCTTTTACATTGCTCGGGACGTTCAAAGTTCTAAGTTAGGGGGTTTGATTAGGCATAAATTCTTCTGATTTATCCCCTTAATTTAAAGGCTTTTATCACATCGTATTATGTAAATGGCATTGATTTATCTCATATTTTTTCTACTAGCATTTTCGATATAGTGCATTGAGTTTTGTGTATTTCTCTTACATTTTGCAGGAAACTCATTCAAGAGAAGAAAGACAAATTCAGATTCAAGAAAGAAAGACAAAATGCAAGAGAAGGAAAGTCATGGAAAAATAAGTAATTTAACAACAAATATTCAAATGCGAAAGCCAGAAGAAGTTGAAGTACGTGGGTCCACGAGCGCATAGGAAGAAATGACATCCAAATTCGAGTGACGAGTGAAAAGTTATAAAGGTTCGAAGTTGGGAAGAAATCATAGCAGAAGATGGAAAGAAGAAAAAAAGGCTTAGAAAAAATTTCAGCTCATATTCTCGCGTCAACACTGGGATTCTGAACTCGTTCGACCAAGTGAAGAACAAAAATAGCAAAGCAGTTCAGCGGGCGGAATAAGTAAATTTTTTATTTTAAAAATAGATTTGTGCATGGTTGAATGACTTAATATAACGTGATGTACTTAGTTATTTTTAACACCAGACATTAGGGATATCGTTTTTTGATAGTTTTAGAAGGATCTTGCATCGAAGAACCCTAGGTTTTTCTTTCTTAATCAACATTCAAGTTTTTATGCATGAGATCAAGGTTGTCTTCAATAAAGTTTGTGTTCTTCATCTTTACTCTTCAAGATTAATAATTCTTTGCATGCTTTACTTATTTTCTAGGATTTCAAGTGTTTCTTACATTCTTAGGTATAATTTCGTGATGATTATGATTACATGCACCTTAGATAATACATTTTTCAATAGTTCGGTCATGTCCAGATAAATTGTTAACGATTGGGATGCATGCACCCGACCCAATAGGTTGGTCATGTCTTGAAATTTGAATGAATCGTGTTGTGTAATATGCACAACCATCGTACACCTTTTAACCTTGTTAACTGTGGTGTTTAAGGATGTGATGCGCATGTTAGCTATTCAACACCGCTTTACTCTTACCTTTGATTATGTATGATGCGGGCTAGTACCCTCATATATGTAATGTTTAGGATTAATAAAGACCGGGTTCAATCAAACTTTCAAATTCAAAAGCTAACATTCTATCCTATAAATGTTCTAGGGTTCAGGGGATTATATCCTGACCTACCTTTCCATTATTTATATGTAATTTACTCAGTAGATTTACTTTTGTGCACTTAGTGATTTAGTAGTTTAAGTTTCCTTCACATTTAGTTAGTAGTCATTTAGTTCACAATTAATCATCTTTTTATTTTCTTCTCGAGAATCAATTTAGGGCTAGTCTTCTATCCCTACGTCGTCACGAGCTTTTATCCTAATTCCCCGTGGAGACGATCCCGACTTATTAGATTATTACTTGAGCGACAGACTTGCACTTGAGCCTATATAGCACGCACACTAGATACACTTTTATGGTCACGCCAAGTTTTTGGTGAGGTTGCTGGGGAATTAGGTAGACTTTAGGTTAGTAGATTTAATCCAAATATCTGATTGCTGAATTTAAAAAGCCAAAAGAAGAAAAAAAAATCAAAAATCCAATAAAATTTCAGAAAAAGAAAAAGCCAAAAAGAAATCATCTCTCAAAAGGCCTTTCATGCAAAATCCAGAACAAACTCCTCAAAATACTCCAACAAGAATCCACGAAAATCCAATCGTTGAGTATAATTCCGGATTCAATATCCCCCATACCCCTCGCGTTCCATAATTTTGGGTTCCACCTCCTACACCTCCAAACTCCATCAGAAGTCATACACTGAGTCACACTTCTAGAACACTGAGTGAGGATTCTGAGGTCCATTAGAGAGAGATAAATGTCGGATATCGCTAGTTTCGATACGGGTGAGGGAAACCTATTGTATCGTCCCAGAAAGGAATTCCTATTTCATGAGTAAATTGTCACACATGGATGCATTCTACTTCGCTACAATGTTGGACATTTCCACTTCCATATTGGGATGATACAAATCTTTCAACTTTTCACGGCATGGATTTGGAGAAACCATATCTCCATATATAAGAGTTTGAAGAGTCCTGTGAAACCTTTAGTGATCAAACTTGCACGCAAGATGTCGTTCGCCTAAAGCTTTTTCCTTTTTCCTTAAAGGATAAAGCTAAGACCTGTCTTTGGTCTTTACCACCGAACTCGATCATATCATGGAAGGATATGCAATCCAAGTTTCTTTCAAAGTTCTTTCCATAATATAAAACTAACTCTGTCAAAGCTCAAATTCAATATTTTTGACAACAAGATCACGAGTCATTTGACAAGTGTTGGGAACGATCCCTAGAGTTGGTTAACGTTTTCCCCATCATGGATTTGAGAAACATCACCTTATATCTTTCTTCCATCACGAGCTTACTATAGCATCCAAATGACTTGTTCAAACAATGTGTTAAAGACTGTTTTGGGAATTAGATGTGAGTGATGCTGAGGATCATCTTAAGTATGTCGCTGAGACTACTCAAGCATGGGACACATCTGATCCTAATGCCCAAAACCGACCTCGATAAGTGTCCACTAATCCTGCTGCATCCGGTCTATACCAATTAAATCAGGATACCCTGGTAGACCGTCGACTTGATCAATTTGAGAAAAGTATGAGAGACCTACTCGAGGTACGACTAAGGGAAGCTACTGGATCCACCCATGCTGTGAAGGAGGAGGTGTGCACTATTTGCAAGGCGGGATATCCAATAAGGGCATGCTCAATAATACCCGCCTACAAAGCCATGCATAATGAGCAAGTGGATGCAATAGGAGAGTTTAAGGGAAATTTTCACGCTCCTCACGGGAGTGCATACAACCCTTCGTGGAGGAACCATCGTAGTTTTAGCTGCGGACAACAACATGCTGTGATGAATCCTACTTCAAATGTTGCCCTACCTCCACCCCTCCTAAATTTCAACAAGCACCACCTATGCTGCCATAAATGCAAGCAGCACCTCCAGGACCATACATCACCCCACCGTGAAGGTCTCTTGAGGATAATTTAAGCTAATTCATCCAATCTCAAAACGCAACCAATGCTAAGTTTGAGCATATCTTCATTGAGATGAATATGAGTATCTCTAGGTTGCGAGCATCCTTAAGTGTCCAAGAGAAGGGTAAGTTTCCGGTCCAAGGCCAAAGACTTCCCCAAGGTCAATCTAGTGTTAGCGCTACATCCCAAGAGAATCATGAGCAATGTAGTGCAATTACCACTCTGCGTAGTGGGAGAGTGGTTGACTTGTCACCTCTTCACGCGCTAAGAAAAATGAAAAGGAGATTTTTCTCAACAGGAAAGAGGCCGAAGATGTCCCCACGAAAAATAGTGGTAATAATAACACCGGAGGGCCAGAAGTGGTGCACTACACCAAAAACAGGATTTTGGCACGGCTTAAAACTGTGCCAGATCAAATCTGGCACGGTTTTGAACTGTGCCAGAATCAGGTGTTCCAAAATGGGAATTTTTTTCTGGCACGGCTCAAAAGTGTGTCAGATTCAGCCAAACAGGAACACTTCTGGCACACTTTTGGCACACTTTTTAACTATGCCAGATTCAACCAAACAGGAACACTTCTGGCACACTTTTAAACTGTGCCAGAATTTGATATTTCTGACACACTTTTGGCACAGTTTTTAACTGTGCCAGATTCCGCAAAATAGGAACACTTTTGACACACTTTTAAACCGTGCCAGAATTTGATATTTCTAGCACACTTTTGGTACAGTTTTTAACTGTGCCAGATTCAGCATAGTTTAAAAAAATTTGGCACAGTTCAAAACCGTGCCAAAATATGATACACCACGGTTTTGAACTGTGCCAATTTTTTTATTTAAAAAAAATATATTTGAAAGCACAAAATTCCTTTAACAGCTCACAGGCCCAAAAAAAATTGGGCAGAGCTTCCTCTAATTTCTGGACATTCCAAAACCTGTTAATACAAAACCTGCCTAACATAAAGCCCGCATAGCCACAAAATATAACAATTAACTTACAAAAGCCCTCATGGCCATAAAAGTCAATAATAACACAACAAAAGACCGTACGGTCATGACACAAAAAAATGGAATCATTAATAAACCCCTTGTTGTAAACTATTGAGTTCTTTGTGTGTTCCACGTGAATAAAAGCCAACGATAAACTGTTATCATGCAAAAAAAATATAATACTAAAAAGATACTATATTAGTAACCCAATAATTTACAAAAAAAAATACTCAAAATAAAAAAATTACATATATGAGTGAAAATTATCGTCATACTCACAAATCGGGAGATCCGGGACTATGAGGTCAGTTCCTACAAGTTACATTGGTCCCGTGGGAGATGTTCGGGCCTCCTACGGGGTCGATTGGGGGCCGATTTGGGTTTTCACCCTTTAACGGCATGTTTTTAAGTCTAAGTGTGATTTTTGCAAATTATCATCATACTCTCAAACCGGGAGACCCGGGACTACGCGATCAGTTCCTACAAGTTACATTAGTCCTGTGCGAGGTGTTTGTGCCTGCTACGGGGTCGTCTGAGGGCCGGTATGGGTTTTCACCCTTTAACGGCATGTTTTTAAGTTTAAGTGTTGATTTTTGTAAATTATCATCCTATTCACAAACCGGGAGACCCGGGACGATGCTGTCAGTTCCTACAAGTTACATTGGTCCCGTGCGAGGTGTTTGTGCCTCGTACGGGGTTGATTGGGGGCCGGTTTGGGTTTTCACCCTTTAACGGCATGTTTTTAAGTTTAAGTGTGATTTTTATAAATTATCGTCATACTCTCAAATCGGGAGACCCGGGACTACGCGGTCAGTTCCTACAAGTTACATTGGTCCCGTGCGAGGTGTTCGTGCCTCTTACGGGGTTGTTTGGCGGCTGGTTTGGGTTTTCACCCTTTAACGACATGTTTTTAAGTTTAAGTCTTGATTTTTGCAAATTATCGTCCTATTCACAAATCGGGAGACCCGAGACTACGCTGTCAGTTCCTACAAGTTACATTAGTCCCGTGCGAGGTGTTCGTGCCTCGTACGGGGTCGATTGGGAGCCGGTTTGGGTTTCCACCCTTTAACGGCCTGTTTTTGACTCTAAGTGTGATTTTTGCAAATTATCGTCATACTCTCAAATCGGGAGACCCGGGATTACGCGATCAGTTCCTACAAGTTACATTGGTCCCATGCGAGGTGTTCGTGCCTCATACGGGGTCGTTTGGGGGCCGGTTTGGGTTTTCACCCTTTAACGACATGTTTTTAAATAAGTATGATTTTTACAAATTATCATCATACTCTCAAACCAAGAGACCCGGGACTACGCGGTCAATTCCTACAAGTTACATTGGTCCTGTGCGAGGTGTCCGTGCCTCGTGTATGGGGTCGTTTGGGACATGGTTTGGGTTTTCACCCTTTAACGACATGTTTTTAAGTTTAAGTGTGATTTTTTCAAATTATCATCCTATTCACAAACCGGGAGACCCGGGACTACGCTGTCAGTTCCTACAAGTTACATTGGTCCCGTGCGAGGTGTTCGTGCCTCGTACGGGGTCGATTGGGGCCAGTTTGGATTTTCACCCTTTAACGGCCTGTTTTTAACTCTAAGTGTGATTTTTGCAAATTATCGTTATACTCTCAAATAGGGAGACCCGGGACTACGCGGTCAGTTCTTACAAGTTACATTGGTCCCGTGTGAGGTGTTCGTGCCTCGTACGGGGTCGTTTGGGGGCTGATTTGGATTTTCACCCTTATTGGCATGTTTTTAAGTCTAACTCTTGATTTTTGCAAATTATCGTCCTATTTAAAAATCGGGAGACCCGGGACTATGCTGTCAGTTCCTACAGTTACATTGGTCCCGTGTTAGGTGTTCGTGCCTCGTAGGGGGTCGATTGGGGCCAATTTGGATTTTCACCCTTTAACGGCCTGTTTCTAACTCTAAGTGTGATTTTTGTAAATTATCGTCATACTCTCAAACCGGGAGACCCGGGACTACGCGATCAGTTCCTACAAGTTACATTGGTCCCGTGCGAGGCGTTAGTGCCCCCTACGAGGTCGTTTGGGAGTCGGTTTGGGTTTTCACCCTTTAACGACATGTTTTTAACTAAGTGTGATTTTTTCCAATTATCGTCATACTCTCAAACCGGGAGACTCGGGGCTACGCGGTCAGTTCCTACAAGTTACATTGGTCCCGTGCGAGGTGTTCGTACCTCCTACGGGGTCGTTTGGGGGCCGATTTGGGTTTTCACCCTTTAACGGCATGTTTTTAACTAAGTGTGATTTTTACAAATTATTGCCATACTCTCAAATCGGGAGACCCGGGACTACGCGGTCAGTTCCTACAAGTTACATTGGTCCCGTGCGAGGTGTTCGTGCCTCCTACGGGGTCGTTTGGGGGCCGGTTTGGGTTTTCACCCTTTAACGGCCTATTTTTAACTCTAAGTGTGATTTTTACAAATTATAATCATACTCTCAAACCGGGAGACCCGGGACTACGCGATCAGTTCTTACAAGTTACATTGGTCCCGTGCGAGGTGTTCGTGCCTCCTACGGGATCGTTTGGGGACCGGTTTGGATTTTCACCCTTTAACGACATGTTTTTAACTATAAGTGTGATTTTTGCAAATTATCACCATACTCTCAAATCGGGAGACCCGGGATTACGCGGTCAGTTCCTACAAGTTACATTGGTCCCGTGCGAGGTGTTCGTGCCTCCTATGGGGTTGTTTGGCGGCTGGTTTGGGTTTTCACCCTTTAACGGCATGTTTTTAAGTTTAGGGGTTGATTTTTGCAAATTATCATCATATTCACAAACCGGGAGACCCGGGACTAGGCTGTCAATTCCTACAAGTTACATTAGTCCCGTACGAGGTGTTCGTGCCTCGTACGGGGTCGATTGGGGGCCGATTTGGGTTTTCACCCTTTAACGGCCGATTTTTAACTCTAAGTGTGATTTTTGCAAATTATCATCATATTCTCAAACTGGGAGACCCGGGACTACGCGGTCAGTTCTTACAAGTTACATTGGTCCCGTGCGAGGTGTTCGTGCCTCCTACGGAGTCGTTTGGGGGCCGGTTTGGGTTTTCACCCTGTAACGGCATGTTTTTAAATAAGTGTGATTTTACAAATTATTGTCATACTCTTAAACTAAGAGACCCGGGACTACGCGGTCAGTTCCTATAAGTTACATTGGTTCCGTGCGAGGTGTTCGTGCCTCCTACGGGTTCGTTTGGGGCCGGGTTTGGGTTTTCATCCTTTAACGGCATGTTTTTAAGTTTAAGTGTTGATTTTTGCAAATTAATGTCCTATTCACAAATCGAGATACCCGGGACTACGCTGTCAGTTCCTAAAAGTTACATTGGTCCCGTGCGAGGTGTTCGTGCCTCGTACGGGGTCGATTGGGGTCAGTTTGGGTTTTCACCCTTTAACGGCCTGTTTTTAACTCTAAGTGTGATTTTTGCAAATTATCGTCATACTCTCAAACTGGGAGACCCAGGAGTACGCGGTCAGTTCCTACAAGTTACATTGGTCCCGTGCGAGGTGTTCGTGGCTCGTACGGGGTCGATTGGGGGCCGATTTGAATTTTCACCTTGTAATGGCCTGTTTTTAACTCTAAGTGTGATTTTTCCAAATTATCGTCATACTCTCAGAGCGAGAGACCCGGGACTACGCGGTGAGTTCCTACAAGTTACATTGGTCCCGTGCGAGGTGTTCGTGCCTCTTACGGGGTTGTTTGGGGGCCGGTTTGGGTTTTCACCCTTTAACGGCATGTTTTTAAGTTTAAGTCTTGATTTTTGCAAATTATCATCCTATTCACAAATCGGCAGACCCGGGACTACGCTGTTAGTTCCCACAAGTTACATTGGTCCCGTGCGAGGTGTTCGTGCCTCGTACAGGGTCGTTTGGGGGTCGGTTTGGGTTTTCACCCTTTAACGACATGTTTTTAACTAAGTGTGATTTTTGCAAATTATCGTCATACTCTCAAATCGGGAAACCCGGGACTACGGGGTCAGTTTCTACAAGTTACATTGGTCCCGTGCGAGGTGTTCATGCCTCCTACGGGACCGTTTGGGGGCCGGTTTGGATTTTCACCCTTTAACAACATGTTTTTAACTAAATGTGATTTTTACAAATTATCGTCATACACTGAAACTGGGAGACCCGAGACTACGCGGTCAGTTCCTACAAGTAACATTGGTCCCGTGCGAGGTGTTTTTTCCCCCTACGGGGTCGTTTGGTGGGTGGTTTGGGTTTTCACCCTTTAACGGCTTGTTTTTAAGTTGAAGTGTTGGTTTTTGCAAATTATCGTCATATTCTCAAATCGGGAGACCCAGGACTACGCGATCAGTTCCAACAAGTTACATTGGTCCCGTACGAGGTGTTCGTGCCCCCTACGGGATCGTTTGGGGGGTGGTTTGGGTTTTCACCCTTTAACGGCTTGTTTTTAAGTTTAAGTGTTGATTTTTATAAATTATCGTCATATTCTCAAACCGGGAGACCCGGGACTACGCAGTAGGTTCCTACAAGGTACATTGGTCCCGTGCGAGGTGTTCGTGCCTCGTAGGGGGTCGATTGGAGGGTGGTTTGGGTTTTCACCCTTTAACGGCTTGTTTTTAAGTTTAAGTGTTGATTTTTGCAAATTATCGTCATATTCTCAAACCAGGAGACCCGGGACTACGCGATCAGTTTCAACAAGTTACATTGGTCCCGTGCGAGGTGTTCGTTCCCCCTACAGGGTCGTTTGGTGGGTGGTTTGGGTTTTCACCCTTTAACGACATGGTTTTAACTCTAAGTCTGATTTTTGCAAATTATCATCATACTCTCAAACCGGGAGACCTGGGACTACGCGATCAATTCCTACAAGTTACATTGATCCCGTGTGAGGTGTTCGTACCTCCTACGGGGTCGTTTGGGGGTTGGTTTGGGTTTTCACCCTTTAACGGCATGTTTTTAACAAGTGTGATTTTTGCAAATTATCATCATACTCTCAAACCGGGAGACCCGAGACTACGCGGCCAGTTCCAACAAGTTACATTGGTCCCGTGCGAGATGTTCGTGCCCTCTATGGGGTCGTTTGGTGGGTGGTTTGGGCTTTCACCCTTTAACGGCTTGTTTTTAAGTTTAAGTGTTGATTTTTACAAATTATCATCATATTTTCAAACCGGGAGACCCGGGACTACGCGGTCAGTTCCAACAAGTTACATTGGTCCCGTGCGAGGTGTTCGTGCCCCCTACGGGGTCGTTTGGGGGGTGGTTTGGGTTTTCACCCTTTAACGGCTTGTTTTTAAGTTTAAGTCCTGATTTTTGCAAATTATCGTCATATTCTCAAACCGAGAGACCCGAGAATACGCGGTCAGTTCCTATAAGTTACATTGGTCTCATGCGAGGTGTACGTGCCTCCTACGGGGTCGTTTGGGGGGTGGTTTGGGTTTTCACCCTTTAATGGCTTGTTTTTAAGTTTAGTTTTGATTTTTGCAAATTATCATCATATTCTCAAACCGGGAGACCCGGGACTACGCGGTCAGTTCCAACAAGTTACATTGGTCCCGTGCGAGGTGTGCGTGCCTCCTATATCGTCATTTTCTCTAACGGTATGTTTTTAATCAATTTAGAATGTTTATGGATTTTAGAAAATTTTGACATAATTTCATTTGTTTATTCGTTAAATCCAACATGTTTTAACATTTAAAATAAACTCAACAGCAACAGCAAATTCCAAAACCAAACCACCAGCAAGTCCCTTCCACCAATTTAACTAAATAAGCTCATAAAGTAAGTCATGAAGTGATTTTCAAACTTTAAAAGGAATGATCAGATATAGAATGAAAAAGACAATGGTGATTGAAACGATCAGTTCCTACACGTTACATTGGTCCCGTGCGAGGTGTCCGTGCCTCTTACGGGGCTTTTAGTGGTGATTGTAAGTGGTAAGTTTCTTTAAAGAATCCTTTGAAGCGTATCCAAATTGACATTACTCTAAGCCAAGTAGCCTAAGCTAGGCACTACTATAAAGTAAGGAGCCTAAGATATGCATGTTAAATGTAATTAAAGAAGAAACGTATAAATCATCATCATTATGAAAAAAATAGAAAAATAAAGTAAGGTTCCTAAGATATGCATGTTAAATATAGTTGATTTGCCAAATACTTTGGTAAATGGTCCTCATTTAGAATCCTCATGTTCTTTTATTGTATACTTTGTTCTTTTATAGAATTCAGAGCAAGGTAATATGATATGAAGTACCTGAATCTGTGCCCCTGATCTCGTATGTAGATTCTTAATAGTTTCCCCACGCTTGCCTATTATTAAACCAACCTACAATGGAAAAAATTTCAAGTGAGAAATGGTAGGGAAATTTTAAGTCTTTCACCTGGGCAAATTTGAAGATATATACTGTATATATCTTTAAAGCCCTGTATATTTCTTTGGCACTTGTTTGTATGTTATTTGAGTGTGCATGATTCATTTTTTATTGATGTTTATGTATATATACAGAGCCCATTACCGAAAGGTACAGCGACGAACTTCAACGCCTCACAATGTGTAAGAAATAAAAATAAATGTCGTGTTCAAAGCCTTGGCCACCAAACGAAAATTCCTAGAACAATAAATACTTTCAAGATATTGTGTCAGACAATTATCGCACATTGAAACTAACACTCGTCAGCATGAGACTACACAATTGGGGAGTCCAATTATTGTATTTATACTAAAAATATTAAACTTCCAGAAGGTATACAAGAGGAAAAATTATAGTGAAATGTGTGTGGGGGGTGGGGAGGGGGGGGATCATGGTAGATATGAGGGTACTT
The DNA here is from genome assembly GCA_949130495.1 of Sambucus nigra. Taxonomy (NCBI): domain Eukaryota; kingdom Viridiplantae; phylum Streptophyta; class Magnoliopsida; order Dipsacales; family Adoxaceae; genus Sambucus; species Sambucus nigra. The sequence goes on from OX422220.1 coordinate 193,166,717, forward strand.
TAATAAAATGGAAAAGACAAACCTTTTTTTTCATCCTAACCAAAAATCCATGACCACCTTGGACAAGTTCTGAAAATACTTAATGAAAATGCTTAGCCACACCTTTGAAGGTACGTTCTATTGATTCATCCTTTCGCTGATCAAGAGCTGATATAAGTTCTTTGATTTTCTGCAAAAGAATAGACAAACAACCAAGTTAAATACTCTCCTTCTATTATCATCTTACACCACTAATTATAGCTTGAAAAGAAGATATGTGATTGATTTAAGTACCTCATCACCAACTTTTCTGGAGTTGTTCTCATTGTTCTGTGAAATTTGCATATTGATCAAGTGCTTTTTTGTTTACATGGCTGAATTGTCGCAGTTGCTTATTGCACTTGTCAAGCATTTTATACAATTCCTTTACACTCTTCTTCTTATACCTGTTATTCAAATTGATTGAGAAAGGAATAATTAAGTGAAAAGAAATATGAATTGAAGAGTATCTTGTTCGTATGCTTTAACCAACTCTAATACATGTCAAAATTGATGAACCTACTTCACGGATTGATGAACAAGAAAACATAATACGGATTGATGAACAAGCAAACAACCCTAGGAATATTTATCTAGAAATTAGGATAATAAACACATTTAAGACGCATAAATACATATATATATATTTTCTGCTTGCAAAGTGTAATGTGAACAAAAAAGAACAATCTAATAAATACCATACGATTGACATGTGAAACATATTAACTCACAAATCATAGTACCCAATAAACACCAAATAATATGTACACACATAACTACTTGTTCCACTTTCTGAGATGATTCACAACATATATGGATTTTTATATAAATATGAAAAGTCCATATGGGTATAGAGATCCTCAAGCATCCCTATCTCTTCGATGGAAATCTAGCAACATTAATGTCACCCCCAGCACACCAAGCCACCTATTTGACAGAAAAGAACCCAAAAAACTGGAGAAACCTCTAAAGGCTAAACATAACAAAGATCACAGAATTGACATAAAGCTAATTATCACCCAAAGCTTTCCTTTTTACTCTCTTTCATCTTGGAAAATCCTATTAGATCAACATCTACTTAGGCATTTCCTTCTCTAATAACTCTGAACACCAACAAATCTCTACATTTTCTTGGTAGCATACCCTGCACTCCAAACTCCAAAAAAAACTTTCATCTATAAGATATATGTATACAGACAATGAATCAAGATGTGTCCGAGTGTTGTACACCCTGAACTGCACAAAATACACCAGTTGGGGCACAAGCACATTTTAGGTATCTACTTTTGCATCGCCTAGCATCACGAGTATCTGTTATATGATGGACTAGTAACAAAGATAATGTTTACACTTTTGAAGGGATACCTTCTATCAAAATTTTCTTATATGGAGCAAAAAAACCAAATAGATGAAAATTACACAAAGCTTTAAAAATTAAGCTTCAAGAGACCCCCAAGTCATTGTGAGTAAGCATAAATTACACAAAGCATAAATTAAAATTTTCTCCTAAGTCATTCATGATCAATTAAAATTAAAGATTAGATTAAAAAAAGATGTAATTGTGAGTAAGCATAAATGAACTTACAGGTAGAGGATAGAAGAAAGGGAGATGCACGGTCATCCCGGTGGTTCGGCGCAAAAAGCTCAAAATGGAGCTGCCCGAGTTAATCCCGTCGGCGGCCAACATCCAACCAGTGTCAGCCAGCCCCTCAAACCACCTGCCACCACCAGCTGGTGGTGGTCCGACCCATCTGAAAACCCAAAACCTAACAGCCATTAGCTCCAGCAAAAACCGGTGCCGTTCAACCCTTGTAATCCCATCGCCGATGACCACTGTGCTAAAGTCGGAGCTACTATCTCATCTACCTCCATGCCACATATTCCCCAAAACCCACCAACTACCTTAAACTCATAAACCCAACAAACCGCAACTCTAAACCAAAGGCAACCCAGATGAAATCAGCCAAAACCAACCTATGTCTCGACCCAACACAAAACCCGTTTACCTACCCGAACTGGAGCTACCCCTAAAACCGAATTTCGACCGGACTTCCTTCAACCCCTTGCTCCTATTCAATCCAAATTAGGTGAAAACCCCTAAGCTAAACCTATTTCAAGCCCCAAAATTTTAACATCTTTGTTCCAACTCAAAAACAACTTAGGTGATGCGAGAAAGAAAGACTCGCACAAAAGAATGGCGGGGAAGAAAATGCTTGGCTCCAAATGAAAAGGAATGCATTTTAATATTTCACATTTTTTTTAATTGCTTGGATCCAAATGAAAAAATCAAATGAATTTTAATATTTCATATTTTTTTTATTTGACACAGTTTTGGCACGCTTTTAAACCGTGCCAGATTCTGGCACTGTTTTAAACCGTGCCAGATTCTGGCACTGTTTTAAACCGTGCCAGATTGAGAATAAACCGTGCCAGAATCTGGCACAGTTCTAAATCGTGCCAGATTCTCTTTGTCCAACTGTGCCAGATTAGCAGTTTTGGTGTAGTGGTGGTGAAACCTCCCAGTGCTGCCCCATATCCTCAACGGTTGATCCCTCAATCCAAAGAGACTTGTCGGGATGATGTCCTCGATGTTCTTAAGCAAGTAAAGATTAATTTACCTTTTCTCGAGACCATAAAGCAAATTTTCGCCGATGCTAAGTTCCTTAAGGACTTACTAACGGTGGAACAAAGGCTAAAGGTAAAGACAAATATATTTTTAACACATAACACCAGCTCAGTACTATTGAGTGATCTTCCACTAAAACATAAAGATCCGGGTGCACCCACCATCTCGTGCATCATGGGTAAGCACCGAATTGAACTAGCATTAATAGATTTAAGGGAGAGAGTTTACATTATTCCCTATTCCATCTATAAACAATTCGATTTGGGAGCCCTTAAGCCCACAACCATGACTCTCCAACTCGATGATCGCTCCGCGAAAATGCCTCGGGGAATTGTTGAAGATGTAATCGTCCACATTGACACTTTCTACTTCCCGATGGATTTTATTATTTTGGATGAGGAACCATCCATTCTCCCAAGCAATCATGTTCCCATCATCCTTGGTCGCCCATTCTTAGATATGGCCAATGCACTCATTAATACTCGGATTGGGCGAATGTAATTAATGTTTGGGAATATGAACCTTAAGACAAATACCTTTAATAACATTGAGAACGAGGGCGATGAAAGCGAACCGCAAGAAACGAATCTTATCGAGGAAGCACACGAGCATGAGAGGACTCACAAGAGAGAGACGTTTGGGGTAGTCCTTATTTCACCAAGTGAGAACGGTGATTATGACGTTAAGCAACAAGTAGGGGAAGTATGTTTAGTGATCGCAATTGAGAGAAAGAGAGAGCACGTAGGCGTGAGCGGGACATAGAGATTTGAAGAGATTAAGAGAGAGGATGCGAAAATTAATAATGAGAGAGAGTTAGGTGATACGAGTCTAGAGGACTTTGAGAAAGAATTCAGGTCGATGGATGAGATTCTTAATGTCGAAGTCCAACCATTATTGGACTCTTTTAGTCACTTAGGAGAGAACAAATGGAAATATAAAATAGATGAATTCCTTATTTGTGACCATCCACCCATACCACTTGAGTCCTCTTATAAGATTGACGAAAGATTCAAGTATCATCCAATTTAAAGCCCGACCCATGCACTCCTGAAAGTAAAAGAAATCGAGATGTCCCCTCCAAGTCGGTGCACGTAGGCAAAGATTTGATTAGGTACCACGACGATCCCTTCCCAGCGAGTCATCCTAAGACTTAGGGTATTTGCCTTATCTATAGGACTGGGCCTGCAAAAGTCTAAGTTAGGGGGGTGACAAGTGTGTCTTTCTAAAGCTTCACAATTTTTAATAAGGCCCAAAAACAAAAAAAATGTAAATTTTGAAGAAAAGCCAAAAATATTTTTCTTCAAAATAAATAAAAATTGGGATTTACATTTTTCAAAAATATCATCGAATTTTGTTTTAAAGTCTCAAACTATAAAAATTCAAATGCACAAAGCTGAAATTGACCAAAGATGGAAATTGAAAGAAAGTTGATGACTTTACGAATAAGTGTGGAGATTAACAAACCCGATGAGATTTTGAGCCTATCACTTTTTGCTAGTTTTTAAATCAATCCGAGTTAATGGTTAACTCAAAGTTCTTTTCAGCATTAAAATAAGTGGTTGAGGATCTTTATTCCTTTATTTTGATCGGTTAAGGGAAACATACGAGATGTTGTCATGAAATACGTGCTAAAATATCTCTAAACTAAATTAATATCGAGACGCATATGGTAAAATAATGAGTAATTTGGACAATGAAATTAGGCCATCGTTCGTTACCCAAAAATATTAGCCATAAAAACTTGTGAAATTTTTTCCCTTTGCAACCCAATTTGAGCCTAATAAAAATTTCCCTTTTCGTTTGGTAAACCGGAAAACCCAAATAGCTTGGAATTGTGAAAATTAAAATTTTCATCAATAAAGTAAAAAAAGTGAATAAAAAGGGGTAAGAAAAAAAAAGAATAATGCTCAACAAAAATAGCAAGAAAAGAAAGATGTGAAAAATGGAAAAAAAGAAAAGAAAAATGAGCAAAATCCTGAAAAATCACTAATGGACATCATGAAAACCTTTTCCAATTTTGGATTTCCCAACTAATCCCTATTTTACCCAATACACCATAAACCCGAAAAAGTCCTAAACGAGTCCGAATTTCAAAATTAACTACCGCGTGGAGAGCAAAAACACAACAAGATAATAAGAGAGATTAATTGGTGGGAATAAGATGCAATGTTCCCGTTTTCCAATGACCGTATTTCGATGAAGAGATATTTTCACCATAAAATTTTCGTCTTTGAAATTTGTGTTCGTGAATTTGTTCTCCTTTACATTTACTCTTTCAATCACGCACATCGAGAGAATTAGACACAACCCGAGTGATTCGTTTGTGAGTGCATCTGTGGGCATTTGAATCAAAACGAATTTTCGAAAAGTAACGTAATGATCAATCAGTGGAAATTTGGGGTTTAATTTTGGCTTCACACACACACACACACACACACTATGATTTGAGTGAATATGAATTTACCGTGACTATTTTAGAAAGATTTAAATCGTACAATTTTTAGGTCTTTTGAATTTTCTTTGAGTCAAAAATGAATTTTTGGGTATATTCACTGCAAACCCTCATGAGGCAACACTCGTCCTACTAGGGTATCCGAGTGGTTGAAAGACTATTTACATACGCTAATTGCAATCTCTTTCCCGCGAAAGTGGTATTCTATCTCTTTCCCATAAAATTGTGCATGGTTGAATGACTTAATATAACGTGATGTACTTAGTTGTTTTTAACACCAGACATTAGGGAGATGATTTCTTGATAGTTTTAGAAGGCTCTTGCATCTAAGAACCCCAGGGTTTTCTTTCTTCATCAACATTCAAGTTTTTATGCATGGGATCAAGGTTGTATTCAATAAAGTTTGTGTTCTTCATCTCCACTCTTTAAGATTAATAATTCTTTGCATGCTTTACATATTTTCTAAGATTTCAAGTGTTTCTTACATGCTTAGGTATAATTTCTTGATGATTATGATTACATGCACCATAGATTATATGTTTTTCAATAGGTTGGTCATGTCTAGCTAAATTTTTAAGGGTTGGGATGCATGAACCCGAACTGATGTAAATTACCTATGTAAAAAAAAGGGTTTGAATTGAAATTTGAATGAAACGTGTTGTGTAGTATGCACAACCATCGTGGACTTTTTAACCTCGTTTGCCCTAGTTAAACGGGGTGTTTAGCATTCTATTTAGTAAATTTACTTGGGTTGGAGGGATTATATCCTGGCCTATCTTTCCATTATTCATACTTAATTCACTCAGTAGATTTACTTCTGTTCACTTAGTTAGTTAGTAGTTTAAATTTTCTTTAAATTTAGTTAGTAGTCATTTAGTTCACAATTAATCATCTTTTAATTTTCTTCTCGGGTATCAATTTAGGGTTAGTCTTCTATCCCTACGTCGTTAGGAACTTTCGTCCTAGTTCCCTGTGGAGACGATCCCGACTTATCGTATTGTTTCTTGAGAGACAGGCTTGTACTTAAGCCTATCTAGCACGTACACTAGATACACTTTTGTGGTCGCATCACTAATATGTTCCAATCACAAATAAAATATAACTTTACTTTGATATTTTAATAAATTTAGTTCTTTTTCTTAGCCTCGTATACATCTTCCATATAACATACTAAAAATTTATTATAACTCAATTTGGAAATTATGTTTCAAATTGGATATATCTACTACATTTTCTACTCTTCTGTATTGTTTCAAAAAACACTGTACTATGATATTGAAATGAAAGGTATATATCTAAAAATAGTGTACTCTGTCACTTATTTTGAGATTGATTTTTTTTGTTAAAATTCAATTACTATTAATGTAATATGTTGCTATTGCTATAAGTTTCTATACAAATTGCCTTTATTTATATAATACTTGTAAGGCATCACATACAAGATAAACTTTGCTTCCATATTCGTAATCTTATCAGGTTTTCTTAGATCTTACATACTAAAAATTAATTCAATCTTAGATATATTTCTTACTAATATGATGTTTTTAATTTTTGGGCAAGGTCTACAAGGTCAATTTCTACAAGAAGTCAAGATCATCAACTACAGATGATCAAAAAAGGAAAAGAAAAAGTTAGAAATTCAGCTGATCAACCAACTTTCAGACTTATTAGTGACTCTGACTTCGAAGATACTCAAACTCCAAAAAACAGCTATAAGAAGGAAGTCAATAGAAAAGGGGAATGAGAGAAAGCAAGTTGCAACAACCTAAAAACCCTGCCCAAAAAAATCAATTCAATTTTGATAGAATTTTTTAGGAATTGCTCGCTTGTTGCAAGACTTTAAACTCAAGACATGCCATAAAAAGGAACTGAAAGACTTCTTTTGGGGGTGTTTTTATGCTTTTTTGACCAAAGCTACTATAAAAGAAGATTATCAAAAATATGGCCATAGTGTCATATCATTGATAAAGTCTTATGATATCCTAAATAAAGCATTTAACAGTTGGTTCGAATGACAATCGATGATGTGTTAGTCATATTTTGAATACCGATCAGAACGGAAGAAGTAAATATGGGACATGGGTTCAAACCTGGCACACCATTTGTCAAAAGAAGGTTTAAAGATGTTATTATAATTAATGCAACAACTATCCAAAAAGAGTTGAAGGTTACGGTTAAAGGAAACAAAGAATAAGATTATAGAGATGTAGCAATGTTGCTATATCTATATTTGTTTGCAACTCTTTTCTTCACATCAACTGGGAATACTATAAAGTGGTCTGCAGTGAAGTACATAAAAATTCTCGAGGGAATGAGAAACTTGAATTGGTCAAGTATGATACTAGATACATTAATGTCTTCTGTCTATAGCATTTTTGACAGAGAGCCAGAGAAGGTTTCTGGTTGTGTGCTCTTATTACTTGTAAGTGATAAAATATACTAATATATATTTTCTATTTCATGTCCTTTTTCATTATAAATTTTTTAGATCTTAAATGATTAAACTTTTTATATTTTCAACTTTTGTAGTACTGGTATCGCGAGCACACAACACTGTTGAAATCTGAAAAGTCAACTCAACAATCTCGGTTTATCAAATGGAACCTTCCTGAATTAAATAATGCAGTGAAAGAGAAACCTGTTGAAACACTTCTTAAATCAGAGGTACTAATATATTCTTTGAAGAACATGTTATATAAAATACATATGTGATAATTTAACTTATAATCAAAACTATTTTTGTATTTATCTAGGTCATAAAAGTAGACTTAATTCGAATAGAAGAAGACGTGAAATTGATAGGGAAAGGACCAACATCAGAAATGGACAATTTTGCTAAAAAGATCGGGAATCACCAGCTGATGCAAACGCTAGAAATGATGATGAGAAAATTCTTGATACTGATATGGTAGATGCTAGACAATTAGATGATCTACCGAAGAGTTTGTAGAAGATTACCTATCTGATCATCATCTGACTGCTGTAAAGTTCAATCTCTCATTAAATTCCGTGAAGATGCTCAACAAAAGATGGAAGAATTGAAGAATGTGAAAGAAAAAAATAGAAAAATTAGGATAGATAAGAGAGATATGAGAGTAAAATTGAAACTGATGAAGAAAGATTTCAAAATAAAAGTGAAGAAAGAAAAACACAGAGAAAAAAAAGCTTCAGAAAAAGAAAACTGAAATTCAGTTTTTAAAGAAATTGCTTCAACAGAAAAAGGAGGAGTATGCAATATTAGAGAAACAAATAGATTTTCTGTATGAAAAAAGAGATGAGGAAGAAAGAATCAAGCTGTTGTCAGTACATGAAACCCCAGCTGACAGAGAAAGTCCAATGGCATTTAATTTTGAAACTGCTAACCAAAGTGAAAAATAAGAGAGTACAAAGAGAAAGCATGAAGTGATTGATGATCTCAATATGATTAAAGTGGATTGAGAAAAAGAAAAGAAAACTCAATAATGGTGAAAATAAAAAACAAGAGAGAAAAAAAAAGGAGGTAAAAGATTACGAATATCAACTAATTGGAAGAGTCACAAGGGCATTCAAAGGCAAAGATATTCAAGCAAGTCAAACATGCCCAATTCATCATGACTTTGAGAACTCACCATCACCTATGAAATCAACCTTCCAAAATCTCACATTTCCATATAATAATCCAGTTGTTGAACGGTTACCACCAACAATTATTTTCACTCTTGAATTATTGTATAAGAAGAGTGGACCAGGGTAAATTCATGGTAATGAAATGTTATTTTTATTATTTTTGATTGATTATTAACTATGTACACTACTAATCCTAATAATATTTTGTTTATTGAGGGCTATCGTTTATGAGGACTTAAAGTTGGTTGGGGTTACTTTCTATGATATACAATAACTCATAGACTTGGGGCCTTTACGAGACAGTGTAAGATAAAGATAAATTTATCAATATCTATTTACTACACTTAATATCTAATGTATTTGTACATAATTGATCAATTAATTTGAAATGTAATTTCAGGTCATTGATGCATACATGATGAGTTGGAACATGATAAAAAAATCATGGAAGCTACAACTACTCAACTGTCACCTTCACAAATGCCATTCGACGAAAGGGATAATTTTTTTAGTTCAATGGATTGGGTATATATTTATTTTCATCTCTTAAGAATATATCTTGATCTATTAGACTAACTTCTTTTAATTTTATCAAACTCCTATTATCATCCTGTCATACAAGATAAAATGGCTTCAACAAAATATTTGGTTGACGATATATTAAACGAAGTCACAAATTGCAAGTATGTACTTTAATTTACTATATATATATATATATATATATATATATATATATATATATATCATTTCTAGTACTTATTTTTTCCCATAAACTCGGGAAAGAATAAAAATGACAAAAGTCCATTCCATTGGACGTTGCTGGTGTTGGACACAAAGGAAGGTTGTTGGATGCACTTCAATTCAATGCTTCCAGGAAATGCAAACTAAGACCATTACATGGATGACTTAATTACAGTGGTAAGAACATACAATTAAATAATTTGTTTATGATTAACATTACAAATTTTGGCTTGTCATTATCATTAGATGTTGGAACTATTTTCATAATTTTTTCTTCCTTAAGAACTACGTCATCGACTGTTACAATAATTCTTCAAGATCCTTAAATGTTAATACAAGCTATAGTCTCCTTTGAAAGGATTGATTCTTTTATTCTTGACAATGAACTTAATAATGTGGGGTGAACAAAGATTTTCTATTGAAATATTTTGATTGTTGCGTCAGAATATTAAATGCCAATTTCGGATCGCATTTAAAATCAACCACTCAACACTTACAGATGGAAATTTAGAAGTAGGATGGGAGTAGAAAGTTGCACTTTCAGTGTGCAGTTGGTTTTGAGAAATTGTCACTTTTATATTTTAGGTGATATGAACTTTAATCCCAAATTGTTTTGTTCTAGTTCATTTTAAGTGCCTTTGAGTCCCCAAAACATGATAAATATTCAATTCATTTTGGTCTGACTACAATTTCTTTTGTTTTTGTTCATTTGAGCAACCAAAGATTTCAATGTTTGCTCTTTCTTCTTTATTTTCACTTTTTGCCCCACTTATGAATATATTATAAAACTATTTGACCACTTTCTAATTATACTAAACTAATTAAAAATTTTAATAATTTATTTCTCGTTGTTTGAGAGATAATATATTGAGCAACATTGGAGAAATTCCCTACTTATCGATGAAGATAAATTTACCAAGCTGAAGGAAAGTGGTTTGACCAGGAAAAGATTCAAATGAGACATGAACAGAATAACAAATTTCCCAAAACAAAATACGAATACATAAACATCTATCGAATATAATTTATTTACGTATCATTAAATTGACACTATATTACTAATTAATGAACCATTTTCTTTTTATGGGGTTAATTATCTGACTGAAAATCAATGTTGATAGACATAAAAAAGAATCACATATGCTTTGTACGGTAATTGATGATAAAGCAACTTCTGGAGCAAGGTTAAAAAATTGATGACCAATAAATGAATGAAGTCATTTTCAAAGTTGATTGCAAACAGATTTTTGGATTTGTTACTTATACTTAATGAATTTATTAGGTATAGTATTAACACTAGTGTAACTATTTTGGATTGAAAGTGAAATGTTGCATTATAAGTTTGTTGGTAGCAATAATTTTTGTTATATTTCCACAAGTTATGTTAAATGAATATTTTCATTTTGAATGTGTTTAAAGATCAATATTGAATAGAAAGATTTTGAATATGAATATTGAATGGATATTTTGAATCTTACTGCAACTTATTTGAGTAAAAGAATATTTTGTATTCCAAAGATACTATAAAAATAAATGAAAAGTAAAGATACTACATAAATTCACTCTACTAATTTCATACTAATAAATTTACTACATTAATCCACTACACCAAAATGGGTAAATTTGCACCCTTCCAGTAGCTAGCCTTGTCACGGTCATTGACTGTGACAAAAAAAATAAGCATTTTTTATCACGGTCAATGACCGTGACAAGTATAGTTGTCACGGTCTTGTCACGGTCAATGACCGTGACAATCCTTATAATATTGTCACGGTCATGGACCGTGACACGTCCATGACAAATGTTACACCAAAAAACCCTTTCCCCTTCTTTTTTTTCCCCCGTCGATTCTTCCCTCTTTTTCTCTCTGCGCTGCTCTCTCTCTCTCTCTCTTTCTCCCATTTTTATATATATATATATATATATATATATATATATGTGTGTGTGTGTGTGTGTGTGTGTGCGTGTGTGTGTGTATGTGTGTGTGCGTGTGTGTGGTGGGTGGGGCAGGGTGGGGGGAGGGGCCAGGGATGGGGGGGCCTGTTTGTGTGTGTGTGTGTGTGTGTGTGTGGTGTATGTGCATGTGTGTGTAGTGGTGTGTGTGCGTGTGTGTGTGGATGTGGGGGAAGGGGGTGGGAAAAGGGGGAAAGGAGTGGGGGTAGGGATAGGTGGGTGAGTGGTGGGGTAGGGGTGGGGGGCTGTGTGTGTGTGTGAATATGCACGCGCGTGTGTGTATGTGCGCGTGTATGTATATGCGTGTGTAGTGTGCATGTATGTGCGTGTTTGTGCGTAATATTGGTTATTAATTTTTTTATTAAATTAATATATGATTGCCCCTCATTGTAATTTAGTAAATTAATATATGATTAATTATGAAAGTAGGATTGCCCCTCATTGTAAATTAGTAAATTAATAATTGTATACTTTAATTGATGAAAATAATTAATTGAGTAGATGAATTAGAAGGAATACGGGATACACATTTGTTGTTGACATTGTTGTTGGATTATAGTGGATCGATGTTGGGTTGGTTAGTTTTAAAAGTGGCATGACCATTGGATTATTGTCCATATGGGGGTGGGATTTTTCAACTTTTTTTTAAAATTACTTTGTATATCGAACAATATATATATAGTATGATAATTAAATAAAACATACTTGAAATTACATATAGTGCACATAGATACTAGCCTTCTTGTTCTTATGCATACGCATTCAATAGCCCTTAGACCCGTTCGAGAGTTATTACCCCTGTAATGAGATCTCTCGAATTGTCCCATTTGGACAGTTTGGGACTGCATAATTTCTGTACAATATTCTTAGTGGCTTAAAGTTATTACTTTTGAAGGAAGTTCTGCAGTCGTATCCTATTGTTCTCTGGGTACGTACTAGATTGAAAAGTGTGACTGTTATTTCAATTGATCAATTCAAATAACACTCACACTTGTCAATCTACGTCGTGTACTTGGAGAACTAAAGGGATATGTTGTCGAATTTTTTTCAAATCATAACAATATGCATGAGTTGTTAAGTATATTACAGAAATATGTGGTCTTGAATGGGATAGGACCCCTCACCCTTTAGACTGAATCTCTTCGTCTATCCTTTAGCTAAAAAAATGTATACCATTGCCACATGAGGTTTTTACCCCCGGCTCATAGTTTCAGATTTGAGAAAGGTTCCAATTTTTTATTGGGTGGGGTTGAACATAGGCTACCGTCAAGACAACTTTCGGGTTCAGAAATTGAAAGTAAATCTTCTGAATGTGACCCTAATATGCCAGGTAAGAATCTCAAATTTAAGAATGTCAAGCATAAGAAGACCGAAACATCCATTTTTAATGTTTTTAATTGATTTGCACTTTATCAGTTTCACTCTTGTGTAGTGTGCGTGTGTGTGGGCAGTAGGGGTGGGGGTGGGGATATTTCAGATTTTTACTAATTGTACATATTATGAGCTAGATGCTGTTGTTTTAGAATTCAGAATTGAGGTGTTTGACAGTAACAATTCATTTTTATTTGTAGTAATTGTACATATTTGCTTGTCTTCTTTTAATTCATTTTGATATGTACTAATAACATTTTTTTATAGTAAATGTCTCCTTCAGGTATTAAGGCGAGGATGATGATTCTTGTTATGATGATGTCGTCTGGGCTCGGTGGTAACGGGGGCGACGAGGGCTCTAGGCCCCTAGGCTCCCCAAATATGGCAAATTGGGGATGGCCATCGAGAACAAGTCGGGGCTATTAGCGAGATGCCTCGAGCAGGTAAAGATGATCATCGGCCCGGGGTACATTAGTTAGAAGGAGGTGCCATATGAGCTCAAGTTAGCTGTTTGGGTGGAACTACAGGTAATGTATTTATATTTATATTCATATGAATATTTCAATTTCGATTTCAATTTCATTTTATATTTATATTTATATTTATTTGCAACTAACATTGTATTTGTTGGACAGGAACAATTTAGCCTGGATCCAAAGCTACGCGATTCTGTCTTGGAGCAGTTGAGGGAGGAACACAAGACGTGGAAAAAAATATGCGGACCCGGTGCTTTGGGAAGACACGAGAGTCCATTATCCAAAGGCGTGAATCTGTCCGGCCAAAGGAACCGATCTCATTGGTACTATGGCAAAAGTTCGTTGACAATGAGGTCGGGGAGCGACAATTGGCATCTCGTCAATCAGGGAGGGAAAATCGGGAAAAAAATACGGATGTACACTACTCCGGCCGGACGTCTTACGCCGAGGTGGAGCATAGGATGATGGTAAGATTTAATTTTTCTATAACTACAAAAATATATTATTCTGTATTATTTTACTTTGCGAGGCCGATACTAATTTTACTTTATTTTGTTTCAGGGGACAGGGAGTGGCCCTAGGGGTAGGACATATAGGCTCAATACTTATGTGGCTCTTCGGACGACGAAGGGGAAGGATAAGGAGGTGTTCCCGAGCGTCGCGGCCACGATTGTAAGTAATCTGACAGTTTACTTTTTGTTAATTACGTTATAATTTTTTAATTTACTTATTTTACTAATTATGTGCTTTTTGTCATTTCAGGAAAAGCTTAAGGAAGTGCATGAGTCGCAATCCGATGCCGACAAGGCATCTTTGTCCATAGACGCACGCAGCCAAGTGCTTGGCTCGAATCGCAAGGGGAGGACAAGGGGGTGAGCTCGCGGGTGTCCAAATCTAGGATCATCGGATTGGAGACGAGGGACACCGGGTTGGCTCGAACGGTGGACTCGCATGATGCGAAGCTGTCCCGTTTGGAGGCGACGGTCCAAGATATGTTCTCATTCATGAAGCGTTAGTTGGACGGTGGAAAACGCAAAAGGAAAGGGAAGGAGAAGGTTGTGGGGGAGGAGGTGCAGGATAACGAGGATGTGGACCTCGTTGCTTCATCACCGACACATGCAAACTTTGAAGATCCACTTCCCTATTTGGCTCCCTTCGATCGACCGATGTAGACACTTGGTTAGCCGAGCATGTTTATACCTGACATATTTGATGGACAGCGGATAGGGTGGGGGTTGAGGGACCCGAATATTGTCTAGGGTGGACTAGTTCATGGATGTGAGCATCAAGACATCGAGTCCAAGGTTCTCGTCACACATATGATACCCGGGAAGGAGAACTCCCCGTTGTGGTTGTGCGAACAATGGGACACGATGTATATCAGTGGGTGTGTCAATTTGTATATCGTGTGGCTTACTCAACTCCTCGGATGTAACCTTACCCAAGACATGTAGTGACATTATTTGAATTGAATTATATTATTTTTAAGTTGGTACATTTGAATTATATTTGGATTATATCGTGATGCATATTGTCTCTATTTTGAATGTATATTTGCACTATCTCTATTTTATTTGGATATATAATGTTTGAACAGGTACAATGTTGCTATAACAGGTACAAATATACTGCTGGGTAGTGGCAGTGGCCATATTGCCCAACAGATTTTTTTCAATTCTGCCCAGAATTGTCACGGTCATTGACCGTGATAATTTTTTATTAAATGCCACGGGTTTGTCACGGTCCTTAATTGTGACAAAACTTGTCACGATCAAGGACCGTGATATAACCATGAAAATTCTAACGAACTTATCACGGTCAATAACCATGACAAGTCCGTGACAAAAAAAGTTATCACCCCTAGAATTATCACGATCATTGACCTTGACAAGTCCAACTTTTCAAGGTCAATGACCATGACAATTCGGCAAATGACGCGACTAAGAATGTGTCTCAGAAGTGCGTACTTTCTAGGCTCAAGTGAAAGCCCGTCGCTCAAGTAATAATCCGATAAGTCGGGTATCGATCCTCAGGGAAATAGGACAACAGGGTTGTGACGACGTTGGACAGACGAATAAATCCTAACTCTGACTCTAAAAAGAAAGGAAAAGATGATTTGTTTCGAGAATTGTCTACAACTAAATGCGAATTTGGAAATGGTTTACTAATGAAATAAAATATGAATGGAATGAAACTATTCTAAATTACTAATGATGATGGATTTGAACTTTAAACTATATGATGAAGAAAACAGGATGGGAATACAATCCCTCAACCCTAGTGTATTGATGTTATAAAACTAATCGTAAGTTTAAATGATTAATTAGACCCAGAATTTAGTACTCTTAAGTATTATGTATATGAGGTTCAAACCTGCACCGTACCTAATCAGAGGATGAGTAAATCGGTAATGCGATATTTACACTTGAATTGCATTCTAAAGCATCTCGGTTACCCGAAAGCAAAAGTGATCCAAAGATCTATAATTATCGTGTTTCTACGTAATACGGTCATAATCAAATCATTAAATTTATAGGATTAATTTTATACACATGCAATTACAACATCAGGTTGAGTTCATGCATCTCGACCTTTTAAATCTAGCCAGACATGTGAAAACTTGAAAACAACACGTTTAGAATGAAAGAAACCATTTTTACTAATAAATGAAGATGAAGAAAGGTGAAATTAGTAATGAACAAGCAACTAGAATAATTATTGAAACAGAAATAAAAATGATTGTACTTGAATTGCAACTTGAAAGTAACTAGGGTTTGTTGTTCTTCCTCTCTAAAATGGATTACTACCCTTCCTCAATGAGCTGGAATCTCCTTCTTACATTTGGGAGGAGTTACAATTTATAAATTACGAAATACAAGAGCTTGAAACAAATAGGATTCTATTTTTTCAAGTGGATAAATTCGAAAAATCGATAATAGAACCGATCCGGGTAAATAGTTCGGTTCGGTTCCATCTTTTGTAGCCTTTACAAAAAGTTCTTCGAGCATTGGATCGGTTCGTTATTTGTCAGCTTCGGTTCGGTTCCATCTTTTCATCTCTTCACAGGAAGTTTTCCCAAGGTGGATTCGGTTCATTTTTTCATTACTTCGGTTCGGTTCCCTTTTGCCATCCTTTACAGAAACTTTGCCTCTTAGGTATTCGGTTGGTTTTTAGCTCTTTAGGTTTGGTTCTGTTTTTGCCAGTTTTTACAGAATCCTTTTCTTCTTGTATTTCTTTGAATATTTTGGCACGAAACTCGGATTAGAACATCGAACACCTGAAAAATAGATGACGAACACATGAAACTCGACGTACTCATTAAAATTTTTCCATTATTGAAGATATGATATAAATCCACTTGAATTACATTACGCATAGCGATAAAACCCTCTAATTTAAGGGGATAAATGGGAAGAATTTATGCCTAATCAAACCCCCTAACTTAGAACGTTTATCGTCTCGGGCAATGTAAAAGAATCAAAACATAGTCTAGCTTGTAACTGGGATAGGATACCTCTTTTGTGGGTGCACGATTGCATTTAGAGTATGAAACAAGCCTTTAAAATCCTAGGTTACCCTAGTAGGACGAGTTGTGTCTCGTGAGGGTTTGCAGTGAATATACCCACAAAATTTGACTCAAAGAAAACTCAAAATACGCAAAAAGTGTGTAATTCAAACTTTTCCAGAAAATAACCATCATCAAGTCATGTTCAAGGGTTTCAAATCATAATGCGTGTGTGTGAAGCCGAAGATTTAACCGCAGATTTCCACCGATTGACCATTACGTTACTCATCCGAATTTTTTTTTTGATTTCGAAATCTCACGGGATGCTCTCACAAACGAATTATTCGGAATGTGGCTATTCTCTCGGTGTGCGTGATATAAAGAGTAAACATATTGGAACCAAGTTCGTGCACACAAGTAGAAGGACAAAAATTTTATATTGATTGAATCTCATCAATGGAATACGATTAGAAAAACGGGAACATTGCCTCTTACACATACGTCTTATCTCTTTTATTATCTTTTTGTATCTTAGCTCTCCACGCAGTAATCAATTTTGCAATTTGGACTCGGTTAGGACTTTTTCAGGTAAAAGGTGTATTGGATAAAATTGGAAAAGGTTAAGAATTTCAGAATTGGAAAGTTTTACTTATGATGTCCGTTAGTGCTTTTTCGAGCTTTTGCTCATTTTCTTCCTCTTTTTCTATTTTTTCTATTTTTCACTTTTCTCTTTTCTTACTATTTTTGTTGAGCATTTCTATTCTTTTTCTTGCCTCATTTTGGTGCACTTTTCGGACTTTAATGAATATTCCATTTTCGCAATTCTAGGCTACTTGAGTTTTTTGGGGTACCAAACGAAAATGATAAATTTTATTTGGCTCAATTGGGTGATCAAAGGGATAATTTTTCGCTACTTTTTCAGGCCAATATTTTTGGGTGAAAAACGAGGGCCTACTTCATTGTCCAAAATACTAATTGCGTTACCATATGCGTTTCGAGATGAATTAAGTTTAGAGATCAATTTTAGCACATTTTTCAAGGTAATATCACACACATTTTTCATAACCGTTCAAAATGAAATGATTGAGATCCTCGATGACTTTTTAAATGCTGAAAAGAACTTTTAGTTAACAATTAACTCGGATTGATTTATAATTTTCACAAAGATGAAAGTCTCAAATCTCACCGGGTTTGTTAATCTGCACATTTATTCGTTAAGTCGCCTACGTTCGCTCAAAATCCATCTTTGGTCAATTTCGGCTTTGTGTGTTTTGAATTTTACAACTTGAGACTTTAAACCGACTTTTAATAATATTTTTGAAAATTTTGAATTCCAATTTTTATTTATTTGAACAAAAAATAATTTTGGGGTTTTCAAAATTTTATGATTTTTTTGAAATTTCTAGGCATTTTTGAAAATTTGTGGAGTTTTAGAAAAACGCACTTGTGACCCCCTAACTTAGACTTTTGCATTGTCCTCAAGCAAAAAGGACTAAAATCTAACTCAAAGCGAATTAAAAGTGCGAAAAAATAAAACGAACAAATTAGAACATAAATGCGGCATGACACTATCTGACACTCATACATAACTCAAAACTACAAAAAAATCAAATCACCCCATACGCGTCGGGGTGCGACGACCTTTCATCTCTCCACAGACTCACCCAACCTCACTCACGGGGTTTAATGCTCTCCTTGTCTCTCCCGTCTTCCATTAATATACCAATTACCGAAATAAGTTGGGCCATTGCCCATAAATAAAGGAAAGATTAGGAGACTCATCGTGATTAATCGGAGAAGAAACATTGTTATGCGTGCTATGTGGGTCGGGTTCTAAGTCAGACGAGACTTGAGTCTTATCTTCAATTACCTCCGAGGATTCAAGCTTCTTGGGTGGATGGTCATTTTTAAAAGACTCATCAATTATATTCTTCCACTCCCTCTCTCTTAAATGACTCTCTGAGTCCCATAGAGGTTGGATTTTGTTGTGAAGGCTCTCATCCACCTGCCCGAATTCTATCTCAACTTCCGTTAGTCTCAACTCCTCTAGCTCTCTCTCTTGCTTTGTTTCCACGTCCTTCCTTCCTTGCTCCATCTCAAAAATATTAGGTGGTGTGGGTGGGTAGTAGTTGATGACAAAAGTATCTAACGTGTCTAGACATTCTCTCTCCTCTAAGCACTCATACAAACCTCTCCCTATGCCCTTAAAATTTTTTCTCTCACTTGATGTAACAAGGCATATCCTTATCGACTCTCGCGTGTGGGTCCTCCCATGCTCGTGTGCTGCTCTTAAAATACCCGTCTCTCGCGGTTCTCTTTCGTCACCCTCGTTCTTGATATTATTAAAAAAAAATTATCGAGGGTCATGCTCCCAAATGTTAATTGCATCCGCCCATTCCGAGTATTGATGAGTGTATTAGCCGTAGCTAAGAATGGGCGACCAAGGATAATGGGAACATGATTGCTCGGGAGAATGGAGGGCTCCTCGTCCTAAATGACAAAGTCCACCGAGAAGTAGAAAGTGTTTATTTGGACAATCACATCCTCAATGATTCCCCGAGGCATCTTCACAGAACGATCCGCGAGCTTGAGAGTCATATTTGTGGGCTTGAGGGCTCCCAAATCGAGTTTCTTATAGATGGAATAGGGTAGAATGTTAACACTCGCTCCTAAATCTATTAACGCCCTTTTGATTCGGTTCTTCCCCATGATGCATGAAATGGTGGGTGCACCCGGATCTTTATACTTTAAGGGAAGGTCACTAGATAAAACTAAACTGATGTTCTGGGCCAAAAAGACATTCTTATTTACCTTTAGCTTGCATTTCACCATGAGTAAGTCCTTAATGAACTTAGCGTATGAGATAATATTCTATATGGTCTCGAGAAAAGGTAAATTAATCTTTACCTGCTTGAGGACATCCAACACATCGTCCCGAGAAGTCTCTTTGGAGTGCGGGACCAACCGTTGAGGGTATGGGGCAGCGGTATTGGCTTTCACCATAACCTTGGGTCCGCTAGTGTTTTCTTTTTCATCACTCTCAATTGAAGGGTCATCTTCGGCCTCTTTCGTGCGGGGCAAAACCTCCTTATTTTTAGGTACGTCTTGTGGGGGAGGTGACAAGTCAACTACTCTCCCACTACGTAGAGTGGTAATTGCTCTACATTGCTCCGGATGGTCATGGGGTGTGGAGCTAACACTAGTTTGACCTTGGGGAGGTCTTTGACCCTGGGAAGGAAACTTTCCCTTCTCTTGGATACTTAACGAGGATTGCATTTTTGAAATAGTCACATTCATGTCGCTGATCAGGCGATCATATCTAGCATTGATTGCATTCTGGTTATTGATAAATAGTTTTATCGTATCCTCGAGATTTCTCCGCGGTGGAGTGATATATGCTCCTTCAGGTGGTGGTGCTTGCACATGTCCTTGCATGTGTGGAGCTTATTGAAAGTGTTGTGGTGGAGGAGGGGCAGCATGTGAATTAGGAATTTGTAACAACCCGCCCTTTTGAAGACAATTAAATTCCATAATTAAGTATAATTTGGAATTTGGAGCATTTCTCGAAATAGTAATTTTTGGGATTTTCGAGGATTTAATGATTTTTGAAGGGTGTTATAAATTATTTTGGGACTATATAGGTCGGAGTAATTTAATTATATGTCGCCCTGGAGTATAGCGACAAAAGAGGTAAGATTTTGAGTAGAAAACCCGCATTTATTTATTTTGGGTTGGAATAGTGATTTGCGGTCAAGTACCTCGGATGGAAATTTCGACTGCGCCTGAGTCTCAGAATGTCCGAGATAGTCGAAAAAGAGTGTCCGATTGTCGAAATTAAGTTTCGGATAATTTTAGAGGTAAAAGTAACTCGTAATTGGGTAAACGAGTCGTTCTTGGGTTTTAAGGGTTTAAACCCTTTTTATTTCTTTATAAAGAGGGAGAGGGGGAGAAAAGAGAAGAGAAAGAAGAAAGAAAAGAGAGAAGAGAGAGAGGAAGGAGAAAAGATGGGAGAAAAGGGAGATTCGGGCCAAACTTCGCCGGATTCGACTCGAGGTCGTCGGATTTCATCCTCCAAGCAAGTGTTTACTTGCTTTATTTACTTTTGTGCATTAATCTCATATCATAGTTGGTAAAAATATGATTTTGGGGTTAGAACCCTTAAAATAAAATTGGATAAAAGTTGATTATGAGTTTACATATTGATGTAGTGTAAACTCTTCATGATTTTTAGTGTTAAAACCATGTTAATGGAGTATAAAAATGGGTTTAAATGTTAAGTTGGGGTTTTTATGGTTTTAGGGTTTAAAACTAAGAGAAATGATTCAATACCCCAAAATAATTGATGTGTTAGTTGTAAAAGATAGATTAGATGTTTGTTGAGTTGTTGGATAAGGTTAGAAACAACAAAAATGGAGTTTGGGATTTTGGGAAGATAATGAATAGTAAACCCATAGCCTTTGGGGTCATTTTCGGCCAAGAAGATAAATGATTTAGTTCTTGTCCAAAACACGGAAGTTGTAGATATTTTCGATACGGTCGCGTGGGCGCCGACCGCGTATTTTTCTGATTTTTCTACGATTTGATATGATTTTTACAAGATGGCAGCTCCGGGTTGAAATCATCAACTCGGAAATCAAATCGGGAATTGGAAAAATACAGGCTAGGATTAGTCGTGTAGATGTTTTGGATGATTTTTAGGGTAGTTTAGAAACCCCGAAAATGAATTTGGGTTGTTGGATTAAGGATTTGAGGAATTTAATTTTGGGAGACCTGGTGTGATCGGTCGACCGCGTCAAGAAGAAAGGGCCTACTGCTTTGTTTCGTAGGCTTATTTACAACCCGCGGTCGACCGGGGGTCTAGGACCGGTAGACCGGTGCCCTGTTTTCAGCCCAAGATTTTGGAGATTATTATTATTTCTCCTCTTTGAGTTTAAAGTTTAAGGGCCTTTTAAATTAAAGTATATTAGAGGGTTATGTCCTAAGGGACTTGTGGATTTGGGAACATATATATATATGTATATTCACTTAGAGTGAATTATTATATTTGGAGATATCCAATAAATCTTTAAGGGTTGATTAAGGTAATTATTATTTGTCGAAGTAAGGAAATACTTTGGATTTAGAATCATGCTACTATGAATGCATGATTATGATTCATGGAGGGAATCTTTGGGATTATTGGTCATCGCTAGATGCTATAGGCCACTATGGCCGTTTATATATATTCTAGGAAGAATATATAGAATATGTATATACTGTGTGATTTAGGTATATATATATGTTATGATGGAAATGATTTTGAAAATATAAAAATGAATATTTTCAAAATGGTAAATAAATGATTTTCATAATTGATAAAATATGGATTACACACCTCTCTAAATCTCTATCATAAGGGAAGTTGCGTACGTATGGTGAAGCCCCCTGGCTAATGAATGCAGGGTGGATATAGTCCTATAGGCCATGTGAGCGTTTGTTGATATATATTTTTCTGCGCTGGTTAGGAGATTCCGGGTGTGGTCTTGACTATCCCGCAGGCACATGGCCGCTTCCCGACGTCTTGCGATGTAGGATCCCAGGTTGTATTGGTGATAGGCCCTGGAAGATGATAGCCATTTAGGGGCGCGCACAGTGGGGAAACCCGGACGGGCGGTCTTAGAACGCGTTATATTAAAGCAAATCATGATAATGGATTGGCTTTAATTACATTTCCTGGATATAGAAAGGGAAGTGGGTTATATGTTTAGCTTCGGTAACACTCCCGGATGGAAGAAGGGATGTGGAAACATATGATATGGTAAAAGCATTTTTATGATAATAAAAATGGCTTTTAATTACATTTCCTGAGTATAAAAAGGGAAATGGGATAATTGAAAAAGGAAAAGCATTTTTATATTAATAAAATTGGCTTTTAAAAAGATATATGTTTTGGTATAGCAATTCATGCTAATGAATTGGCTTTTAAATACATTTCCTGGATATGAGAAGGGAAATGAAAAGTTTTGAAATAAAAATGATAAATACTTTGTGTATCGAATACACCTCAGTCCGGGAGGTAGATCCGGATGTGTATTATAAAGATATAATTGAATTGGTAAACCTCAGTCCGGGAGATATTATCCGGACGTATATTATAAATGTACACATATATATATTTATACATTTGTGTGTGCTACGGGCCTAATGGATCTCTACCATTAACCGTGCCAAGTAGTAGTGTATCGGGGGGGTTCCTTGTTTGGATTTCGCTTTGCGAGACACCCCACGCACGAACTTAGTGCAGTGTTGAGAATGGAGGGAAGTTTAGCCCTTAGCACTTGGACTATCTAGGGTAGATAGTAGATGGGTAAATTAGACTAGTTAGGCAGGGATAGCTTGACTAGGGTATGTTGTTAGGGTGCGTTAGGTGTGCACTACTAGAGGAGAGGTGAGGGGTATCTCATGGGAGTGCGATACCAATTTAAATATGAGATAAAACTATTTTTCTAAAAAAAAATAAAGCATTTATGCACTTGCAAAATATTTTCAAAATTCGGGCTCTGACCCGCATATCTACTTTTCCTCTCTTGTTGTATATTATATATATATATATATAGGTGTCCAGACACAGGGACGCCTGGATGGCATTTCTTTCGAGTCAGACGTCTGCTGCAGCAGCTGTGGATGCTTGCGGTTTCTCGGTAGACACTTCTTTTCCTTGTACTCTAGATAGGAGGTATTGTACAAACATTCGGGCCAATGGCCCAACTGATTTTATTTATTCTTTGCACGATATTCGATATGGTTGTATAATTTGAACCGAGTGTTCGGTTATTTTAATTTATTTTATTTTTATTTCAGTTTTATTTACGCACTAAATTGTGGATGTTTTACTATAATTGATTAAAAGAGTAGTTAAGTTAAAAAATTTTAACGCTCGCCTAATAGGATATTAGTAATTAAATGGATTTTTGACAGTGATGCTAAGAATGATCCATATGTAACTCCTGTTATAATTTGATATAGGAGTGATCGCCCGGTATCCCATTAGGCGGGTTGTTACAGATTCATCACAACATGTTGTTGCCTATAGCTAAAATCGGGATGGTTTTTCTATGAAGGGTTGTAAGAATTCCCGTGTGGTGCACCGAAATTACCCTTAAATCCTCCTAAACCACTGACTTGCTCTTGAAGCATCACTTTGTAGGTGGGTATAGTCGGTAATTCCTCAGTCGAATGACCCACCTCATAAATTGCACACACCTTCTTGACGGGGTTTGTGATGAATCCAGTTAGTCCTCTTTCATACACCTCACGTAGGTCTCGCAGTCCTTTCTCAAGTACATCGAGTGGACTGTTCGTCATAAAATTCTTTTCTACATGAAATAGGTCGGACGCCGATGGAGTGGTGGTCACTTGACAATTTTGATTTTGAGCATTAGGGTCAGATGTATCCCAGGATTGGGTAGTCTCGGCGACATACCTCAGGCGAAGCTCAGCATCGTGGGCGTCTAAGTCGAAAAATGGACTACTACCCATGGTTTCAACGAGTTGCTTGGAATTAATGTTCAGCCCATTATGGATAAGGGAAATGATTTACGTTTTATCAAAACCATGATGGGGACACGAAGTAATTAACTCATTGAAACGCTCGAAGCATCGATCGAACGACTCATTTTCTAATTGTCAGAACGTTTGAATTTGAGCCTTGATGGAGTTGGTTCGATGTGGAGGAAATAATTTCTTGAGAAATTTAGATTGTAATTCGTTCTATGATGAAATCGAATTTTGAGGTAAAGACCATAGCCAGGTCTTATGTAACACCCCCACTTGTAACACCCCGCCTAATTAAATTCCGGGTGGCCAGTCCCATACCAAATTAAAATAGAATATACAGTTGGCTCATTCTTAGCAGCACTACCGAAAACATTAACTAATCACCCAATACCCAATTAAGCTGGTGTTAAAAACTTTTCAAATTTTAATTCAACAAAATACATTTTAGTTTACGAATAACACTAGACATACTATTCTACAACACAAATAACCGAATAGATAACACAAAATAATTTAAATGCAATTGGAATAAACATTCTCAAATAATTATCCAATACAGTAATCCCAACAATAGTAAATGTATTAAAATGACACGAATACAAGAGTATTTGACTCAGATAGAAAGAGATAACTGAATTCCTTTGGGCGATATGACCTACATGGAAGAATACTATGAATCAAATGAAGATAGGAGTCTAAGAAATACTCCATAGCTCCATAGCTCGTCATAATCCTCTAAGGTTGGTGTCCCTGTTGCTGGACACCTGATATAAAAGATACAATAGAAAAGAAAATATGCAAGGAAATAGGTCAGAGCCCGATGTCAAAATGATTTTGAAAATAGCAAGTATTTAATATGTACAATAAATCATTTATTATGTACATGTTAGTATCCAACTCTCACTTGCTATTCTCACCTCTCATCTAGAGTGCACACTTAATGTTTCCTATTAACCTCCTAGTTAATGGTTCCTCATCACTAGTTTCCATAATATGATTCTATCCCGTATCATAATCCCGTATGTCCCATACCATACGTAATATAATCATTCATATACGTTTCCCATTCACATGAATTGTTTCTCATTAAAATGAGTTAAGCTTTTCAATACATATTCATTAACTTAATTCAATTCTTTTTCTCTACTCACCGTCATCTACAACTATCACATAGTGGATTAATCAAACCACTCTATATACATTCATTTAATTCATTATATATATATATATATATATACATATATAATACGGCACCCCGAGACACATCTGCGGTGCATGCATTACTCTGCTATCATGTCCCAATATCGTTGGTCGCCGAATAGGGGACTAAAGGTTCGGTAATGATTCCTCGAACCACAAACAACAACAAACAAATTGGAGGCGAACATAGTTCTCATACCCACGAGACATGCACATACCTACGTTCCCATAGTCAGCGGACTTATCAACTCCCTAATAAGTCTTTCATAGACCTATGTTCTCGAGCGAAAAATTAAAATCCCATGGATTCATCGGGATATGAATGCCCTCACGCAAAAACCTCTCGTCGATAGCAAGTAAGCTAGGTATGTCATACACACAAATTATCAATCAATCAAATAGGCATTATGATCTACCTATAGATATAATATCAACAAGGTAATCACGCTACCATAAGATAGTTCCCATACATAGCAATATATCTCTTACATCCTACGTATTAAAATATTAAAATATTATGACTTTACTTCTTTAATTTAATTATCCCCTAGCCTCACTCATTACTCAAGGTTCAAATAGGTTTTCCTCAATATATTTATTCAGTAAGACATCACTAATATCCTACTGGTCCATATCATCTTATCTCCCGAATTACTACGAATTAAACTCTCCCTTAATTAGGGTTAAAACCGATTGTTTCTAATCTCTTATAAACACATCTTCTATCAACTTGAATTGAATACCATCATCACATGGATCATAGTCTATAGTATTTCATTCACACTATATGACTTATCAACAAAATCAACATCCTCGCATCCTATAACATCTCTCCACTCCCGACGTCGTTAAGGTTCATGCGCGGAGCGTCTCGCAAAGCGAAATCCAAACAAGTAACCCCTCCAATACACTACTACTTAACTTTGTCGGTCGTGGAGGTTCGTCAACTTCAAATATGCAACTGGGATAACCTCATCCCCTCTTTCAACCAAATGTGGTCTGAACTACCATCTCTATCCAGGAGCCATACCACTAAGCGCTTGTACTACACTCAGTCCTTGCGCAATTAATAATGAGCTTAAACTCAGTCCTTGATGTTCAAATTGTAACCCTAAGCCTACCCAGGTGTTATATTAAATCTCCCCTACTGGACCTATCCTTAATCCTCATGTATACAAATTAGAATCCAACACATGACTCTAGCAATCGAAATTTCTGTAATCATCATAATTCTAATCAACTAAATCCCAATCAAATCAATTCAATTCTTAACTAGGGTTTACTGAACCTTTCCTAAATCCCATTATATCCAATTAATAATCACAAAAGGTTTCCAAAAGGTTTGGGATACGAACAAGCATTAAAAATAAACAACTTCAAGGATTCTGGGGAGGTCGATCGATAGAAGGCAGGGGGTCGATCGATCGATCGCCTAGATAACAGCCCAGTTTTTTGCATTTCTTCTACTACGAGTTTCATCACTTTTGATCATACAATCCTCCATATTAACAACCCAAATTCCTTATAAACCTTAGTACATTATATAGCAACATACGTGAATGATTTCTAATGCTCTAAACATCCTAGAATCATCAAGAGTTTGAATTAAAAGCATATGTTTATCCTCTTTTTTCAGAAAATTATATACATGATATCTTCAATAACACACCATTGATTCTCAACATTTCTTCAACAGATTTATGATTATTTCGTGGATTACTATCTACCTACAACATGAGTTTGATTCCTATAAACTTCCATTTTTCAGAAATCCATTAACAACTCTTCATTATCTTCCAAACATGTAAAAATCTCATCTTTTTATAACTATCCTAACATGGACAATATACAAACTTAGATTGCAATTATCAAATACTTGCTTCTAATGAAGATATGATCCTTTGGAGTTGAATAACACACATGGTTCTCCCTTTCTTCGGCCAACTTTCGGTGATGATGGTGGTGGTGACCTTTGATCTTTGTTCTTCTCCTTCCCAAGTAAGCTTTTCTCTTCCCAAGCAACCTTTCACTCTCTCTAAGAAGATGACCTTTCAATTTTGTGTAGAAGAGATGAAATGAACCTACGTACACTAATCTCCAAATACTTATAATAAGACAAAATCCAAAATCACTATTCATCCCCATTGTAAAAATAACCAAAATGCCCTTTTGGGTTGTATTTTCATTTCCAAATGATCCGAGACCTAAAACCAACGTCCAAATAGACTTTTTTTTAACTATTTCAACCCTTCCGGATGCAACGACGCAGTCGAAACGACTATAAGGTTGACATAAAAATATGTTTCCTTTTTAATTTAACAAATTAGTCCCGACACGTCCCATACCGCGTCCGACTAAAAATTCAAATAACTGAATTATTATCACACAGTCATGTCAATACCATCCCATTCATATATTACCTAAATATCTTTAAGTAATATACAGAATCATACATTTTAATATTCACAATTCGGATAAAACCCAAATGAATTAATTTATAATAAAATCCAATTAATCCATTAATTTAAAATATAACCCATTTTTAAAAGTCATTAAAATCACGGGGTATTACATCTTAGCCTTATCCTTTAGCGAGAATGGGAAGAGTTTAAGGTGGAGCACATCCTTTGTGCAAGTTTGATCGCTAAGAGTCTCGCACGCCTCTTCAAATTCCATGATGTGGGCATATGGCTTTTTACTGAATCCATTCCATGGTAAGTGGGAAGTATCTGGATCATCCCATTCCTAAAGAGAAATTTCCCTACATTATACGGGAGTAGAATGCATCCCGGAGTGATAGTGCGCTCGGGAGATAAGGTGTCTCTCAAAGGGCGATATGGGGCTTCTCCCTCATCGGTGGTTGCACTATCGTGTTGTGATATGTCTCTCCCTCTCAAAAACTCGGTATCCTCACTTGGTATACTCGGAGCGTGCTCTGAAGTGTGTCCTAAGAGGGAAAACGACGTGTTGTTTGAGATTGAGTGTGATGGTGTGGGAGGTGGAACCCAGAACTGTGGAGCGTTAGGAGTGTGAGGGCTATCGGGATCGTACTCAACTATTGGATTTTCGTGAATGTGGATTGGAGTATTATGGGGAGTTGGAGTGAGTTCATAATTTTTCATTAACTGGCTTATGTGAGATGATGAATATTTTTATGCTTTTTTTTTTTTTTTTTTTTTTTATGTTTTTGGATTTTTGGAAATTTTTGGTCAAAGTTTTAGATTGACTTGATCGAATCCTAAGTCTACGTACTTCCATAACAACGACGTCAAAAACTTGACGTGACTAAGAATGTGTCTCAGAAGTGCGTACTTTCTAGGCTCAAGTGCAAGCCTGTCGCTCAAGTAATAATTCGATAAGTCGGGTATCGATCCTCAAGGAAATAGGACAACGGGGTTGTGACGACGTTGGACAGACAAAGAAATCCTAACTCTGACTCTAAAAAGAAAGGAAAAGATGATTTGTTTGGAGAATTGGCTACAACTAAATGCGAATATGGAAATGGTTTACTGGTGAAATAAAATATGAATGGAATGTAGCTATTCTAAATTACTAATGATGATTGATTTGAACTTTAAACTATACGATGAAGAAAACAGGACGGAAATACAATCCCTTAACCCTAGTGTATTTATGTTATAAAACTAATCATAACTTTAAATGATTAATTAGACCTAGAATTTAGTATTCCTAAGCATTACGTATATGAGGTTCAAGCCCGCACCATACTTAATCAGAGGACGAGTAAATCGGTATTGCGATAGTTACACTCGAATTGCATTATAAAGCATCTCGGTTACCCTGAAGCAAACGAGATCCAAAGATCTACAATTGTCGTATTTCTACGCAATACGGTCATAATCAAATCATTAAATTTTGAGGATTAATTTTATACACATGAAACTACCACATCAGGTTGAGTTCATGCATCATGACCTTTTAAATCTACCCAGACATGTGAAAACTTAAAAACAACACGTTTAGAATGAAAGAAAACATTTTTACTAAAGAATGAAGATGAAGAAAGGTGAAATTAGTAATGAATAAGAAACTAGAATAATTATTGAAACGTAAATAAAAATGATTGCACTTGAATTGCAACTTGAAAGTAACTAGGGTTTGTTGTTCTTCCTCGCTAAAATGGATTACTACGCTTCCTCAATGATCTGGAAGCTCCTTCTTACATTTGGGAGGAGTTATAATTTATAAATTATGAAATACAAGAGTTTGAAACAAATAGGATTCTATTTTTACAAGTGGATAAATTCGAAAAATCGATAACAGAACCGATCTGGGTAAATGGTTCAGTTCAATTCCATCTTTTGTAGCCTTTACAGAAAGTTCTTCGAGCATTGGATCGGTTCGTTATTCGTCAGCTTAGGTTCGGTTCCATCTTTTCATCTCTTCACAAGAAGTTTTCCCAAGGTGGATTCGGTTCGTTTTTGCATTACTTTGGTCCGGTTCCCTTTTGCCATCCTTTACAGAAACTTTGCCTATGAGGGATTCGGTTCGTTTTTAGCTCCTTGGGTTCGGTTCTATTTTTGCCAGTTTTTAGAGAATCCTTTTCTTCTTATATTTCTTTGAAATTTTTGGTACGAAACTCGGATTAGAGTACCGAACACCAACAAAATAGATGACGAACACACGAAACTCGACATACTCATTAGACATTTGCCATTATTGAAGATATGATATAAATTCACTTGAATTACAATGTGCGTACAATAAAACCCTCTAATTTAAGGGGATAAATGGGAAGAATTTGTGCCTAATCAGCAGATTTGGTGTAGTAATCTCACACTGATAAATTTCACTTATTCCTATTGTTTATGCCTCCCATAGTTCTTGAAAGTGTTCTATAAAACTACTTTGAACATCTTTAGAATTTTATGATATATCAATTCATAGAATTAATCTATGAATTTCTATAACAGCGTGATCTTCTTCTTTAAGCCATATAATATTGGACTTCTACTGCCATTAAATTTCCTCTTCAGTTAACGCAGTCTTGACCTTATCTCTACTTTCATGTATATCTTTTATATGCTCAAGAGAAGGAACAACCTCAAAAATATTTTCCCTTATCAACACTTTGACGCGACCACAAATGTGTCTAGTGTGCATGCTATGTAGGCTTAAATGCAAGCCTGTCACTCAAGTAATATCCCGATAAGTTGGGTATCGATCCTGAGGGAAAAAAGACGAACGAATTCATGATGACGTCTGAAAGATGAAGCAATCCTAGATTTGGCTCTAAAAGAAACGAAAAGATGATTTGGGTGATGAAAAAACTACGACTAGGTGCAAATTTTAGAGTAACAACTAATGAAACTAAGAACTAACAAATGCAGCTATGCTAATTGATATAAAAGTTGATGACAAATGGATTAAAGGCTTAACTATAAAATGAGAACAATAGGTCGGGTTACAATCCCCCACACCTTAGTAATTCATCTCGTAGGATGATAGATTCGGAATTAAAACTTTAAATGAATCATGTCTTTATTAATCCTAAGCATTCCATATATGAAGGATCGTAGCCTACATCATAAGAAATCAAAGGCAAGAACAAATCATTGTCGCATTAACCAACACGCGCGTTACACTTTTAAGCATTCCGGTTACCTAGGGAAAACAAGATTAAAAGTCCTACGACAGTTGCGATAGTTACGCAACATGATTCCTTTAAGATTTTAATTCAAAAGGCTATTTCCCCATATAATAAATCACATCGGGTGGGGTTCATGCACCCCAACCCTTAAAAACTTAACCGGACATGTTTACTCTAATGAAAAACATAAAATCTAATGTGCATGGGTTCATAATTATGAAGAAAATAGATATAAACATGCAAACCATGCTTGGAATATCAAGGAATAAGAAAAACATACAAAGAAAAATTAACCTAAAAGAATAGAGATGAAGAACACAAACTTTGAAGAAGAAATCCTTGAATTCATTCCATAAAACTTGAGTATTGTTGACGAAAATAAAACCCTAGTTCTTGGGTGCAAAAACCCTCTAAAACTATTAAAAACCTAGCTCTCTAATGTCTGGTATCGAAAATAACTAAGTACATCATGTTATATTCAGTCATTTATCCATGCACAACTCTATTTTAGAAGTAAAAAAAATTTGAATTTTGGTCCGCCGAACCGGTTCACTTTTTTATGCTTGATGGGCCGAACAGGTTCACTTTTTCAGAGTTGATGTGAAAATTAGGTTGAAAATTTTTCCAAGTCTTTTCTTCCTTGTTTTGCCATGATTTCTTCCCAACTTTGAACCTTCATAACTTTTCACTCGTGACTCAAATTTGGATGTCGTTTCTTCCTACGCGCTCGTGGATCCCTAAAATTCAACTTCTTCTGGGAGTCCATTCCTAATTCTATGTGTAAAATTAATAAATTTCCCATTGACTTTCCTTCCCTTGCATTTTGTCTTTCTCTTTTGAATTTTTTTCTCAATCTTCAAAATGGCATAACTCTTTCACCGTAGCTCTGATTGGGGTGAAGTTTTTTCCAGTTTTCTTATAATTTTGAACTATTAAACTTTATAGAGGCCCCACCTCCGAACTATGTCTGAAAATTTACAAAAATACCCTTGAACACACCATTTCTTGGGTTTTCTTTGTTCTTTCGAGTTCTCCTTCGCACTAACTTGCTTGAAATGCCTGTAAAACACATAAGAGATACACAAAACATGAGGTACTCACCAAGAAGAGTTAGTAGCATGATTATGAGATAAAACCAAGTCAATTACACTGCACAAGGTCATAAAAATACCAAAATCAAGGGGATAAATATACAATATTTATGCCTAATCACACTTCATCTTCAAAGTCTTTCACATTTTGGAAATTATCTTTAAAGGTAGGCTTGTTCCAGTTCTTCAATTATTATTATTGTCTTATAACGTTCAAATAGAATGTCCCATAGAACTAGAAAGCTATTCAACCTATTTTGGGAATATAAAGAGATCACCAACTACTATTAGTACTACTACTACTACCCAAAAACTTCTTTTCAAATGTTTAATTTTCAATCTGAAATACATTTACCTTATTTCAATTATTTCTTAACATTTATACGAAGACTAATAATTCGCAGATTTTCTTTTGCAAACTATATTGTTTTTTGGCATTTAAACTCCTTTTTATTTGCACAGTAAACAACTAGTCGTTTATTGAAGAGAAAATATGAATTTGATAGCAAAAAACAGAATACACTAACTAAAAGACCAAAAATAACTTACTTTTAGGAATTGAAAAATTCACATTCTCTATAACAACAACATAAATTACTGTAATCTACATACTCAGCTAATAAGTCTACAAATTAAATAATTGAAATTTAATAGAAGATATTTAAATAAACCAAGCAAGCATATAAAACCAATATAAGAAATCTGTATAATACCATTATTCACATTTGAAAATATAAAAACATATATGATCCAATAAGCTACACAAATTTTTGTAAAATTAATAAAAAACTCTGCCTATCTACACATTTCCCGAATAACTTTTTTTGTTATGTCCTACTTTTCGACATGTGACATACCTAAATTCTCTCCTTTCTTCACCATGAGAAGAAATCCTCTTCTTTCTTAGACTCCCATCCATCAGATTCGCGCTTAGTGAACTAATGCTTATTTCTGTATCAGATTCGTCATCCCTTCCAAATGAAGGAACGAGATAAATCACTTCTGCATAAGATTGAACAAAATACTCATTGTTGAAAAACTTATCAATGAAACTATTCAAATCCTTCCCTGACTTTTGAATAGCAACAACAACATGAGCACATAAAAATCCATTCACTTGATATTCATAATAGGAACAACTTCTTTTCAAAAGATCAACCATTATACTCTCCTTCGAATGATCCTTAAAGACAAATTCAGATGCCTTACTAACTCTCCAACTCCTACCTTCTTTTAACAAATTATAAAGTCGATTGTCAATTTTAGGGCATAAACATGCATTCCATCGATTAGCAATCTCCCTATTCTCAGCCATCATTTTCATAATCTTCCCTCTAATATAATCAACCAACTCCATTATCATCAAATGACGACCTTCACGGATTCATGAATTAAATGACTCCGTAATGTTTGAATACATTTCACCATATTTCTAACCTTCAAAATATGAACTTGTCCAATTTTCCCTCTTCAAAGTCTGCAAGAACTTCCAAATTGGATTAAATCTTTTTATAAGCAACAAATGTAATTTTCGATAAAATTTGAACTGATATTATTCATATGCACAATTTCGAAACATGTTCACAAGATTGTCCTTCACAGGCTTCAAAAATGACCCAGATAAATGGTCTCTAAGGTTGCTCTTCAAATGTTACAAATAATAGAAGTGGAAACAATTCGAAAAAACTTTTGGAACCGATTTTAGAAGTCCTTTATTCCTATTTGATATAAAACTAATAACGCGTGAAGAAGTAACTTAGGATAACTTATCCAAAAATCATTCCCAATTTTCTTCTGTTTCAGAATCAACAATAGCAAATGCCAATGGAAACATTCCCGAATCAAAATATTATAAAATTTATATTAAACAATATAAACCGAAACAAATAAATTTACTATGAACAAAATAAAATAGTGTATACCTTGATTTTCGTTCTTTCCTGTAGCCGCAAGAAGAATTCCTTTATATCGAGATTTCAGAAATGTGCCACAAAGAAACAATAAAGGATGACAAAACTTAAATCCTTCAATGCATGCATGGAACGACATAAATAACTTTTTAAACCGTCATGAACCATCATCATAATCAATGTCATTTATTCTACCCGAATTAGATGTCAATAACGCTTCTCTATACCATCGAAGCCTATCAAATGACAAATATTAATCCCCATATATTTGTTTTTCATCTCTCTCAACAGCCCACCATGCAAGATGATAACGGATAATTCATTGAGAGTTGTTTTGCACATGGTATATGATATTCACGGGGTGCGTAAGTGGCCGTTCTTTAATATCCTTAACAATAAGAGATGCTACAAGTTACGAACTATTCCTTGGATGTTTCGTTGTCTTGTATAAAGAGCCATATGTATGTTCATTTACAAGACCCATTACATAAAAAAAAAAGAATTTACATTCTCTAAACAACCATGAACATACCATGCACACCCAGTACTTCCCTTTGTAAAAACATTTAGCAGTTATCCTAACATTATCATTCTTTATGTAACGAAACTTAAACCCAATCTCAATTGAAAACAGTCATAAAACTCTCCTAAATTCACTAACACCTCCTTCAAACCTTTGACCAACATGACACAAACCTTTGGAACAATCAACAGACATCAAAACCTTCTCTCCGTATTTGGAAAAAGAACAGACCCAACTGACTTCATAATCAGTCTCATTCTCAACAGATGACTAAACAACACTACAACTGCCACTCGATAATTGATAATTACCTTCATCCATTATCTTACTTGACACAGAAACATCACCACTTCGAACTGAATGAGGCTCATAATAAAACATCAAATTCTCCAAATCCAACTCACCATCCAATGCACAAAACGAATGGCCGAGCAGATTATAACACAAACCAACAATGTCAACAAATAACTCCTTCCATTTTGTGCATATACAATCAATCAAATCATTAAATCGTGTATTCCTCCCACACTTTATTAAATAACTTTTCTCTCCAAATTTGAACATCAACAACATGAGAAAATCCATAACACCTACAAAATAATAAAAAAGAGTATATCATCACATATGAACTACAAAATGAATCTGATTTAATTTACACTTAATAATTTCAACATGTAAAATGAAAAAAAAGTGTTAATAAAAAGCTCCTCCTATGTGGACTTGCAAAAAGATAAATTTCTCTATATTATCTGATAATGGTTTCACTTGGAATATAGATTAAATCAGATAAATTCATTACATTAGATAAATCCTATTACCAAAAAAAAAAGAACACATGAGACATGAGACATTTATACTAACCATTAATAAAAGAAGCTCAAATGTATCCGTCACCTACAAATTCAATCGCAAAATGATATAGTAATTTACTAAAAAGTTTCAATATAAAATTTATAAAAATAATAGAACAAAAAAATTAAGACAGTTGCATCATACATGTATCTAATTAGAACTTGCAAAGCTAAAAATTTGAAATTAGGGCTTGCGAACAAATATATCAAATCAAGTATACAACTGCAAAAAAAATGAAAAACATAGTCATTTGAAACAAAAAAAAATCAAATTACATCTTATTAACCTAAATATACAATCAAAATAAAAAACCATAAAATTGACGTATATTTGCATAACCTTAACTCAATTATTACAAACCGATACACGACCTGACTTCAATTTCAAAAAAATGACTTTTTATTGCTCAGTTACTAAAAAAAAGACAAAAAAGTGAATTCAAATTAAAAAAAACATATTTTAATAAGCTTCAATTATTTTTAGATTTCAAAAATATCAAATTGATCATAAAAACACTCCATACCTTGAATCAATTTTCACAAACCGTCAACACGTATAGCTTCGATTTGAAAAAAAATGATTGTCAACTGCTTCAATAATCAACGATTTTAAAGAAAAGACATTGATCACAATTGAACTACCAAATGACTCTGAATCTTTATTTGAAGGGGGTAAAACGGTAAATAAAATTCAAATCCTACCCATGGTAGAGGAAAAAAGGACTTACTGCAACAAATAATAAAAATACATGAGTTAGGGTTAAACTTAAGCACGTGAGGGAGTTTAGTAACCCACATGACTAAATTAGGACCACCTCTTAATTAACCCTAAATTAAAAGGTGCTTAAACACTATTTTATCATTAAAAGATTTTTGACATTTGCATCCATTACAAAATAAAATGGACATTTTGGCACGTCGCACACAAAAACACCCATCTTTAATTTACAACCAAAAGTTATCCTTGGTGTTGATGTTTTATACGACACAAGTGGTAGGATTATATAATTTGTAACTTATTTATCTGTCCATCCTCTTCTACTGATATTGTTGTACTGACAGTGTCTTGTTTATCCTTTATATGCGTCAATAAGCCTTTAACGATCTCTTCACCACAGTGACATTTCTGCTGAATCTATTTTTATAACGTCCGAACATAATAGAAGGTAGTTTTCTTCTACTTCCTTCTACAGGAACATGTGTTTATTAGCGTTTAATTATTACCCGTATTAATGTGCTCTCTCTCTCTCTCTCTCTCTCTCTCCATATATTTATATACATATATGTGAAATAACCATGATCTCATTAAGTCCTTGATTTTGAAATGGGGGTTGGAGTGAGTGAAGATTTTTGATGGATTTTCGTTCATGCCATCTTATAAGGCATATGGACTAAGCTACAACATTCAATTGGAAGAGATTGTTTTGAGTGGAACATAATGATGGTTCTTAGTATATCTCAAACCATTATAGTAGATTCAACTATATGTTTTCGTAATTTTACTGAATTGGTTATATATTATAACAACACTCAAATATTGGTTACAGGCAAATCCATAAATATAAAAGGACCAATTCTAGATATCACTAAATATTTTACAAACAGTTAGTTATAGCCCTCTAAGCCTCTTTCCAACAAATTAAATAATCCATGTCTTTTAAACTTAAATCCCCACCCCTCATGTTTGTCCCTCCACTATTTTGTTAAACATTTATCCGTTTTATAAAATACTTTAGGGGACCATAAATAGCTTCACGGTTTGTAAGATATCACCTCATGTATTAAACACTAATGTGAAAAAAATTATTTTTTCACTAAACATAATTTTTTATTACGAACTTTTAGTAATAAATTATATTACCGTTAGCAATACAATATAATTTTTTTATTACAACCTATATTTTTTTTAGTAACAGACTATATTTTTTCATTACGAACAGTATTATAACATTACAATTTCTCACAACAAATTACCTTTAGTAATCTAATATAACCGTTACTAATATTAGTTCAATACTATAAAAGTGATTATTCTAAAAAAAGTAAATTTTCCCCAACCGAAATAAATGCCCCCGCCTATCACAAACATAAACCAAAAGAAATCACCTAGGCCTCGTTTGATGCGCCGTATGAGAGGTTCATATTGGATAAAATTATCCTATCCAATGTTTGGTGAAATTTAGGATGGGATATGAGATGGAATAAGTTATCCAAAGTGAGTTCCTTATCCCACAAGGAGAGGGATAAAAAAATTCCACCTCCAAGGTCGTATAAAATTATACGGTGTCAAAATTTGATTAAAAATTACTACTCTACCCTTATTAAGTTATAAAAAAAACTCACGCAACTTGCACTCTCTCAAGTATTAGATAGCAGTCGGTGATCCCTTTGACTCACATAACTCTCCATTCATATTTTTCATCACGATAGGTAACCTCCTCATTTTTTTTCTATTTTTTTCTATTTGTTGCTTTATCATGAACTACGAGAAATGCTCCTGTGCGGGATTTTAAAAAGCCCTCCAAAACGCTGCGTTTTGGAGGCAGCCACTACAACCCTCAAAAAAATAAAAACTCACTTTTCTCTTTCTTTGGTCAAACAATCAAACATGGCCCACTAAAAAAACCCACTTGTTTTTTGGTTAAAAACAAACACACGTATGCCTTTTCCAAATAAAAAAGACCCACATATCCTCTTCTCCAAGTCATTTACTCTTACCATTCCAAAAACCTACCATTTCAAAAAAGTTGTTCAAAAGGCAATGTGGGTCAGGTTAGACATTGTTAATTTATATTCCTTTTTTATTTTTAATTTATATGTCTAGTTTTTTATGATTTATTGATATTAGGTTATTTATAAATGCAATTTTTTTTTCTTCAGAAAAATGCATAATCATGATTTCGGATTTAACAAGGAGATTGAATTGTTGGTGCGGTGGTATATTAATCATACCAAGTTGTTGAGTTAAGCATTTTTGGGCGCTCGAAACACTTCGATGAGATCGCAAAAAATGTGTTTTGCGCAGGGTGGCCAACGGATGACTATGACTCTCCACAAAAATTCTAACTACATATGTACCACTCAAAGACCTCACCACCACAAGT
The DNA here is from genome assembly GCA_949130495.1 of Sambucus nigra. Classification (NCBI taxonomy): domain Eukaryota; kingdom Viridiplantae; phylum Streptophyta; class Magnoliopsida; order Dipsacales; family Adoxaceae; genus Sambucus; species Sambucus nigra. The sequence goes on from OX422220.1 coordinate 193,205,291, forward strand.
TTAGCTTTACAATCATTCCTAACGGAACCCCGACGTCTAGATGTATCGGCACTTGCTATGACAACACCCTTTCTTTGTTTGTAACAAACATACTCTTTCCTTGTGATATCTTTTGTTTCCACATCCTTCTTTACAGAATAATTACGAATGCTAAACCCAGATTCTTTAGCATATGCATTGTAAAAAGTCCAGACATCATAAAGTGTTTGAAACTCTTGCCCTATTTTTGGCTTCATTTCGGGGGAGACTTGAGGGTTAAAATCACAATCATTTTCATTAGAATTTGAACCCACATATTGTTGTTCTAAATTTATATTTTGCTCAATCTCAATTTCTAATTCCATATTATCACCAATCCAAATCTCCTTGTTAAATCCGAAATCATGATTATCCATTTTTCTGAATTTTTTTTTTGCATTTATAAATAACCTAATATCAATAAATCATAAAAAAACTAGACATATAAATTAAAAATAAAAAAGGAATATAAATTAACAATGTCTAACTTGACCCACTTTGCCTTTTGAACAGCTTTTTTGAAATGGTAGGTTTTTGGAATGGTAAGAGTAAATGACTTGGAGAAGAGGCTATGTGGGTCTTTTTTATTTGGAAAAGGCATACGTGTGTTTGTTTTTAACCAAAAAACAAGTGGATTTTTTTTAGTGGGCCATGTTTGATTGTTTGACCAAAGAAAGAGAAAAGTTAGTTTTTATTTTTTTGAGGGTTGTAGTGGCTGCCTCCAAAACGCAGCGTTTTGAAGGGCTTTTTAAAATCTCGCACAGTTCCACACTCATGAACTACTATTTTGGTTTGAATCGATGCAAATATTATGTTAACTCACCTACTAGACAAGTTGAAAGTTATGTGTTGTTAATTTACCGTTAATATTTTGTTACACAATTTTTTTTTAATGTATTATTAACCTATATGCTAGACAAATTGAAAACTGTGTACAATTCAATTTATTTGTTTCTGTATGTTTCCGACGACTGTTTTGGATAAAATCGATGTTATTCAGTTGTGACTTCAAGCAATTTTCTGCAACTGATTTGTTTTGAATCGAAAGAGAAGATAGTAAGCAACCAGTTTTACTATCTCATTATTTCTGGCGGCTAGTTTGTGTACACATGATTTTTGTATGCGTGTAAGTGATTACTAGTGGTTGAGTGTGTACAAATCATAAATACAAATACAAATATATATTTTCATCTCCTAATATTATTTTTTAACATCCCATGTGGAATTAAATATTATGTTATTGAGTTAAAATATGTGATAACAATATATTTTTGTATTTTTTGATTATTAAATACAAAAGAAGGATATTTTTGGAAAACTGGAGATAAATTAATTATATCTGGAACATTTCAAACATATGACTGTATTATTATATCCCATCCAGTCTTCTTATTCAAAACTGTTATCAAACGAGGGCCTAGGCTTTCTCATACATACTCATCTCTGTGAACCTCTATGGGATACATCTTCATTCAATATCAAAGAACTCATCAACTCTCTTCGTTCCACTTATGCTACTTTTCGTGGCAGAGCTTTTGTGGTGGCGATCCTGTGTAGCCTCATATAATTACACACGCACTTATAGATATACATATGTATAAAGATAGAGATAGAGAGAGAAAGAGTGGTATAATTAGGTTTCTTTTCTTGTCCATGAAGTGAATATATATATATATATATATATATATATATATATATATATATATATATATATATATATATATATATATATATATATATATAATAAAGTAGCAAAATTATGTATGTCATAAGTTTGCTTGATGATGTCATCATATAATAGTTAATGTCTTTGTGAAGTGGTAGTTGAAATTGAATGTGAGGGTTCGAAGCTAATGGTTTTACAAGAAGCCACGTGGGTGAGATTTGATTAACCAAACAAATCTGTTTGGGTGGCGTATGAATCTAATGGTTACCTTGAGCCTCTCAAATGTCTCATCCAAGAGCCATCGGACGACCTATTTGTAGCTTTCTCTTTCATCACAATGCTCAATAAAAATAACTTTCTTTTCACACTCATCATACTCGGATCATTTCACCTGCTCCCATCTTCCTCACTCTTTCTCTTTCTTTTGCTCGCCCTCTCTTTTACGAAGCCAGGGACCTTATTTCTCTATTCATCATTCTCTTTTTGGTTTAACTTATTTTTTTATATAGTCTCATGAATCCAGCGAAAAAGCATGGGGCATTATGGAACCCACATCCAAGACTTTCACGATATATTTTTGGTTTAACTCTCTCTCTGATACTTTATAATTTCTGATGTATTTTTTTGGGTTTTTATAGATATATATATCACTTAAACCCGGTGTATATCTCTGGCCCCTTACTCTGTTAGCTTCTGTTTTGTGTTGCTCACAAATAAATATGTAGGCGAGTGATTGGTTTAATATCAACTCTCAGCTTGAGCATCTGCAAGCTAAATATGTTGGAACCAGGCATGCAGACTTGAGTAGATTTGAGTGTTCTGTGAACATTCAAAGAGACAGTTATGCATCATATGTTGATCATTACCCCATGTTGTCTTATTTGCCATTGCAGATAATGAATCAGTTGGAAGAGAATACTACAACTTTATGCATAAAATGCTTTTGCCCCGCGGGCTTCCGCCAAAAAGAGAGGACGATTAAGAGTTACTTTCAAAATGCAAAAAATGTAGCCTTCCAGATTCTGCATATTTAGAGGCTTAGTATGTTACTTTCTTATGTTTTCTGACTTTAAGAACAGTAAATGTATGAGTTACTTTCGATTTGTGATGCTATTTGGGTTTGTGCTGTTTAAAAAATATTATGTTTTTAGATTTATATTCTGTGGGTTTTCAGGTATTGGCTGTCACCGGCCATTGTCACCGCTGCCGAAGTAAACCGAGATCGGTTACCTTCTCCCATTATCTGATCCAAAGAAAACCCAGATTGATCCGAGGCAAAAGACTCCCATTATTTTTTTCGATGCAAAACCAGATCTGTTAACTGAAACCCAGATCTGATCCGAGGTGTATGCCATTACCTCCAAACTCTCTCTCTCTCTCTCTCTCTATATATATATATATATATATATATGAAGAACAAAGAGTTATTCTGATTCTATTTTGACAAAAAAAGAAGCAGGTACTAAATTGTTAATGGATTTTTTGGTTTACCTCTACTACTTTCACTACCCGGTGTTAAATTATTTATAATTTTAGCTTCGTTCTAGATTTTGATATTCGTTTTAGATTTCTTTTTTCCAAATATCTGAATTTTCTAATTCGATTTATTTTTATTTAAATGATCTTCTTAGATTTAATTTTTAGTTTATATTTTCTTTTGATTGCTTTTAAATTTAAATTATACTTTTTAGGAATGTGTTGGTACACAGTTGTGTTAACCCAAATTAGTTTAAAGCATTTTGTGTTAACCCAAATTAGTTTAAAGCATTTTGTGTTCACTCAATTTTTGACACCATGTTAACCCAGTTTCAAAACATGGGTAGGTGGTGTGCCTAATTTCGTTGTTTTTTGTGTTCTTTTCCTGTAAAAAATTGTTGAAGATTTTCTAAAAAGCTATTGAAAATTTTAAGTTTTCTCTCACAATGGTAAGATGTTCTCTATTAGACAACTTTATAGGTGATAAAGACTTATTTATCTCTCTCTCTCTCTCTCTCTCTTAATTTTATAATTTCTTTTTGTAGGCTTTAAATATTTATGTATATGTATTCTGATTTTTCATTGAGTAGTTGGCGTTTGATTTTGCAGGTTCTTTGATGTGGCTATAATATTGCGAAGGTGTCAACATTTTTTGATTTACTTCGTTGATTTTATCAATTTAGTCAATTTCGCTTATAACTGTTTTTGTGCAAGAATTGTACGGGTAATTTGTTATTTTTTTAATTTCATTCATGAACAAAGTGTACGATTTTTTTCAAGAACATAACTAATTTGTTAATGTATTTTTTTTCATTTGATCTTAGCAGATGTTTTAGAATTGTGTAAATTTTTAGAATTGTGTAAAATTTAGTCGCACTAGGCGTGGACATGTACAAGATTTCCGATTTTTTAGCTGACCACTTGACACTTTCCAACAAGGGAAAGTTTACATGTACCGCCCTCAGCCCGCTTAGCGATCTCATTTGGGCTTTTTTTTTCCTTTAGTTTTGTATTCTTTTGTGCAGATAAAAACAGTTTTTTATATTTAAAAAAGCATTTTTTTATTAAAATTAAATAACTGATAATTAAAATTTTAAATTTTTTTTTTCATAAATAATAAAAACTATGTTTATTAATAAAAAAATATAAAACAGTTTTTTTAATTAATGAAAAAATATCGCGATAAAGTAATGTTGTCGGTGTGGATCCATATTTTCGGATCCACATCATTTTTTGAATGTGGGTTCGCGTCAGCAGCACTAATTAATTGCGATATTTTTTCTATAATTATATATAGAAAACTGTTAAAAAAAGTAAAGAAAAAAAAAAGACAAAATGGCAAAAAGGCAAAATGCGATCGCTATACAGGCTCTACATGCGGTTCATGTAGAACCTCTCTTCCAACAAATATTACACTGCATCTCAAAACCCATGCCCAGAGAAAAGAAAGCTGATGGGAACTACTTTTGATATCTCACGTGAGATTGTCACCAACTCTCTCTAATCTCATTCTTACATCCCATCCCATCACCTCCACTTTTTATTTAGGTGATGTCTAAGCAAATTCATACCTAGAGAAAAAAAATTGATCATACCTAGAGAAAAAAAATTGATGAGACTCTATACTTTGATCTCTCTCTCTCTCTCTCTCTCTATCTCTCTCTCTCTCTCTCTCTCTATATATATATATATATATATATATATTTAAAATGGACACGAATAAAAAAAATTCATTATATATTTTAAAAAAAGTTATATTAAAAAAAATCAATTTTTAATATACACTCGATGAAACTTTTCGTATAAATTATATATTTTTTTAAATTTGTTTTTACAAATTTTTATAAAATAATTTTTTTTGTACTTTGTTTTATAATTTTTATTATAAAATATTACTTTTTTAAAAAAATATTTTTTTTAAGAAAGTATGTTTTGATTTTAAGACATTATTAATTTTTTTAGACTTTAATACACGACACGAATAATGTAACTTATAATTTTCACATCACATTAAAATACTATTTTACACGAATAATATGAGTAAAATTATGAGTTAATTGTGTTATTGTATTAATGTTAGGTGAAAAACTTGATCCTTAATGATATGATTAATTCGTTGAGTTTTTATTAAAAATAATGATGTCCAATTTTTTTGTTTAATATAAATAACGCCAATTTTTTATGGATAAAAACTAACATCCATTTTTTAAAATAATAAATGAAACTTATGTTATATTAAATTAAATTAATTTAATATAACATAAGTTTTTAAGCTCTATGGAGATGGTGTGAATTAAATACGACGTATGGCCTAATCAACGACGTACATTTTTTAAACTTTGTATCGTGCCTTCAGGCACGGGTATACCCTAGTATGTATATATATATATATATATATATATATATATATATATATATATATATATATATATATATATATATATATATATATATATATATATATATATATATATATATATATATATATATATAGGAGAAGGATCACAAGTGGACCAAAAGAATGAACTTTTTAATGGACTTAACAAAAAAGACTAATAACCCACTAATTTTAATTCCTTGGTGTAATGGGTCCGCGCCAGCGGCACCCAATAACCGAGACTTATTAGTCTTTTTTGTTAAGTCCATTAAAAAGTCCATTCTTTTGGTCCACTTGTGAACCTCTCCCTATATATATATATATATATATATATAATAATGCTCCTGTGCGGACTAGTCCGCATTTTAAGAATGCGGACCGGACATGTGTCACCTAATGGTGCGCCGAGAAATTAAATATTCAACTGGATTAGCTAAAATAAATGAATAAGAAGCTGTGAATTTAAAAATTATTCATATAAAGCATAAAAACTATAACAAATTATGTACAAGTAATGAAGTAAATGAAATCAATGTGTAAAACAATGAAGCGATAATCACATTATAAGATATGAAATCTCATGAAATAGTAAAAATCAATGTCAATGAATCCGAGTTATTTAAAATGTAAAATGCAAAGGAAGAGACAAATTGTTTATGGAAGAACTAAGATAATAACAAAGTGTAATGATAAAATATTAAAATATAATCGTCAAATACAATATGTTGCTTTTGACATTTGTTAGAATTCGATGTGTCTTATTCATCTTCAATTTTATGACCGACAAAATGTGCAGGCTTTCGATCTGAATCTCTAAGCAATTTTCCTTTAATGTAGAATCTGCTAATTTTGCCAATGCACATATATAACTTTCAAATATAGTCCGAGTGCACAATCCCCTGTGAAGTGAATTAACATAAAAAAATAAGTATATGAAATTAGTATAGAACGTTTGAAATGAATGCATGAATTTTAAGTTTTAATAAGAATGATATTACCTTTTTCTTTAGAAACGATGAAAGTTTGAATGTTGCAGGCAATGAAAGACTATGTTTCCTTGAACAGTGTGACTGTTGCTCTTTCGCTGTCATCTTGAACCATTAATTGAAGTAAGTACCTTGTGTTTGGTTGAATAATGAGTCAATATCCAATAATGATAATATAGCGTGCCCAAATTATGAACAACAAAAATTGAGCTTATAGATATTTGTTAAAAACGTAAGACAAACTTACCTGAAGAGTTGGAACAGTGAGGTTGTAAACATATGTCAAGGTCTAATCCTAAGATTATAACATATATTTTTTAAGATTTCATATTTTTTTTTAAAACGGTAAATTTTAAAAACATATTATTTTATAAAACTATATATATATATATATATATATATATATATATAAAGAAAAATACACACTTTTTTTAATAAAAATTGTAATTTTTTTAATAAAAAAAAGACTTGTGTATAAAAGTTGTATTACTAAAAAACTTAATTTTTAAAACAAACTGTATTTTTAAAATTTGTATTCATAAAAAATACAATTTAAAAATGCATTTATAAAAATATTTTTTTTTATAAATAAATAAAATACTATTTTTTTTATAAAAACAAAAAAAAATTATTATCTTTTATATAAAAAAAGTAACGTTTTTTAAAAATACAATTTATATAAAAAAATACAATTTTTTTTCTATATATTTTTGTTTTTTTTCTTTACATATTTTTAAGAATACAATTTTTTCTTATAAGAAATGAAGTTTTTAATTAAAAAATAAGGTTTTTATAAACAATATAATTTTCATAAAAAAATTATACCATTAAAGAGGAAATCATCTCTTTTTATGTATAAGAGATAGAGATAGAGATGTATTTTCAGAGATGCAGAAATCATGAAACCCCAGAAAACAATTAATATGAAATCTAAAGAGCTCCATCCGTGTTTTTTTACAATTATACTCTCTCGAGTTATTAATAAGGATTAAATGTCATAATTTTAAATAAGAACATAGTCAGATGAACCAGATTCTCTCCATACGTGTCTTTTTATTGTCAAAATGAAAAAAATACAATGGTCGGTAATACTGACAAAGGGAGTATACACACAAAGAAATAAATAAAGATAATGCAGATGAACCGGAGTCTTGATTAAAAATCGAATAACGTCTTCACCCGTGAAAATTTCGTACCAAATATGTTCCAAGTGGATTCCTGTTCAGGTATTATTTAAAAAGTATCAAGATCAAAATCCTTATTTTAACAGTCTCAAGATCAAAATTCAACATACTAAATTACAGTCTCAAGTTTTAAAAACTCAATAAATTGTTAAAACATCCATTTTCAAACAGTTTTTGTTCTTAAAACTGTTAAAACCTATGCACATGAATTAAACCCATATACATCACTACACCAATTATATAATGTAAACTCATAAAAAAAAAGAAGATAAATTAATGTGTTCAAATTTGAGCGCTTTAAACAGGTTATTATGTAACATGAAACATATTAATCTCTAAAATAAAATAAACAACGTGATAAACAGATCTACACAAAATGATCACAAATTTAGATGTAAATTCGAACCTCATATTTGAGTTACCTTCCACAATGACATATATGTTTGGGACGATTTAATGTTGCTAAGATTATTTCTAGTCCATCTGCTTTTTTTGTGATTAGTTAGAGGATGGTTTAGTGAGAGAGATGAGATATTTTGAGAAGTGGGTTTCACTTGGGAAGTCTTCATAGCAAAAATTGGGCTTTTTCGTGTATTGGGTTGAAAGTTGTGCATAGGAGATTGTGGTCAGTGTACAAATTAAAGTGCAGTGTATGAGGGTGGGATTAAAATACAATGTATAATATATTCTTGAATGAAAGAGAAAGATAGAAGGATATTGATGGGTTTTTAAATTGTATGAGGGTAAAATAGTCTTTATATCATTAAAGAGAAACTCTCCTCTTTTAAAGTAGTAGATATATATATATATATATATATATATATATATAATAATAATAATAATAATGCTCCTGTGCGGACTAATCCACATTTTAAGAATGCGGACCGGACATGTGTCACCTAACGGTGCGCCGAGAAATTATCGCCTAAATTATAGGCACACTCTCTCTCTTTTTTGGGCTCACCGCCAGGTGACACATGTCCGGTCCGCATTCTTAAAATGCGGACTAGTCCGCACAAGAGCACGACTGTATATATATATATATATATATACAGTCCTGCTCTTGTGCGGACTAGTCCGCATTTTAAGAATGCGGACCGGACATGTGTCACCTGGCGGTGAGCCCATATATATATATATACAGTCCTGCTCTTGTGCCGATTAGTCCGCATTTTAAGAATGCGGACCGGACATGTGTCACCTGGCGGTGAGCCCAAAAAAGAGAGAGAGTGTGCCTATAATTTATGCGATAATTTCTAGAGGCACCGTTAGGTGACACATGTCCGGTCCGCATTCTTAAAATGCGGACTAGTCCGCACAGGAGCATTATTATATATATATCAAAGACGAGGTTATGGTGGGTGGGACGTCTTAATTTCTTTTACAATACACGTATAAAAATAGAAAGATCTGGCGATTGGCTATTAGGTTATGACGTGTACACCAGAGGTAATCAAACTTATCATCCTCTATCTTATTATAAATCTACACATATGCAATTTCTTATATTCAAATCAGATATGTATCTATTTCATTCTGGGTATTTTTCCATCTTGCTCTTTTTTGACATTGTTTTCCTAGATCTGGGGTTATGGCATCTTATGCTGTACTTTTTAATGTTATGTTTGTTTATTATTAGATGGAAATTCTATGTTTAGATTAAAGGGTTTCTAGGGTTTAATTTAGGCTATGCTTCTTATACCCGAGATCAAATTATGGGGAATATCGGGGTCTATTTGGTTTTGGGTTTCTTATGATTTTTTGGGGGTTGAGATATTGTATCCATAATTTCAAATTAGTGACATGATATGAGTGAGATTTAATCATCTCTATTTGGTGCAAGTTACTGATCATCTAGAATTAATGGATCTGAATTTGCCAGTGATGATTTTTTTTATCTGTATTAAGTATTAATGATTTATGAGGTGATGATTTTTTAGGTTTATCTTCCTAGATTTTCTCATTTTTGAGCTCTTGTTGTGGTGCTTATATTTATCATGAAGGTTGTGCTGACAAAACTATAAGTTTCTCTGGAGGTTGTGGGATTATGAGGGGATAACAAACGGTTTGGAGGTAGAAAGAGGCATTCCTCCGTACTTAATGCACACGTGTGTTCATAATTCAAAGACCTTGGTCAAGTTAGCAAAGAAAGGAAAAATAAGGCAACTGAAAATTCGTACATGAAGAGAAATTCTAAAAAAGGGAAAAAGTTTGGTAAAAATGGTAAAAGAGGATAGTCAAAGTAAAAGAAGACTGGTTTGATTCATTTACTTCTTGAGTTAAATTTTTAAGTAGACAAATCTTAGTCTCTCAATAACCATATACCGGAGAGATCCCAAATGTCCTGGACAACAATGAAGTGCAGAGGTAATTTCATGGACATGTAATATCAAAATATTGTGCTTATTTCCCAACTATTATTAGTTCTTGGAAGTGTTAATTAATGTGCCATTTAGGGTCCGTTTGGTTCAGAGTGAAATATGTTTTAACGTGGTGAAAAGTAATAAGGTGAAATACGTTTTCACCTATTTAGACTTAAATTTTCCTCAATATTTTTATTTAGAGTTTTATTATTATAGGGTGTCCACTTATTCACAACGTCAACCCAACAAAAATTTAATTTTAAATAGGTGAAAATATATTTCACCACATTACTTTTCACCGCATTAAAATATATTTTACCCCGAACCAAACGGACCCTTATAGTCTTTAATGTGATTGATAGTTTCTTTTCGTTTAACGACATTTCTTAATTCAGTAAAAAACTAATTAGACGAAATATTGAAGGCTACTAATGAGGTGCACTCATTAGTAGATTTACATATTGAAGGACTTATATGTAAATCTTCCTTTGTTTGGTTACTAGGATATGGTTACTAAAATTTATACCTTTGATTTACTAACAACTTTTTTGTATACTTTGTTGTAGCAGGAAAAGTACCTAAGACAAAAAGAGAAGTCATTAGTCCTGGGGTTTGGAGTTGCCCTATTTGTACATTCGATATTTATGAGAGTATGTCTGCATGTGATATAAACTACACCAAAATAGTCATCCAGTCAAGGTCTTAGCCCGTGATCAAGGCCCATGGATCATAGTTTTGGATCATGACCATATTGAGGGTGACAAAATCGTAGGTCATGGTCCAAAATCGTGACCTAGCGTGTGGGTCACGGTCCAAAATAGTGACCACAGTGTCATGATCCAGAACTGTGATAACTAATGTGACCACTAAAAAATGTGACATTGGTGGTCACGGTCTAGAACCGTGACCCCTAGTGTGACATTTTTGAATGGTCACATTAGTTGTCACGGTCTATAACCGTGACCAATATGGTGACAATTTAAAAAAACAAAATATTTAGTGACGGTTCAAAAACCTGACTAAGTATTTTATTTTTTAAATTGTCACCCTATTGGTCACAGTTGTGGACCGTGACAACTAATGTGATCAAATTAAAAATATATATTTGGCCACAGTTTTCGTTCGTGACCAAATTAAAAAATATAATTTTTTTTTATTATTATGCATCTGAAAAAGATGTACATTTTTCAAACCTATTTACATTTATGGAAATAAATATTTTTCCAATACCCCATCCATAAATCAAAATATAATAATGCAACACATGTTAACTAACGCATGTTAGCATAAATATGTAATAAAACAAAATGCATGCTTGCGTGAATACATACAAAACAAATAAAATACAACGCGTGATTGCATGAATATGTTCTAAATAGTCCAAATGTTCCTTCTCCAACTAGGCCTGCAAGCAAGACTTCAAAATGTTCCAAATGGTAAGCAAAGAAGGACTTGAATCCGCAAAATAACTTTGGGATGCCTATGTAGCCAAAAAGGGCATCAAAGTCCACGTAGTTCCTAAGATGAACAAAGTTGGGGTCTAAACCTTAATTCGAATCTAGAGTGTCTTTTTTGATATATGAAAATATATGTAAAATGTTTTGAAAGCGTAGAAAATTGTGAGAACGCTCTAATTGGGAATTGTGGTATAGGCCCCCATTTTGGATATTTTATTTATGAAAATATATGTGAATTTATTTATGATAATAAAAATATTGTATTAGTGATTCAATGGACGCAACCACACATATATTGAACATATGATAATAATCACACACATGAGCATACGAATTTTTTTTATGTTTTACGGGGCCGTTTTGTGGCCGTTTTTCCTTTTCCCCATTTAACGACATGTTTTTAAGCCCATGTCTAATCATTTGAATTTTTTTTAATCATATTCTCAAATCAAAAGTCCCTTGGCTATTCAATCAGTTGCTATATGTTACATTGGTCCCGTGCGAGGTGTTCGTACCTCTTGCGGGGCCGTTTGGTGGTTGTTCTGCATTTTTGCGCTTTAACGACATGTTTTTTAGCCTAAATATAACTAGTTGCAAATTTTCATCATATTTTTAAATCAAGAGCACCGTGACTACGCGATCAGTTGCTACGAGTTACAATCATCATGTGCGAGGTGTTCATGCCTCTTGTGGGGCCGTTTGGTGGCTATTTTGCATTTTCAACCTTTTAAGGGCATGTTTTTAGGCTAAATCTAACTACTTGCAATTTTTCATCATATTGTAAAACCGGAAGTTCCGTGACTACGCAGTCAGTTGCTACGAGTCATATTGGTCCCGTGCGAGGGTTTGTGCCTCTTAGGGGTTGGTTGGTGGTTGTTTTACATTTTTTCCGTATAACGACATGTTTTTAAGCCTTACTATAACTATTTGCAAATTTTCATTATATACTGAAACCGAGAGTCTTGTGATTACGCGATCAGTTTTTATGAGTTACATTGGTCCCGTACGAGGTGTTCATGTATCTTTCGAGGCCGTTTAGTGGTTGTTTTGCATTTTATCCCTTTAACATGTTTTTAAGCCTAAATCTAACTATTTCCAAATTTTCATCATATTCTCAAATCAGGAGTCCCATGACTACATGGTTAGTTGCTACGAGTTATATTGGTTCTGCACGATGTTTCGTGCCTCTTGCGAGGCCGTTTGGTTTTGATTTTGAATTTTTTCCCTTTAACGACATGATTTTAAACCTAAGTCTAACTATTTACAAATTTTTATCATATTCTCAAATAGGGAGTCCCGCGACTACGCGGTCAGTTGCTATGAGTTACATTGGTCCCGTGCGAAGTGTTAGTTCCTAGGAGAAGATACATACTCTTAAGGGGACTTTAATACGTCTACTCAGTAGTAAAACCCCTAGCTACATGCATAATAACATACCAATTGTCGTCATTTATGAACTTAGAGTAGAATACCTTACAGTGTGAAAGTCACAAATAAAAGGCTCGTGATAAATCTACCATTACAAGTTTTGAGGGAATAACAACTTTACAACCATTTGTAGTGTCCTCCACCTTCACCCAGTCACAATATAATACAATATCTTTCAGGTCTAAGTAATCTAATTCCAGGAATTGTTGAAGAATTTCATAGTATATCAACACCGTGTCCTTTAGATTTTATCTCTTTTTCTAGCTATATAAGAAGTCAAGGAAGAAATTGATAGTTTGTTATTTTGCATCAACAGTTTTTCCTCGCACATGTATGAGATGAAATCAAAATAATTGACGCGATTTTTTTTAAACCCCTTCGTATGGAAAGTATGATCTTTGGACAAACATGAAAGGATTTAAGACACATCATCTATCTTTAAAATATGCATCTTTCTAATAGAATCATATTAGGCCATGTTTTATAACACATACTTGAATAATCGCAACAGAAGATGTTGGAATTAGCTTATTTGATACAAATGCCCTAAGATCACGTCTTTTATGATTTCTGGCCATTTTGCGGTCATAATTACTAAATGTGTTCATAAAATTGTAAAGTTTAGATAGTAATATAGAGAATAAAAATAATCAAACAAAAATAAGTTATATATGCAGTTACTTACACTCTCCAATCTTCAACTTCATCTTGGATTCAAAGACATAACGAGTTACTTGCTCGTATTGCAGATTCGTGACTCTCACCTCTTTAGGGTTCTCGAAAGGAAATTAATACTCAAACTTGTTAGGTTCCTCAATCACTTGTTCTCCATGAGGAATAAAGTTCTTAATCCTTTGTTCCGACATATGTTCTCGGGCGTAAAACGATGATTCTGTTGTTAGCCATTCTTTTGCAATTGATCGTCCAATATACCGTGTATTTTTAACAGTCTTTGAAGGTTTTCATTATTTGCTTGGAAGGATACATCCAGTGATACCTGACGGGCCCACACAATAAATCCTCATTGCATAAATGCATAAGTAGGTGGACACTGATGTCAAAGAATGACGAAGGAAAATACTTCTCCAAGACACAAATTGCCTCAGCTAAAGTGGCTTTCGCAGTCTTAATGTGCTTCTTGTTTACCATTTTTCCACGCAGTAAGGTGAAGAACAAACTAATCAACATAATTTCCATCCAGAGATCTTTATGCTTGGAAAAGCAATGCTAAATAACACAGGGATTAATTGGACGATGACGTCCAGTCATGAGACTTGCACTATTTTGGGTAATTTGTTGGGTACCTTAAAAACCTATGCAAATTACTAAAATAACCATTTAGAGTCTTCATATTTAACAATGTGTCTAGGAGGATATTTTTCTCACTCGTATTCAAAGTGAAAGCACCTACGGGAATCGAATTTCTTCTAGTTATAGGATTAGTTTTTACGTACAACTTTTTTATTTTATTTTGATCTCATTTATATCACAATGCTCCCTCTTCCATCTTTCAAATGCGAACCACCCAGACATGTTCCTACCAGATGTTTCGCAAAATTCTTCTTCATGTGCATCATATAAATTACATGCCTCGTACGGTTCCCTTTCCAACATGGCAAGTCAAATAAGATTGATTTTCGCTTCTGGCTTACAAACTAAGGGTGTTTGCCTACAAAATTATCTCCCAACGTCACAACATTCACCTTCTCCTTCATTTGATAACTTAAAAGTCGATCTGGTTCCACTATACACTATTTATTGATAGGTAAAAAGTTAAGCTTCTCATTCCTAAAAGGGTGACTACTCGGTAGAATCTACAATGACCTATGTAACTCATCTTCCCACTATGATGTAGCCAAGTGGATTCAGTTTATTCGCCCACTTAGTCATTGCTTTAGGTGTGAAATCTTAACCCTTCTGAGCGTCATATGCCTCATGCTTTCATCCCACAACTCTTTAGGTTCTTCGATTAACGAGGCTAAGAAAATATTGATCTCATCGCCGGGAGCCTTTCGCCCGGGTATCGACAACATCAATAATGTGAACTATTTTCTTTTAATTAATGTTGGAGGGAGACTTAAAGGCGCCATGAGAACTGAACAATAACTCTGCTAAGTATATAATTATCGAAAGGGTTAAACCTATCGATAGATAATGCAAGACGAACATTGCGTGGTTCTTTTACCAATTCAAGGTGTCGTGCATTTGAAATTTGCCAGATGAGTGAATTATCTAAGTGATGCATGAGATTCCCACTGACCTGAGCTTGAGCGTTCCATGTCATAACCTCTTCTATCCATGGTACAGTGAAAAATCTTTTTAATTCTGGCCCGAGGGGAAAGTATTTTAATACCTTATGTGGAACTTACGAGCAATTATGACATTTTGTTTTACTATATTTTTTACTCTCACAAATCATATATCTTGGCTTCTTGCATAAAAGAGATTCATTCTTCATTTCTTATTTGTTATGGTACAATATGCAATTATACTTGCATGCATGAATAGATTTGTACTTCAAACCTAAACCCTTCAAGCTCTTTTTTATGCTCGGATAACTATCTGGAAACGTATTCTATTTCGGGAGAATTTCTTAAGCCCACTTAAGAATTGAAGTTACTCTATTAACCAATAACTTAAATTGACTCTTTAAGTAATGCAAATCTATCATTATATACAATACAAAGTGATCTTCTTCGCAATTTTTATACCAAGGTCTAGTCGAATCGACTTTCAACCGTATGTATTCCCGATCTTCGAGTAATTAAGCATCAACTTCTTCATTTACTTAGTCTGAATGAATATTATCATATGCATAGGTTGGTGGTTTTAATAATGGTGGACTCCGTAAGCATCATCAATTAGGTCGGTCGAAGGACGATGTACTAGAGAATCGTTCACCACTTCCATTCAGTGGGGTCCCGTCACGCGGTTGTGTATCGGTAATTCTTTCGAAAGATATGGTACATTATTTTCCCCATGGAATGCTCATATCTTATAGTCTTGACTCATACCCCACATTAGTAAATGCAATTCAACGTCTTTTAAGGACTTAAATTTTTCGTTTATACAATGATTGCACGTACACAAAATATTATCACTATTAAGATTTATATCTGCATATGTAGTGAATTCCTGAACACCCTTTACATGATTATCACATACTCTATAACTCTTTCCCATCCACTCTTTTTATTGTGTAAAATCCATTAAGTAGTATTAAAATTCAAGTCACCTATATAAATAGGTTGAAACGAAGGTCATGTTGGATACAAGAACTCCTAGTTTATAATTCAAGAAAATTCATTCAACCCCAACAAATTGAAAAAAAAAATCAATGAAATTTCATTCAACTCGATCTAAAATAAATATTACAAGAAAATTCATTCAAAGCAAATTCCGAGAGGAGGAATTTGGGACCTTCATGGTCCCTCCCAAGCACCTTGGTTAGGGCATCTGCTTTAATGTTAGGGGTTGCACTCGTATTGACTGCTCGACATGCCTTCTATCATTTCCTATAACATAATATAATATTTAAGGCAATGATTTTAATAATAACAATATTATAACATGTATATATATGATAACTAAATTCAAACTCACCAGAGTCGAAGCGAGTTTGTTTAGGAATTTATTGGCCCCTTTTTCTCGTCGAGAATGCAAGTACAAGTTGATCCGATTAGAGTTTTTACCTTCTTTCGGAGTCCCCTAGGTCAGTTTTGCCTATTCAACCTTAAGATCATCATAAGGTGTTGCCCTAAGTTTGTGGACATCAACTTTTTTTTATATGTTCAATTTATTTCTCTCCCTCTCAATCAGTTTTTTCTCGCTAGCCTCATTCTTCAAAGAACCGTTCCATTGGTTAGTGGGCATTTCAACATTTTGGGGAACTTTGCCTTTTAGCCCTAAAATATCACAACTCATTGCCACCTTTGGGAAAAAATATTCTTAATGTTCTCCGATAGGTTTTTAAAGCGTCGTCTACTTTGGAAAAAACCTTTGGCTTCGAACCGATTGGGAATGAAAATTTCTTATTAAGTTTCTCCTAAACGTCATCCTTTAAGGCATGATTAACCTTATTCTAGTTTTTCACACCCCTGACATCCACAATCATCTTTTCGAGAGACAAACAACATTTTTAAAAAAGCTAAACATTAGTTTTATAATCGATAGGATTATCCCCACTGAAGGAGAACCTAATCCACTTTTTAGGGTTAGCCTGGGATCCCTCGGGAGCAGGAGTTGGGGGTGTTGTATTACTAAGGGTTTCTTGAGTTTGATGACTCGGAGATAGAGTAGAATGAATCTTCGAAGGAGTAGAGTATTGATAACTCAGAGGAAATGAGAATTAAGGTTGGGGTGTAGGAGAGTGTCCAATTGGCGGTGTTCCACTATTTGGTTGATTATTTTCATTTCTTTTTGACAATTTCTACAATAAAAAAAAAATAGCGACACATGTAAGAAAGTACAATTTACGACTATATATAAGTATATACCTTTTCAATAACTTTTAAAACATTCTCGATGTGTCTGATTTTCATCCAATCAGTATTACTTTTTAAAAATCTATTAAATTTTGGCACACGACCAACTAGGCGAAAGCATGTTTATGATTGACGTATGAAGGTACGTGACATGAACTCAGAATGCTTTTTTCTTCAACTTATTTGCAAGATCTTTTTAAATATGCATATATCGCGAGACATCGCAATCTGGGTGAATGCTTTCTTTACGAAAATGTTTCCATAAAGGATGAATATTTTTTTTATCCTTTTCTAGCAGTGTCACCAAAGTCAGTACCCTATTAGGATTTTACAGGCGATATATATTCTTTACTTCCTCATCCCAGCATTCTATCAATGAGAACATAATACGATCGATTAGGTACTCTTACGAGAGATCAACTTTGTGATTTGTTAGGTAATTAAAATTTTCAATTTTCCTATCATCATACTTGTAAATAGGTTTCCCCCTTATATGGTGTGCATTAATGAAAAATGTTTTAGTGCGGTCGTATTCTTGTTTTTTGTAATTACTATCATGACTCATTTTTCCTTTGAAAATATATAGAAGGGTGTGAATATGAGTCGTAGAGGTAATGGATCTAATTAATCCTAAACAAGTTATGGTTTTAATTGTCACACACGTCTAGAATTAATAACCACGCTCTGATACCACTAATTGTCACACCCTAAACCCAATATCCATACTAATCATTTATTATTAGAATAATTGGATCATAATCTCAAGTCCATTGAAAATTTAATTCATTTATCAATATTTTTCTTCATAATGAACATAATATTGTTCTTATGCCATAACGAAATCAACATCAGAGTCATAATTAGAGATTATACAATGCTATGATTAACTATGATCAAATCAATCCATACTAAATCAATATATACAATGTGTGCGTATATTAAAATTTTCAGTGTGACAACGATAAAATCTCCATACTTAACCCCAACTCTTCTAAAGGTGCAACTCTCAAAGTTACCGATCATATGTTATCCTATTTGGCAGCGTACAAACCTAAAATTGTTAAAATATAAACCGTAAGCATTAAGCTTAGTGAGGTACTCCCAATCAATCAGGCATAACTAGTCCAATTTAAGTTCATTTTAATTTAGTTAAACCTGAAATTACTATCTGCCCGCCAATTGTGCAAGCCCTTCCACCCATTTGTGTTCACCTAAACAATAAGCAATTAAGGGTTGGGTGAATACGGCCATAACAAGTTAAACAAATGACTATGTTCTAAATATTTAATGTATATATGTGTGCGTGTGAGTCTGTGTGCATGTGAATGTGTTAATATGTGTAGTCATTAAGATAGGGTAGACGTTAAGACAAATAATTAGTTAAAGGTTTATTATGAATAATTAATAGAGTGCACATTTATGTATCCATCATTCGTGTCCAACTATGATCATTAAATATAAGCTACAACAACCATCATCCAACAATCCAACACAATTTTATCTCGTACTCCTTCTAAATCGTTTACTTGATTGATTTCTAAGAACATAATTACAAGAACATAATATCATAGGGTATTCAAACAAAAATTATTCTCATGGAAACAATTTTACATTTTCATACTTTGAATTTCATCAGTTAAGTATTTGGTGCCAAGGGTATTACTCAGTATGTATTCAAATTATCATAAATCGAACAACAAGTCTAGAACCTTAATAAGTCAATTCTACATCCAAGGTTTCATATACAATTTCTAACAACAAATAAATCCATATTTCAATCTAGAACATGAGAGAATAATCAAACACACACACATAGACACATCATAAACACACACATTCGTTATGGACATTGATAAGGATTTCTATATTTAAAAATTTGATCTTTAACCATTTATATATGATATTTCTTTTACTAACTTGAGGGTTTTTAAAAAATTATTTATCGTGCATTTCAAACTTCGACTCAATTCATGCATTTAACATTTCAAAAAGGTTTATTTTTTGTGAGGTTATATTTTGAGATAGAATGTATATTATTTTGTGTGTAGGAGAAGAAAAAAAGTTTTTCAATTTGTAATCTTCTTTTTAATTAGGTTGTGTATGGAATTTAAAAGGTTATCTTTAATTTGTAATCTTCCAAAAATGTTATCATGAATTTAAAAGAAAGTATAAGCAAATAGTTGAAAAGAAAATTTATATAAACATCAATATAATGATAATTTTGTGTATGGAATAATTTAGAATGATAATTATTATGTTTTACATTATTAAGTCCTTCAGAGATAATTTACAGATCAACATTACTAACCTATATCTACCTCTTTTAACAAATTATAACATGGAATTAAGGGTAAGTTTCAGTTTATGAGGTTAAGAACCGTAGGCTCATATTCTAATAATTTCCAACTCAGATATAGTTCAATTCTTGGATTAAATAAGGAATTTTGTTAAATTTATTAACATGAATCACACACACACACACACACACACACTGAAATAAACATGCACACACTTACACACACACACACACACACACACTTACACACACACATGTAACGAACACACACACTTAACCACACATATACACACACACACCGAATCATACACACACACACACATGAAAACCTCTCTCATATAAAACATGCAATTGAGAGGGAGATGTACCTGTTTTGAGAGAGATAGATGGCCGAAAATGGAGTGGTTTCGTCGAAAATGGAGAGGGAGAGACTGGTTTCGCAGAAAATGGATTGAGAAAGAGACTAAGGGCTTTATGGTGAAATAAAAGAAGGAAGATATAGTTTAATTTATACCCAAAAGGTGGTCACGGTTCACAATCGTGACCCCCTATACCCAATTAATGACTTAAAGTTAGTCACGATTCAGGACCTTGACCACCTTTATGACTAATTAAGCTCGAGAAATGGTCACAATTTTGGACTGTGACCAATTTAAACAAGGGTTGGAGGTTAAAGTTCTGAATAGTGACCAAGATTCACTAATATTAGTCACGGGTGGGTCAGTGTTTTGCACCATGACCACCATTGTGACCATAATGGTGGGAAGTTTGACACCAAAAAGGGTTACAATTGTGTCAAGGTTTTGGACCGTGACCACCTGGTCACGACTTTGGGTCGTGACCAATTTACTGTGACCATTTGCCAGTTTTTGTGTAGTGATATGCGGGTTCTTCGTAATCCATATGTGTAAAGTTCTAAAAATAAAAATACGAATGCCTCTATACAACTAGATTATCTTAATATTTAATTTGATATCATCGTTGTAAATTTTCATTATAGTTTGGATAAGGGAGCTGCTATATGGATTTTATCTTTTGTTCATGTTTTCCTTACCAAGGGCTTTTTTTCCAGTTTTAATTTTTTTCTGGCTCTTAAATAAATTTTCCAAGAGCATGTAGGGAAATTACCTATGTTTTCTTCCTTATTAGATATGCTTGATAACCTTGCCAAAAATATATATTTATGGAGAAACACCAATTGAAATTTTTATCAACATATAGTGTGTAGATTGTATTAATTCCACTTGAAAAATTACACAATCTTTGGTATCTACTATTTATGCCATGTAGAGGGGTTACTTGTGAGCCAAATTTTTTTACAACGTTATGATTTATAATACTATAATAGAAGTGTCAAGATGTGCGAGCGAATTTCAATGGTAATTGAAAACCATGAGAAAATTGATTTAAACACCAATATACCTCACATTTTATTCTATAACCATCTATTTGCAGGTTAAGTTCATGATCTTATTTTGAACTTATACATTTAGAAGATGAATTCAATGCTAAGATGAATTCAATACCTATATAGAAGTCATTGAAAACCTACAATTACATTTAGTTAATAAACATATCAGAAGTACATACATGGATGTTTATACTAATATTTTTTTGCCCTCTCATTTTTATGATCAACTTAAAAATCATTATTCTCGATTTGAATTTATGGGAAGTTCATTGGCTGAGATTTTGTTCCAAAGTGTTACTATGTGTATCACTCTCGGTATTTAAGTTTCTTTTATAAATAAAGAGTGGGGCTTATATAAAATGTAAATGTTGAGTGTAGTGTCTTTGTTTGTGTGGACTATTTTTGTATATGCTCTTGCGATTTGAATAGTGTGGTAAGCATAATTGAATTTGTTTAATTTCGGGACATGTTAAAAATGGACATCAGATATTGAAAAACAAATATTTTTCAAAATATGTATTGATATTATTAACGGACCTTTACCATTATAAAATCAGACAAAATCGTTACAAAAATTGTGTAATAGTAGAACAATAAAGCGTTATTAAATATCTAGTAACAGTAAAATTTCATTAGTATGGTAGAAATTATAGCAAAGAATTCCATTACTAAATAATAATTGGTAATGATAAAATACCGTTGGTTAATTTATTATCAATAACGGTAAAGATCTATTGATAATCTTTTCCCCACACTTTTTTTCTAATGGAAAATTACTAATGCTAATTGTTTTTTTAATGGTAAGATAACGTTAGTAAAAGCATTTTTTGTGTAGTGGACCTAGGAATAAATACCCTTATATTTTATGCTCGCAATTGATAGTTTTGATAAGGTATCTTAATTATGTTTTTGAAATAAAATAGAAAACGCTATTTGTATTGGAATTTTCTAATACAACATGACAAATAAACTATATAAAAAATTATTTTTTATATCACTCTACTCATGTAGTTTCATGATATCTAAATGTTAGTGAGTAATTAAATTTCAAAACATACAAACTTATATTTATTTCAACCCTTCTAAAAGAATAACACGACAAAAAAACTTATGGAAATCCATTTTCTGGGTCACCCCTCGCATAATATAATAATATCTAATTGTTGATAGCATAAACAACCCTCAGAAGCCTTAATTGACCACCCTACAGTCCTTTCCGACCTCCTTTCCCCCTTGTGAGGCTTCTCATCTTGATAATGGAATTTACAAATGCCTTTAAGAAAGCTTATTTTCAAGTAGAAAACTGAGACATTAAGTTTTTGGTACTGGGAAAATGGAGCAAAGATTGGTATAAAGAAAACAGGTTCTTCCCCTAAAGGATCAAATTTTAGTAATTATTTTCAAAATTTGTTGAGGTAGGATCCATGGTTGTGCCTATGTTCTTCGTCTTATTGTTAATTGGGAAAACGCTTTGAAAGTGCAGGATATATGGAATGGTCTAAAAAAAGTCAATTTTTAAACCCAAATAAACGTTAGCACCAATTTTAAAATAAAGTTGTGTAAATCAGTTTTAGACAATTTGATTTTATCCTAAAATACGCAT
Organism: Sambucus nigra; assembly: GCA_949130495.1. Taxonomy (NCBI): domain Eukaryota; kingdom Viridiplantae; phylum Streptophyta; class Magnoliopsida; order Dipsacales; family Adoxaceae; genus Sambucus; species Sambucus nigra. The sequence goes on from OX422220.1 coordinate 193,228,040, forward strand.
CTAGGTGATAGTAGGATAAAGCAAAATAAATAGTTACATAACACCCGGTGTACATAGAAAACCCCAATGGGAAAAATCTCGGACAACCAAGCCACGCAAAATCCACTAAGTATGGAATTACAAAGAACATGACAAAAGACTTGAAACACAGACTTGATGTCGTCGTAATCTTGATGTTCTTCAATCCTCAATCTCCGCCTAGTGTCACACAAGAGTCCACTCATGCACTTCCATAATGTGTGAGTCCACACATGCCTCGGTATCCACCGAATAACTCAGCAATCATCTACAGATCTTGATCATGGAATCCACTGATTCTACACCGCAACACCACATCACGGAGTCCACTATGTTAAAATTACAATTATGGATTCCACTGCATGAAATAATTTCTCAACAAGATGAAGAGAATCTAAACTATTGGTCTCAAAGCATAATATGATGAAATTTGGATTTAAAATTGTTTGGGTACAAAATAGGGTTTGGGTAAATATAGAAAGTTTTTGAGGGAGTTTGGGAACTTAAAAGCAATGAAAAAGTCTAAGAATACTGCTGCTTTGCACTCCTATTTATTAGAGGTTTTTCGAAAATGATATAAGCATGAAAAATAAATTTTACATTAAAAAAATTCTTTGGGTCGTCCAACGATTTTGAACCTTGTTCGAACGAATTAAATCATCACATTCGAACCACTATTCAATGAGCTATCAAATAAGATTCTAGCAAAGTCCAAAATTGGTTTATTCGAAGTTCGTTGGAATCAGTTCTAATGATGTACCTTAGCTCGTTCTAACGACATACCAGTTCTCGTTCAAATGACGTCGCCAAAAACATATTTTTCTTAAAAAAAAATATTAAAAAGAGATAAAATCAGTTTAAAGCCAATTTTCTAAAAACCTAACACCCAAATATATCTCTCCAAGGATCAAAATATTTGTGCATTCATACCTGAGAAATCCTTGGAGCATGAAGAAGAAACGTGGCACTAAACTTGTCATGATGATGCAGATCTTCTAACTTGGTCGTTATGTCTTTAAGAAATCACATCAAAGGCTTGAAAGGTTAACACACTCAATTACTTACCTATGACTCAAACATTTTTGTCCAAACTCGGAATCAACTAAAACATACAAATTGACTTTATTCATAAATTTATCCTTACAAATCTTCCCATTGGCTATTTTGGGACAAAACCAAAAATAAAAATTCTTGTGGGTCGTCAAGCTCATCTAAGATTCAATCCCCAACCACAAAAGGAAAAAGTACAACTTCAGTGACTCATAAACATGAGTAACTTTGCTTGCTTGTAACTTTGCCGCTTGTTGCAAACCTTCACACTTAAACACGCCTTTAAATGCAGAGAGAATATAACAATATATAAAATGTGCATAAGAATAAAGCCCCCCATGTCTAACGATACCCTCCTAGATAAGACGTTTCCCCCTAAGATAAAGATCTCCTCTTAAAATTAAAGAGAAAGATACCACTTCTCCCCCTTCTTGTTTAGGAATTGACAAAGAAAGAAAGAATAATAATAATAATAATAATAATAATAATAATAATAATAATAATAATAATAATAATAATAATAATAATAATAATAATAATAATAATAAACCATTTCTCTCCCATAAACCATTTTCCCTAAAAATGTGAGAACATGTGATACCAATTGTAATTATAGAGGAAATAATAATATCATGCAATGGTGCAATGGTGCAATGGTGAAATGTCGAACAAGCAATGACAAGCACAAATCTACAACACAATCGCAAATAATCTAAACAATGATCAATCATACCAATTTTGATGCAAAATGATATCAAATTCATTATAAAATGAAGCATAAGATACCAATGTAAACAAGCAACAAAATATACAAATATGATCATATAGCATGCCAATTTGATTCAAAGCTAAATCACATGGAAAACATGGATTAAATACAAATGGAAAGAATTAAAACAAATGATACCATATATATAAATAAACAAAAGATACCAATGACACACATTATGTGTGTGTGTGTCTATATATATATATACAGTCGGGCTCCTGTGCGGGAGCCCAAAATGAGGGATCCGTGCGGGATCTTTTTTAGAAAAAAAATGTTTTTTTTAATTTTTTTTGTGTGGGTTGTAAACATTTCAGCGCACCCATGTAAAAAAAATCAACTCAAAATAACACTTTTTGATATTTTAAAAAAATGGGTCAATTTTTTACAGTATTTTAAACAACTTAAGTACTGTAAAAAATTTACCTTTTTTTTTAAAATATCAAAAAGTGTTGTTTTGAGCTAATTTTTTTTATAGGGGTGCATTAAAATATTTATAACCCACACAAAAAAAAAATAAAAAAAAATAGTTTTTTTCTAAAAAAGATCCCGCATGGGAGTCCCGCATTTGGGCTCCCGTACGGGAGCTTGAATCTCTCTCTCTCTCTCTCTCTCTCTATATATATATATATATATATATATATATATATATATATATATATATCGGTACAAACACCATAAAATGACACAAAATACATAAGCTTTACACATTAGCATAATATCAATGTGTCTAAACATGTGGGAAATGGTGTGAAGGGGCGTGAATTAGATACAAAAGAATTATGACCCGGTCACTAAAAAAATGTCCAAGGAGTTCTATTTGAATGTATTCGCTTTATCAAAACAATGATTTAGCCTCAGAGTTACAGATAAAGTGAACTCATAAATGGACAAACAAGCACAATATACAATGGACTTAAAAATATTGATGATTCTCAAACTAATAGAATCAAATATGAATTACTTAAGGTTAATTATGAAAATACATTCTTCTTCAACTTATAACACTCTCAAAATTATAATTATATATCAGTTTTTCACTCTCATATTTTGAAGATACCAATTTAATTAAAGAATCAACGAAACAAAATTTGGTCGGGCAATATTTTCTTTTCATTTGCCTCTTAATTGTTTAGGCTCTTGTCAACGGTGGTCTTTTATGCAAGGAAGATTTATCCCTTCGTAGACCTTTCCTGTGCACTCATATTTTATAATAAAATAGAAACTCACGGGCAATGGTTCTTACATGCACAAATCCACCAATCAAATATATATATGTATACGAAAAGATTGTTACGAGAACACCTCACTTAGTTCATGTAACATATGAAGTTAAAATCCAAAAGAGTTCGTGCATGTGTGCGAGGAGCATATGTAAAGTGAATCTATTAAGTAAGTCATATTCAAACTACTTCATGCAAGCACGATTAAGAACAATCTAAGCACTAAAAATATAATCAAATGTCCTAGACACATGAAAATAGGGAAGGAGGGGATTCAAACACACCGACATGCCATATAAAATGTGTACAACTAAACTACACATAAACAAAAATCTTTTTAAGTTTTTAAACATTTTTCAAATACACCATATGACCACAAAACTCGAAGGAAAAATAATTTTTTTTTTGTATTTTTCAATAAGATCCATAAGAGAAAATCAAAATACAAAAAACTCAAACATCATATAACTAGCAAACATATATAACAATAAGAACAAAAGCTAGGGTATTAAAACATGCAAAAATAATAAATCATAAGATAAAGCATCATAAGAATCATGTGAAAGCATGAGAGAATTAACCAGTCTAACATTCAATGACTCCAAAATTGATTTCCTAACCCAAATATATGAATACTTAATGCCACATGTTTAGGAAACCATAGTGACATATGATCTAGACTTCTAAGGACCTCTTATAAGATAATAATAATAATAAAACATCCTAAGATGACCTTTCCTACCACAATACGAACATGTATAAACATGAGGAATATGACCTTTGGGTTAACCTTATCTAACTTCCTTAGTAACAATTGACACTCTTAAACGAACATTGGTCTTGGGTTTAGCACCGGAAGAAATCAGATTATAGAAGCCAGTACCAACATTACTTGAGTCTCTCAAATCATATTTTAACTTCAAGATCTTAGACTTAAGCTAAAATTTATAATCTTCAAACATTAAGGACTCCTTATTCAAATTTTTAATAATTCTGAGAAGATTGTGTCGCTCCCCCTCATTGTAAGTGAACTTATCCCTAAGAGTCTTCTCACGTGCATTCAAAACATTTATCGATTTATCGTTATCCTCAATGGAACATTCATTAACCCTAGACTCAAACATCTCAGAGTACTCTAATTCATTCTCTAAAACTCAGACTTTATCGTCACTCTCTTTCTTGGACACTTTTAAATTTTAAAAATCACGTTTCATATCATTGAGTTTCTCTTGGAGGATATCGCTCTGAGTTTGAAAAGTTGGCAAAATTTTGATTTCATCTTCTAAGCCAAAAATTTCTTTTTCAAAAAATTTAACTCTTTTTGTAAATTTCAAATTCAAACGAGTTAATTTTTTTAACATGGCTATGAAGCTCATTAAACTCCTCTCGAATATCAAAATGATTGTCATCACTAAAAACACCGGGAAACTTATCACCACAATAATCCATCTAGAGAAAAAAAATGTGAGAGAGACAAAATAACCAATCCAAAACCAACACAAAACAAGGATCAACAAGATAACTTAGTGTTATTGCTTTGATACTAATTTTAAAGTCCAGGATATACGAAATGGTCTAAAAGAAAGTTAATTTTTAATTATTTTCAAATTAAATATTTAACTTACAAATAAACCTTATCACCAATTTTAAATGAAAGATGTGTAAACTAGTTTTAGCTAATTTTATTTTATCCCAAAACATGCATCTAGGTGAGAGTAGGATAAAGTAAAATAAAAAATCATACAATGACTTATGTACGAGGAGAACCTAAATGTGAAAAACCTGGGATGGTCCAGCCTTGTAAAATTCACTAAGTATGAAATTACAAAGGACACGACGCTTACAATACATAATCGATGCCCTCGCAATCCTTGAAGCTCCTCATTCCTGAACCTCCGCCTAGTGTCACACAAGAGTCCACTCGCACACTCTCATAACATGTGACTCCACACATGCCTCGGTATCCACTGAATAACTCAGGAACCGTCTATGGATCTTGAACACGAAATCAACTGCTTCTTCACCCACTACAAAAAAGTAACTTTTTAGACAGTGGTCTAATAATCCCAAAAGATGGTTTATCCGTCTCAAATACTTTTTGGGTCGCTAATTGGGATATCTAGGGGTGTCTTTTTAGTAGGGGTTATAAATACTTTATGTGACGCCATATCCATTTAAAAAGATTTATTTAAGATAGAAACATATCCATATCAAAAGTTCCTCATTTCATATGACCCTTTTGAGACGGAATGGGAGCTGTCACAAAAGAGTGCTTTTGAGACGAGAACTAATATGTCTCAAAAGGTCACTATTTTATAAGACCTTTTTGAAACGGCAACATAGCCGTCTTTAATATATTTTTGGGATAGTTTTAACCATCTCGAAAGAGATGAAGGGATCTTAAATTATTTGCGCCAATATTTTGTGGACAATAACATCTATCGCTAAAGTATAATATAGAATTGAATTACATTTGAGACATCACAAATGACGAATAATCATAAAATGTAATATTTAAGATAATTTTTAATCAACATAATGTATCATTTTCATTCAATAATAGTTAGAGTTCTTACAACCATCTCTTAATATTCATCAAAATAAAAATTATAACACTAAGTTCAAATATTTGACTTGACAACAAAAATACATTTATTTATTATACTCCAAAACACAAAATGCTTTTATCAAAGTAATTCCGCAACAGTAAAGCGTACGACCTACAAAACCACTGATTAACATTTGTATGTTCTACAAAAATTATCACCTGAACAAAAAATATATATAGTGTCCATTATGCCAGAATTAATACCCCACTCATCAACAATACAATGTGCAAAATGAATCAATATAATATATTCTGATCACAAATAATATAAATATCTAACTACTACTATTTAAAAAAAAATTAGGCAAAGTCTCCTTTGTTTATTCATGAAAACCACAAGTAATTAACCTTTTTTAAACATTAAAATTTATTCTAAGAATAATATATACCAACCAACAGAAAATTTTGACCGCCGCCATATTAAATTCTCACCACCATAACAAATTTTCACCACCACCATTGAAAATATAACTTTAAACGAGAGAATTTCCACCTGAAAATCTCTCAATATATATATATACACACACACACATAAGTAATTATATGTAAGAATTATATATTTGTAACTAGTCGGACTGAATCGTCGAGGTAATGGAAGCATGATGAGGGTTAATACTTTGAACAAACTTTGCATTTCACTTTGCATATCATTCTTCATCTGTAATAGGGCTTGTTGGGTACGAATCTTTAACTATTCGAGCTCCTATCGATGTCGAGTCTCGATCTTCAGCTTCTTTCTTTAACTGGTTAATTTCTTCCAATAATAATGAGATGAACATGTTTTTATCGATGTTGGCCTAATACCTGCTCCCTTTAGAAAAACATACCGATTCCCTCCATATCCTAATACATCTATAAAAATCTTGTTCCGTACTTTAGGGTCATTTTGTTGCTCTCTTGGTAGCTCATTTAGTCGTCTTTCAAATGTTTTCTACCAATTGAATTAGTATTATAATTAATGAATACAATAAATATTTTTAAGAACACAATTCAAAACATATATTAAATAAACCTTTCAATCATCGCTTATGAATTAATATTTATAATGTATACACCGCATTCTAGGACCCCTAAGTCTCTCCTTAGGTCTTTAGTACCTCCCCAATTCAGAACACACCTTAGGTCATACTTCGAGTACTAATCTAGAGGCCATCAGGCACTCTCGGACCCCGTTTGACTCTGGTAAGCTTCATCGTCAAAGAGAAATCTCAATGGATATTTTAAGTGCACTGAAACCCCATTTCAACGGTCCACCCCATGCATAAAAAGGCATAACCGTTCGGATGAACGGTCCGTTCTCCCTAAAAAACTGATTCGAAGGCCATCAATCGCTCCTGAACTCTGTTTGACCAAAGTCAACTATTTAGCCCGAACGAGACTGAATGAATCTTCGAATAGAAATGATTCCTTTTCTAATGGTTTGCCCTGTGCATGAATCAGTCTTACGGTACGGACTAACGACCCATTTTACTCCAAAAGGTCATCATGCGCTTTCGGGTCCCGTTTAACCAAACTCAACTTTCTGAACCGAGCAAAGCTCGTTGAAATATCGAAGTACCTTGCACAACCTTTCCAATTATCCACCCCGTGCACAATTCGAACTTACGATTTGGACGAACGATCCATAGTCATCCGGCGATCTTCCGTCCAAAGGACGGACGGGCGCTCTCGAGCCCCATTTGACCCTAACTCAACCCTTGGACCCGAGACCGGACTAGAGGAATCTTAAAGGTCTTTGAATTAACTTTATAATGGTATTACCCTTGCGTGATTTGAACTTACAGATTACATTTTACGATAGTTTTTTCGAAAAATCTGCACAAGACTGCCAATTGGCAAGTCCATTTCCCTACCTATCGGCAGTGTCTTGGGATACCTGTCGATTTTCAAGGCAAGGACTATGACGATTGGTAGTCCCCCTACCCTACATAAGGATGGCATGGGATCACTTCAAAAGGCACCCCAGATCCATCAATATCAATGATCTCAACAATATTCTTCTGCAATCAACAAGGTTTCCTTGTGTGAAATTCTTTTCCACCTTTCATCCCCATCATTTTCATACCCAATTTAGCAAAAATATCCTTCTCTCTCATCCAAAATGCATCCTAACATGAAAATGAGCTCATCAAGGATCAAGATCAAACCTCAAGTCTCTAAACAAGGTCCAAACATCCTTTTCTCTTTAAATTTCTTTATTTTCTCATTAGTTATATAAATTCTCAACTTAGATTTTACTTTAGATCATACAAATTAATATCTCATCCTTTATTAGTTACATTACACATAATTTATTTTCTATAAAAAATCCAAAACAAAGAAAAAGAGGGTTACACCTATAAATTCCCACGGGATTCTTCATCACATCTTCTCAAAACTAAAAATATCTTTTCTACACACACACATAATAAACTCCCATTTGAATCTATGGGATAAACACACCCTTGTGCCACATGCAAACTACATAGACTTTGATCCTTTACAGGTACATAGGTGTCTCGGGCTAAAACTTTAGACTCGAGTCCTATTTTCCTACTTTCATCCTTTTCCTATTTTGTCCATACATTATTCATATATATATCATACTTGTGATTCATACTTGTATCTTATCTAACATATATTATCATTTCATCACAACAATCAATATCTCGATAAGCGCACACATTATATTTGTCTAACTATTATTTTGGAAACATTCCTATGGGTGACCTCCCTCCATCTTTTCCAAGATGCGAGTCGACCGATTTTGATCTCCACTTATATATACACGCACACACACTTCACGGAGAAATTAAGTAATATAGTAACACAAGCCCATGAGAGACCAAAAGGGCGGGATTTGTGCCTAATGCATTCCCATTCCGTAACTTATCCCCCGAACCTCTGATCTATTTGGTTTCGCAATCATCGGTTTGTCTTTGATGTCGCTATGTCGAGGTAGCAACATGTTATTTTTCCTATTTTGCGCAAAATAGGCTGGCGATTCTATCTCTTTACATCATACCAAAACTCACGTCGGTCGAAGCACTCCATGATGTAGTGAGGGGCGCGAGATCTTTATCCTCCCTCTTTTCCCCCGAAAGCATGGGAAGGGGAAGAGCTCGGGATGGCCAGAGTGGAGACTTTGCTGGGGACATATACTTAGGACGGCTAGACTCTGTTTTCATGGGTGTTATCATTTTCTACTCATGTGCATAGGCACCTACCTGTATGTTCCCTTTTTTCTCCTCTAGTATTTCTAGTATATATCAACATCATGTTTATATCACCTCTCTCTCACTTTTCACTTCTAACACTTGTAAATACTCTCCATGCACACCTAACACTACCTACACTTGTATATAGGTTCACTTATACTCACATATTTCACACACCACTTATAATATCGATGCTTAGGTGTCACTATCACACACCTCGACTTATCATACTTGTATATATCCATGCTCACTCACACCTACCACGCACCACTTGTAGTTGACCCATGATTAGATTCACTACCACACACTCACTTATAGATACTTACACATCACTCACTCTCACATATACATGATTAGTGTAATCTTCTTGCTCCATGCTAGATTTACTTTTCATAATACTTGTACATTCTTCCTTCTTAGTATAGTACTCATGCCAAATAAAAATACTCTCTCCATAATATACTCATAAAGAATCATGCATTTTGCACACTAAATCGCAAAAGACAATGACTATTGACAAAAAAATTCTCCCGTACTAAAGGGTCACTTTGTGATGGGTGCTGGTCCGACAGGTTGTAAGTAACCTAAGCAATATGACTCTAACCTTCCATTGGCCAAGTACCTTCGATGTATATCGAACGATCCCCCCTGCATCATACTACTTGATCAAAGTCATGATGGGAGGTATATAACAGGGAACTCATTCACATACGTCGAGTATATAGAATTCTCCCTCAGATGTACTATCCCCACGAGGTATATAGTGAGGCAATTCACGTACAATCAGGTATATCAAATGACTTGTCTATATGTACCGATTGTTCTCAAAAGTAAGATGTATATCGTGAAAGTCATGACAAAAGGGGGAACCTTTCCACTAACCCAACAATTGCATACCCTCATATAGGCATCAAACCTAGGACACTCATATTTAGATTATCGGTTACTACCCGAAACTCTGCCAAAATGCTGGGGCGGCATGCCCAAATTTTTGTGTGATTTTGTCTTTTTTCAAAATGAGACCTTGTCTATGAGCCTAATAACAAGTCAAATCGTGTTTTACATATTTTTCAAACCTAATTTTTCCTAGGCTCGGGTCCCTTCCGACATTTATTTTTGCATTTAGGTAAGCCTAATATGAGTGAAAACATAATAATAATAATAATAATAATAATAATAATAATAATAATAATAATAATAATAATAATAATAATAATAATAATAATAATCACACTGAGACACTTTTCTCACTTCTCCTCCTTCCTTACCAAAAGTGTCAAAACCATTTTCGCTCATCATTTATAAAAATACCAAAAATATTTTTTCTCTCCTTTTATTAAAATACCAACGACATTTTGTCTTCCTCTTTCCCAAAAATACAAAAAAAAAACCCTCTTTGTTCTAAAAGATTTTTTCTCTTTCAAAAATAAATTCGAATTATTTTTTCCTCTCAGGTAGATCGCATACCTGACCCTTGGTCTGGCTCCCTATTGGATTCGATCTTTCGTCGAACCAACCTGAAGATCCATCAATTCTCCCCCTACTTCCTCTGAGTCCAGAATCCACCTTCACCAACACTTCATGGAGAACGCATACCAAGTACCGAATGTGCAGCCTGATTTGATGACGGTTCAAGTCCAACTTACCGCCAAGATTGACAACCTCTAAATTGAGGTTCATGAGATGCAGCTTGGGTACCTATTCTTGAAGAGCCCGAGGTCCTCTTCCCTCGCGCTATGGGTCCGCCCGCACCTGAGCCTATTTGGGTCCTAGAAGGATATCACCATTCTCCACGTGCCCCTTTTGCCAATGGACCACCACTAGCTCAACTCCCTATGCCGAATCTTGCCTAGCTAAGGGCTAACCTGCCAGTACCTACTAATTTGAAAGAAGAAGATCTAAATAACGTCAAGGAAGACCTTAAGATGTTGACCAAGAAGTTTGACCAGGTCCAAATCTCTCGGAATTACATGGATTACACCCATATGTCTCTTTACCCTAAAGACAGGCTACCAGAAAAGTTTAAGGTTGCATACATTAGGAATTTTAGCGGCAGCGAGCCCCCAATTGTTCATCTTTGAGATACCACCGAGCCATGAATCTTATAGGTGTCTTCAGGGAAATAATAACCGAGATGTTCCAACAGACTTTGAAGGAAAATGCTCTACATTGGTTCCTATACCTCGGGGAATCCAGAATTTGCAGTTGGCAGGATGTTGTTTGTGAATTCATGTCGTAGTACAAGTACAACGAGGAGTTGTAGGTTACACACCATGATTTAGAACTTCTAAAGAAGAATTCTAAAGAAACTGTTAGTAATTTCATAGCAAGGTGGAGGGAGAAAGCGGCCAACATAACCAACCGGCCTTCTGAAGAGGAGCAAGCTAGTATTGTGAAGAAAAAATTCTTACTGCATGTCCGAGCGACGATGCGAGGATAATATTACCCCCATTTTCAAGTCCTCCAAGAAGTAGGAGTGGAGATTGAAGAAAATCTTGTCAAGACATAAGTTTAGCCAAAGAAAGTATTCGAATAGTTCACTCCAAAAAAATATGAGAAACCTGCTACAGTCTCGACCATCATTAATATTTCACAACCTTCTACCTCTTGGGCACTTGAAATCTTCCCTAACCCCACCAGAAAGGAATACACTGAGCTTCATGCTCCCCTCTCCAAAGTCTACCAAGCCCGCAAGGACACAAATTTCCAATTGAATCCTTTGTTGTTTTGGCTCAATTCCGGACAAAAACATTTGAGTCATAAGATAGAGTTATTGACCATCCTTCAATCCTATGACATACTAAAGTTGAAGACGTAGGGGCCAAGATATTAAAGATTCATCAAATTCCGTGTGTATTGATAACTTTGCTTTTTGTATGTCTTTGTTGAAAGCCAAGTTAATCGAAACCTCAAATACCTACAAAATATAACAATCTCAAGTGTAGAGGTACGTAAGGGTATCAATCCACTTCCAAGGGGGTAAGCTAGAGACAAATCCAATTGTAATTCACTTTTTATTTTCTTTTTGTGCTTTTCACTTTTCTACATTTTTTAGCCTTTTCAAATATTAAAACAATTGGCTGAGGTGATGATTTAAACTAAACTAAACTAAATGTGATATGATAACAACTAACTAGAAAGTTACTAAAATGAAAAATTAAGTCTAAACTAATATAAGAGATAAAGTGAGGTAAACAATTGTGAGAATAATCAAGGAATGGGATTACACCACAAATTTTAGATATTCTAACTAATTAATTTGATTAATTCAATTCTCCCAAATTAACATCAAAATTACAAATCAACTCTCGTTGCAAATGTAATTTTAATAGTGACCTTTTAGAAAATTAAGTTTAACACCCCACAGCTCTAGAAAATAGATCCACACTCCTTTTAATTAATCACCCGCTAGGATCGTTCAATTAAAATTTATGTCAATATTAAAAAATAAATTTAGAGTTGAAATTCAAGTTATAATACCCCATTTAAGAAACCCCTATCTCTAGTTCAAATCTAAAATGGGTGTTACAACTAGAATTTCGATTTTCTCTCGAAATTCATTTACCCTCTCTCGAGGCATAAATTTAAGGGTAAGGGATCAAAATTAATATTCAAAGGGAATTTTCAAGTAATCAAACTAATTAAACTAAAATAACATCAAATAAGGGTTTCCCCCCACCCCTTGAAAGGGGATTTAGCCTAACATGGTATTAAACATGATGAACAAATAATCAAAGGCATATATAATAAAGGAGTAGAGAAAGAGAACAAATTTTCAACAAGTCTCCTTGAAATTGGTGATTTGAACTCTATCCTCTTCCATACAATTCAATTACTCACAATTAAATCTCACCAAATCTCTAAAAAAAATAAAAACAAAAACTATTTACAAAATTGTATTTATCTCTCTGCAATTCTCTCTCTAAAAATTCCTATCTAAAAGCTCTCTTCGATGGGGTCTTCCATCCTCTTTTTATAATAGGCATGGAGCTAGGGTTATTTCTGGGAATGGACTTGAGTGTGCATGGAAATGGTGAGAGGAGTGTCAGGTTATGTGGGTGAGGGGATTTGGGAATAAAATCTGACATGGTTAAAGGGGTAGTTTTGGAAATTGGGGTAGAAGTGGTAGTTGGGGGTATTTGGGTAAAATGGTTTAAATGGGGTTTAATTAACATGTGGGGTAAATGGGTTTTAGTTACATTTGGTTTATTTGGCAGCTAGAAAAAACGATTTTGGGAGAAATGGGTTTTTGGTTTGAAAATGGAAAAGGGTGGATTTGGGTTTGGTTTGGCGGTAGCGGGTCATGGGTTGAATTGGGTTGAGGTTTAGTTGGAGGTTAACAAGGGTTTGGCCGGGTTGTGTGGTGGTCCGGCAGAGGTGGATCGGCAAAAGGTCTGGGGATGCGGAAAGGATTGCAAATTTTTGGCAGGGAGCTGCCCGACATAGAGGTGTTAAGCAGGATCAATTGAGGGTGGAGGTCGGTAGGTCATAGGTGACCGACGGCTTTTTCAGGTTGGTGGGTTGTCGGAGATGGGTCGACGAAGGGGGGCGCAGGTGGCGGGTATGGATTGTGGGTGCTGCTGGTGTTGGCCAGCAGGTGGGGGGGGGGGGGGTAGAGGTTGTGGATGGGAGGTAAGGGTGAAGTTGTTAATGGAGGTTTGTGTTGGTAAGAGGAGAGAGGAGATAGAGGGTGAGAGGTTGAAGAAGATAGTAGTTGGGTTAAAGTGTATGAGGGTATAGGGTGGTAGTATGAGGGTGAGGTAGTGTTTAGGTGTAGGATAGGGTGTTGGGTATTAAGGTGTGAGTGTGTGTGTTTAAATTGGATACCTAAAATAATAAAGACTCAACTAAAATAAAAATTAGTAAAATAAAAACCTAAAAAAATAAAATCCTATTCTAAAATAAAACAAAGACTTAAATAAAAATTGAAACTAAAAAGAAATAAAAATAGAAATCTATTAAACTAAAAACTAAAATCCTAAAGAAAATGTAAAATTTAATAGAACTAATAAATAAATGAAATCTTAAAAATTCTAATCCTAATAAAATAAAAAATAATCAAAATCAAAATCAAAGTAAAATAAAATTATACTAATAAAAATAAAATAGAAAAATAGAAATTAAAAACTAGAAATCCTAAATAAATCAAAAATAAATCCAAAAAATAAAAATGACTCAAACTAAAAATATAAAAAAGACACAAACTAAATACACACAGGCTGGGGTGATGCTTTGGGCTAGGTTTAGGCTCGGGTAAGGGTAGGCTAGGATACATGACAAGGTATTTAGCACCATATTGCACACAATTGCCTTGATTTAAGCGTTTGAACTTTGCAATGCACAATTTGACCTACAAAATAAATATTTAAGTGTATAAGACCCAGATTGCCGAGAATTAGCAACTAAAGTACGTCTATTCGGGGTATAAAATGTACAGTTTTGGGTGCTTATCACACCACCCCCAAATTGAGCGTTGCTAGTCCTCGAGCAATAAGATAGATAGAAGGAGAAAGATAAGTAACCAAAAGTGTACCACTTTTGCAGGAACTTGCGATTGCACATAGCATGTGCAACAAGCCTTTAAACCTATAGGTTGCCCTACAGGACGAGTTGTGTCTCGTGAGAATTTGCAGGGAATATACCCACAAAATTCTTATTTGCAAAAATTTATTGAAGGGCAGTCAATCTCTTATTAGACGTAGAAATACAAGCTAGAAGCATAAAAATTTTAGCTAAGTAAATACTCAAGGCACATCCTTCCTAGATCTCAACGCGTGTAGTGTGAATCAGTCAAAATGGGTCGAGTATCACAAGAGTAATTCCTAGATTGCCTTTTCGGAATGAACGCTTCAACTTCAAATCTCACTGGATATAACTCTCTCAATCGAACTCTCGAGATTTGGGTAAGTGTATCGCTCTGGTGTGTGAGGAGATGAGTAAATGTAATCAAGTTCAAACGTCTCATACACACACATAAGAAAGAACGAACAATTGAAATAAAAATGATCTCATGAAAGAATGATAATCACTATAGTGAGAACGCCGAGTTATTCACCACGTCGACTTTCATTTTGCCCGAACACCTAAGGGGAATATATGGATGATTATGGGTGAGGGGAAATGAGATGGAAATGATATGATGATATGAGGTAGAATGGTGATGTATGGATGAGTAATGAGTGATGGATGTGTAATGGATAAAAGATGGATGCGATATGTGAGAAGAGTGTACTATGAAGAACAAATGTCTTTATTTCAAAACTAACTACTAACACTACAAACTCTTTTTTTCTTTTCTTTTCTCTTTTTTTTCCTTTTCTTTTCTTTTTCTCTATTTTTTTTCTTTTTCTATTTTTGTTATTTTTTTTCTTTTTTCTTTTTTTTTTTAATTTTATTTTTCTCTCACTTTTCAACCCAACAATAAGACATTTAAATTTGAAACAAACACTCTTTTTCTCAAAATGATGATGGATGATATATGAATGGAGTGGGGAGTGTGTATGGATGATGAGGGAAATAAATGGGAAGGTAATGTGTGAGTGAATGGAAAATACGATATGGAAAAGCATGGGAGTGTGATGAGTGAAGTGTATGGGAGAAAATCTAGTGATCGGGACAAACTTCAAGACACGCATTTCTTACAACTCGAAAATAATGTCGTTCTCAGTGATCAAGCCAAATTTTAATGAGTGATAATGAGATCATACAACAATTAAAGTACGGACCCAAAGAAAGCTGAATTAACTTGTGACTCGGAGATTGCATAAAACACTCTAAAAGGGTGAAAGTCACAAATCTCACGGGCTAAAGTCTCTACTAGTGATCCTTAAGTTTCTCTTTAGAATTGTAGTACTCCTCAACTCTAAATCGTATTGACGTGATAAGTGCGCAAATTTTTGTTGAGTTTAGAAATTTATAGTGCAAAATGCCTTGTTACGTATTACATAAGCATTTAGAAAAAAATAAATCCTCTAGCTTGATTCCTAGACTTAGAAAGATGGATGATTGAAAATTCACATCAATGATTGGGATGAAAGAAACTGCACAAAATTTTAAAAATCAGGTTTAAAATTCAAAATTTTTCAAAAGAGGTACGGTTTTGATAAAATTCCCCACCCCAAACTAAAAGGAACATCTTCCTCGATGTTAAATAAAATGATTTTTAAAATTGAGAGCATAAGGTAGGAAAGACATTACCATAATCAACCGCTAATAAAGTGGACAGATATCACCAATAATAAACCTGAATGAAATGAGAGAAAAAAAAATGTACAAGTCTATAAACATGGCAAAACATAGGGTGATGTGAAACACCACCCCCAAACAGGATGAGGCTAGTACAAGAAATGCGGGCTGCCTCCCGGTAGCGCTAAGTTTAATGTCTTCAGCCAGACCGATGGAATCTCACCCTAGGGATAAGAACTATGATGGCGCAGGGTAGCAAAAAAATTGAGGTGATGAGAATCACCCCCAAACAAGACTGAAGCGTCAGTCTTGTTGGATAAAGTCTAAAAGGTTCAATGCGCTTATATGGCAAAGTGCATTACACGATGCAAGGCATCGGTGGATCATGGGTGGGTGGGTATTAGTGTAAAGGTGAGGGTGAATAGGGTGAAGAGTTATTGGCCACGGGCCTTGTTGAGCTTAAAGGTGAGGGGAACTAGGGCCCTATAAGCATGGTGCTCAAGTTGGTGATGGAGGCAAAATGGTGTGAAAATAGTGATGGGGCGGGCCTCATGGAAAACACACAACCATTCTATAAATGGGCGATTGTAATGGTCGCGCCGTGACACACCAGGGAGCTGTTGGGAAGAAAAATCAACACCACAAGGAAGTGGTGTGCATGGAGGAACAAGCTCGATGTCACGGAAGTGGAGAGTATCACCACATATACTCTCATGGGTGGTCGATGGTTTCAGGTTAGGATCTAAATATATGGTTGAAAACTTAAAATGTGAAAAATCAAGATCCAAACCAGGAGGTGGGATAAAAGGGACAATGGGTGGGTCGGGTGGGTTAAACGGTGGAGGAAGATGATCCAACTCAAGCGTGGGAGACATACACTCTACGGGAGGAGTAAAGTAATACTCACAAGGGAGTTTGGTTTCTAAAGATGGAGTTGTCAACTTCTCCAAAAAGGTATCATTGGTGAATTTGGTGGGTGGGTAAGACGAGGCACCATATCAGAAATAGAGGAATCACTAGAAATATCAGGCTCAATGGGAGCCATGCATGGTGGGACATCATCCATATTCGGATAGTTAGGAACTATCACAGATTCTATCTCGGAAAAATGGTGAGCACTCGCAGCCAGAGATAACTTAAAAGATATGGGCATGTCAGAGACATATGCATTTAGGGCATAAGGTAAAAGCTCGGGCATATTTTTGGATTCGACAGGAAAGGGAATGGGAATCTCAAAGTGGGGTTCATATGGACATGGTAGGATTGGATCAGGCTCACTATCTAAAGGTATGTCAACAAAAATTGTCGACTTGGGACCCGGACCATGGGATGGTCTCAACTTTGAGATTCTCGAGGTGGTAGGGTTGGTCACACTCAAAATCTGTCACAAGAGGACACATCATCATCACACTCAGTTGCAATGATGGGTGAAGCCATGGGAATGTCCGACTCTCTCGCATACTCCAATTCATTTAATCTTTGTTCAAGCCTTTGGAGAGCTGGAGTTTGAATTTGAGTGGCTTGCTCTTGCTTGAGTATGAACTTTTTCAAGAGTCTTTTGAGAGTGGAGGGGGATGATGGTGGTGGTGGAGTGATGGGTGGTGGCGATCGGTGAGGTGGACACAACTCGCTACTATCATGAGTGTACGAAGAATACTCAAATGACGTGTAGGGAGTGGGGGAAAGTACATCATACACAAAAGGATCGCTTTTATGATGGGCAATTGGTTGATACTCATGGGGTGCGTAGTGAGGGAACTGATCGTGAACGGGTGCACAAGGTTTCCATGACGACTGTTGGAACGATTGAGGATCCACAGCATCGAGTTGGGATTCGTATTGCGTGGAAGGGTGATCAGGCCTCCACGAATAGCTCGGGTACTCACACAACTCGGGATTAGGTATATTAGGATAATGGGCCGAGGTGGGTTCCGAAACAGTGTCATATGGATACACATGTTCCATGGTGGGTTCGGATGGATATGTAATGTAAGGGCACTCATGGGGCATGTGATCGGCATAAAAATAATGGGTGAACAACAAGGTATGCGACACGTCGACATCTGACACCGAGGGAAATGGAAAATGAGGTGCATGCATGGACGGGTCAAGAGTGTCAATGGGACACGTGAGAGATGTGAAACCATTAAAAATATCATAAAAAGACGGCTCGGGATCACTCTCACACATGTCGCGTGGCATTGGAAAATTACCAAAGTAATCCCGTAAAGGACGTTCTTTAGCCATATGGATGGAAATATTTTTTGAGTTTTTAATTTTTTGTTCAAAAGGAAAGAAAGAAAATATTTTTGGATTTTTTGGAAGAAAAGGTGGGGAAAAATATGGACTCTCTGAATGGACGAACCAACTAAAATCGACTACCGAAAAATGAATTGGACACACACGCAAGCCAAGGAGAAATCCTAACTAGCACATAGCCAATTTTTATCTTTAGATTTAGTGAAAGGGTAGTCAAATTTAAATTAAGTCCGCGGGCGATAAAAAATCACGGAATTATCTGAGTGATCGCCTTTGTAAAATTTCTCCTAGTGGGCTACCTAGTTGATTGATTTTAAATTTAATGATGGCTAGGATAGCACACAATTGGTAAGCGAGTGAGTCGGTGATGAAATCCCTTCTCGTGAGTGACCGGGTGTAGGTCTTAGTAATTTAATTCATCACACCATTCAAAAAATTAATGCGAGAATAAATCACACAAGAGCACAAAAAAGAATTGACTCGCTAACAGGAGAGGCGTGAGGGTTTAGAAATGTACCTCCCACGGTTGTTACGCCGTGGGGTGCCAAAAAATTTTAGTCGAACGGGGGAAGATCACTCTTATCTCAGTCATCCCCAAGATTCCTACCGACCCAAGGTAGAGAGGCTTCTAAATCCTCGCCAATGGACACCCTCTCTCTACCTTGTACGGTTTCCCTATCACGCTTGTCCTCGATTATTACAATTTTTTAAAATAAGAAATAAAATAAAGGTGTCTCTATGCACCGCAATACAAGCCAAGATAATAAACTCCTAATACAAGCTTTCTAAAAAAATGCAATAATAGTACTAAAAATAACAAAGTGCAAAAAAAAAAAAAGAACTATAATATGAAATCTGCTCCAAGTGCTTCACGCTCCTAGGAATGGAAATGGCGCCATTTGATAGAAAGAACTTTTCGGTGTATTTTTTGTCGTTGCTTGAAAAGCTTCTCTAATCAAAATCCTCAATTACCTACAAATATAACATCAACTCAAGTGTATAGGTAAGTAAGGGTATCAATCCACTTCCAAGGGGGTAAGCTAGAGACAAATCCAATCGTAATTCACCTTTTATTTTCTTTTTGTGCTTTTTCACTTTTCTACCTTTTTTTTTTAGCTTTTTCAAATGTTAAAACAATTGGGTGAGGTGATGATTTAAACTAAAATAAACTAAATGTGATATCATAACGACTAACTCGAAAGTTACTAAAATAAACAATAAAGTCTAAACTAAAATAAAAGGTAAAGTGAGGTAAATAATTGTGAGAACAATCAAGGAATGAGATTACACCACAAATTTTAGCTATTCTAACTAATTAATTAAATTAATTGAATTGTCCCAAATTAATATCAAAATTACAAATCAACTCTCATTGCAAATGTAATTTTAATAGTGACCTTTTAGAAAATTACGTTTAACACCCCACAACTCTAGAAAATAGACCCACACTCCTTTTAATTAATCACCCGCTAGGATCGATCAATTAAAATTTATGTCAATCTTAGAAAATAAATTTAGAGTTGAAATTCAAGTTATAATACCCCACTTAAGAAACCTCTATCTCTAGTTCGAATCTAAAGCGGGTATTATAACTAGAGTTTTAATTTTCTCTCGAAAATCATTTACCCTCTCTCGAGGCGTAAATTTAAGGGTGAGGGATTAAAATTAATATTCAAAGGGAATTTTCAAGTAATCAAACTAATTAAACTAAAATAATATCAAATAAGGGTTTCCCCCCACCCCTTGAAAGAGGATTTAGCCTAACATGGTATTAAACATGATGAACAAATAATCAAAGGCATATATAATAAAAGAGTAGAGAAAGAGAACCAATCTTCAACAAGTCTCCATGAAATTGGCAATTTAAACTTTATCCTCTTCCATACAATTCAATTACTCACAATTAAATCTCACCAAATCTCTAAAAAAATAAAAACAAAACTATTTACAAAATGGTATTTATCTTTCTACAATTCTCTCTCTAAAAATTCCTATCTAAAAGCTCTCTTCAATGGGGTCTTCCATCCTCTTTTTATAATAGGGATGGAGCTAGGGATATTTTTGGGAATGGACTTGAGTGTGCATGGAAATGGTGAGAAGAGTGTGAGGTCAGGTGGGTGAGGGGATTTGAGAATAAAATCTGACATGGTTAAAGGGGTAGTTTTGGAAATTGGGGTAGAAGTGGTAGTTGGGGGTGTTTGTGTAAAATGGTTTAAATGGGGTTTAATTAACATGTGGGGTAAATGGGTTTTAGTTGCATTTGGTTTATTTGGCAGTTAGAAAAAACAATTTTGGGAGAAATGTGTTTCTGGTTTAAAAATGGAAAAGGGTGGATTCGGGTTTGGTTTGGCGGTAGCGGGTCATGGGTTGAGTTGGGTTGAGGTTTGGTTGGAGGTTAACAGGGGTTTGGCCGGGTTGTGTGGTGGTCCGACAGAGGTGGATCGGCATAAAGTCTGGGGATGCGAAAAGGGATCGTGGGTTTTCGGTAGGGAGCTGCCCGGCGTAGAGGTGTTAAGCAGGATCGGTTGAGGGTGGAGGGTGGAGGTCGGTAGGTCGTAGGTAACCAACGACTTTTTCAGGTTGGTGGGTTGCTGGAGATGGGTCGACGAAGGGGGGCACAGGTGGCGGGTATGGATTGTAGGTTCCGCCGGTGTTAGCGAGCAGGGGGTAGAGGTTGTGCATGAGAGGTATGAGTGAAGTTATTAATGGAGGTTTGTGTTGGTAAGAGGAGAGAGGAGAGAAAGGGTGAGAGGTTTAAGAAGATAGTAGTTGGGTTAGACTGTATGAGGGTATAGGTGGTAGTATAAGGGTGAGGTAGTGTTTAGGTGTAGGATAGGATGTTGGGTATTAAGGTGTGAGTGTGTGTGTTTAAATTGGACACCTAAAATAATAAAGACTCAACTAAAATAAAAATTAGTAAAATAAAAACCTAAAAAAATAAAATCCTATTCTAAAATAAAACAAAGACTCAAATAAAAATTGAAACTAAAAAGAAATAAAAATAAAAATCTATTAAACTAAAAACTAAAATCCTAAAGAAAAAGTAAAATTTAATAAAACTAATAAATAAATGAAATCCTAAAAATTCTAATCCTAATAAAATAAAAACTAATCAAAATCAAAGTAAAATAAAATTATACTAATAAAAATAAAATAGAAAAATAGAAAATAAAAACTAGAAATCCTAAATAAATTAAAAATAAATCCTAAAAATAAAAATGACTCAAACTAAAAATATAAAAAATTTAAAAAGACACAAACTAAACACACACAGGTTGGGGTGATGCTTTGGACTAGGTTTAGGCTCGGGTAAGGGTAGGCTAGGATACGGGACAAGGTATTTAGCACCATATTGCACATAATTGCCTTGATTTAAGCGTTTGAACTCCGCAATGCACAATTTGACCTACAAAATAAATATTTAAGTGCATAAGACCCAGATTGCTGAGAATTACAGTTGGCAAGACGTTGTTCGTGGATTCATGTCGTAGTAGAAGTACAGCGAGGAGTTGGAGGTTACACACCATGAATTAGAACTTCTCAAGCAGAATTTCGAAGAAACTATTAGTAATTTCATAGCAAGGTGGAGGGAGAAAGCGGTCAACATAACCAACCGGCCTTCTGAAGAGGAGCAAGCTAGTATTGTGAAGAAAAAATTCTCACTGCATGTCCGAGCGACGATGCGAGGACAATATTTACCCGATTTTTAATTCCTCCAAGAAGTAGGAGTGGAGATTGAAGAAAGTCTTGTCAAGACATAAGTTCAGCAAAAGAAAGTATCCGAATAGTTGACTCCAAAAAAATATGAGAAGCCTGCTACAGTCTCGACCATCATTAGTATTTCACAACCTTATACCTCTTGGGTACTTGAAATCCTCCCTAATCCCACCAGAAAGGAATACACTGAGCTTCATGCTCCCCTCTCCAAAGTCTACCAAGCCTGTAAGGAAACAAATTTCCAATTGTGTCCGTTGTTATTTTGGCTCAATTCCGGACAAAAACGTTTGAGTCATATGATAGAGTTATTGACCATACTTCAAGACTATGACATACTAAAGTTGAAGACGTAGCGGCCAAGATATTAAAGCTTCATCAAATGTCGTGTGTATTGTGCCTTGTTTCTACGTCGTCAACATGGTTCCATTCCTCTTAAGGTATGAATTCTTGTTAAATATATATAGGAGCTTGGAACAATAGTTATATGGGTGTATTTTGTTTTTAAACTGTTGTTTAATTTTAGAGATACACCATGGGGTGAGTGATATAGTTATGTATGGATTTTGAGTCGAACCGCTTCTGCTCCCACAAGGGGATGATTCCAAAAATAGAGTCTATCCAGATCACAGCCCTCACGATAATGTCAACGTGATACAGATGTTAAAAAATATGCACTTCATGCCCGGACTGGGGCTAGGATGATGACAATAGGGGATACTGGAACCCATAATCTTGAACAGGGCCTTTCCTCCATGTGGACTCGGTTATCACCCATCATTAGAGGAATTCAGAAAGCTTCGCTAACTTTGGTTGGAGAAAAGGTTAGAAAGTGCCAAGACTGTCTCAGGGGATTCCTTGGATGGGAGATTTGTCAAAGAGGGTGAAGACTTTAGTTTTTGTGACTTTTTTGAACCATGGTATGATCATGTAGACAAGAAGATGAAGACAAGAATCGAGATCTTCTTCCAAGACTATTATTCATGGACTGAAAGTTCCCAACATCATGTGTTAATGGTCCTTCAGAAGACTATAGCTGTTAATGAATATTTCGGGGGAAGTGACTCCGAGGACTCATGTAATCTGTAGACACTGGGGATGATACTCTTCATGATCCACTTAGACACTACATCATCAGATCCATCCATCCTGATCAAGATTACTGATGCACCCCTCCTCAACTAAAATGCTACACCAGTTCCACCCGCTAAAATGAAACCCAACCCAGATGTTTATCCTATTTCTTCTTTTTTTGTTGTTCCTTATTCTGATCACAATATAATCGAGATATCCTTTGATGAGGTTCTTAACGTTGTTTTTTCTAAGATTGAAATAAATGAAGATTTTGGGTATCTTGTTATGCCTTACATTAATTATCTTGATTCTAATCAAATTCTTGACGATGATGATTTTGTAAATGAATAATTCTTAACTGATCTTAATGAGAACAAACAACATAATCATGTTCAAATTAATGAATATGAAACTATTATTATCAATTTCGGTTCTAGTAGTAAATTGCGTAAGATTAGAATAGGGCACACCCTTGATGAGCATGAATGCACGCAACTCGAAGACCTGCTGAAAGAAGTTATGGATGACTTCACATGGTTCTATAATGACATGCCCGACATTAATCTCGAGATCGCTCAACACAAAATTCCAACTCTCCCAGAATGTAGACCGATCAAACAAAAATTACGAAAGATCCGCACTGAATGGTCACTCATGTTTAAAGAAGAGGTGGAGAAATAGATGATCGTAGGATTCATTCATGTAATCAAATATCCTACATGGTTACCAGACATTGTACCCATGCTAAAATCAGGAGGAAAGGTTTGCATGTGCGTTGATTATCGAGATTTGAATAAGGCCTCTCTGAAAGATGATTAACCGCTACCCAATATTGACATGATTGTGGAAATATGACCAGTCACGCTCTCAAGTTAATTGTTGATGGTTTTGTCGAATACAATCAAATCAAGATGCACCCTAATCATTAAGAAAAAACCATATTCATCACCCTTTGGGGAACATTATGTTACACAATTATGCCATTAGGTCTAAAAAACGTAGGGGCTACCTACCAAAGGTCTGCCACAACTATTTGGAATGATCAGATACATAAGAAATTCGAGTTACATTGGTCCCGTGCGAGATGTTCGTGCCTCTCAAGGGGCCGTTTGGGGGCTGGTTTGGGTTTTCACCCTTCAACGGCTTTTTTTCAAGCCAAATCGACATATTTTGAAATTATCATCATATTCTCAAACCGAGAGACTCGCGACTAAGAGGTCAGCTTGTACAAGTTAAATTGGTCTCGTGCGAGGTGTTTGTGACTCTTACGGGGCCGTTTGGGGGTTGGTTTGAGTTTTCACCCTTAACGACTTGTTTTAAAGTCTAAGTGTTGATTTTTGCAAATTATCATCATATTCTCAAATCGGGAGACCTGTGACTACGTGGTCAGTTCCTACAAGTTACATTGGTCCCATGTGAGGTGTTCGTGCCTCTTACGGGGTCATTTGGGGGTTGGTTGGGTTTTCACCCTTTAACGGCTTGTGTTCAAGGCTAATCTACATGTTTTGAAATTATAGTCATCATCTCAAATCGGGAGGCTCGCGAATATGCGGTCAATTCGTACAAGTTACATTGGTCTCGTGTGAGGTGTCCGTGCCTCTTATGGGGTCATTTGGGGGCTGGTTTGAGTTTTCACCCTTCAATGGCTTATTTTCAAGACAAATTTACATGTTTTAAAATTATCGTCATCATCTCAAATCGGGAGACCCACGACTACGCGGTCAGTTCGTACAAGTTACATTGGTCCCGTGCGAGGTGTTCATGCCTCTTACGGGGCCGTTTCGGGGCTGGTTTGGATTTTCACCCTTTAACGGCCTATTTTTAAGTCTAAGTGTTATTTTTGCGAATTATCATCATATTCTCAAACAGGGAGACCTGTGACTACGCGGTCAGTTCCAATAAGTTACATTGGTCCCGTGTGAGGTGTTCATGCCTCTTACGGGGCCGTTTCGGGGCTGGTTTGGATTTTCACCCTTTAACGGCCTATTTTTAAGTCTAAGTGTTATTTTTGCGAATTATCATCATATTCTCAAACAGGGAGACCTGTGACTACGCGGTCAGTTCCAATAAGTTACATTGGTCCCGTGTGAGGTGTTCATGCCTCTTACGGGGACGTTTGGGGATGGTTTAGGTTTTCCCCCCTTAATGACTTCTTTTTAAGTCTAAGTGTTGAGTTTTGCAATTTATCGTCTTATTCTCAAACCGAGAGACCCGTGACTATGCGGTCAGTTTCTACAAGTTACATTGGTCCCGTGAGAGGTGTTCGTGCTTCTTATGGGGCCGTTTGGGGGCTAGTTTGAGTTTTCACCCTTAACGGTTTGTATTTAAGTCTAAATGTTAATTTTTGTAAATTATCGTCATATTCTCAAGCTGAGAGGCCCGTGACTACACGGTCTGTTCCTACAAGTTACATTAGTCTCGTGCGAGGTGTTCGTACCTATTACGGGGCCGTTTGGGGACATGTTTGGGGTTTCACCCTTCAACGGCTTGTTTTCAAGCCTAATCTACATGTTTTGAAATTATCATCATCATCTCAAACCGTGACTAGGTGGTGAGTTCCTACGTGTTATATTGATCCCGTACGAGGTGTTCGTGCCTCTTTGGGGTTGTTTGGAGGTTGTTTTGGGTTTTCATCCTCTAACGGTATGTTTTTAATCAATTTAGAATGTTTATTGATTTTAGAAAATTTTGACATAGTTTTATTTGTTTATTCGTTAAATCCAACATGTTTTAACATTTAAAATAAACTCAACAGCAGCAGCAAATTCCAAAACCAAACCACTAACAAATTCCTTCCACCAATTTAACTAAATAAGCTCATTAAGTAAGCCATTTTACGTTTGGCTACTTGTTGCCGCTATTTCAGGCCATTTTTATTTAATGTTGCAACATTTAAAGAAAATTTGAGACTTTGAGACGAACCAGATTTCATTTGTATTTTGATAGCCACCTGATGAACTCTTCGCGCCATAACTTCTCGAAAGTATCCCATTTGGTCCAATAATGTCTGCAAATTTTGAAATCATCAACTAACTTCTTTAAATTCTCATCAAATGAATCAATCTCTTGTTCTTTGCATAGTATTGGGTGTGGATATTGAACAATTTTGAGGGGCATCTCGAAGTAAAAATCAACCGCTGATAAGGAAAATATAATAAAGATAAAGAGATACTATTAACGAACCAATCCCATATATCAACTACATTAAACTCTCTAAACCTTACATATAAAAAGTAAAATAAAGCACAGAGTATACCTGATAGGAACCATAGTTTAACGAATCTAAGAGTGAGAAACATAAAAAACAGTTCATACATATGAGATATCTAAAACACCAAAAGGATTCAAATGGTTTAGCAGTGGATATATGTATGGAAAATAAGTACAAAAATGATTCAAGAACGCTAGACAACACACAAACAAATTGACAAAGTCATGGGTTATTTCCAACATATAAACATCATATACACCTAACAAACGTACACAAACATATATTCATGAGTTAGTTTCAACAAAAGTGCAAAAATTTCAAGAACCCTAGGTTAATTCAAATACAAAAATGAATTGATAAATTTATAGGTTATTTCCAACATACAAACATTATATAAAGATAAAAAAAAACACCACACATACATATACAAATTATTTTTACCCATTGACATACGAATTTTCAACATACAATCATACATGTACAAACAAATATCCTCAAAAGTGTAAATGAAATGCAATATGTTTTCATTACATCTTCTAGAATTCGTTACCTATTTTTATGTACTTTATTGAGTTGGTTTGAGAAGAGTCATGTCACATCACTTACTAATTTTATAGTCTTTGTGGGGGATTTGCGAAGAGACTCATATCTCTAGTGGTGTTGGTATACTCCTGTGTATCGATTCCGCTTCCTTAGCGGTTGATTCTTATAAAAGCATGTATTTATAAAAAAAAAAGTGAGAGAAGGTTGCATCAAGGCAATCAAATTTGCTTGCCCCAAATGGGAACCATTCAACTAATAGTGTGTTTCATCATGAGATGGTATATTAGCAAACTTGTGAATAAATTACACCGACAGTTGAGAGCAATTGAAAACAATGCATACAAACTACTTCTATGTTTCTTCCTCAAATTTCAACAACCCTTTTAACTGGATTACTGTTTTTATATGTGATTTAAGGGATCACACGATCTATATTTATTTGAAAATCTTATATAAGCATCTTTTTTATTCTAATCAGCATTAACCAATCAATTATTACTGTACTCACTAAAAAAACATAATTTCTTTTATTTAATATCTGTTTTGATTATATTTATGACTATTATTATATGAGCATATATACAATTTAATTATCAGAAAGGGGAGGAAAACAAACTCAAATTCATTGAATTCACCACGATTTATAATTTTATTACTACATGATAGTGAAATTACAATTATTAATCAAGGGATTTAGGCAGGATGGCATTCGGATGAACTAATTGAAATGCAAATACAAAGAGGCTATTCAATGTAATAGAACACTGAAATTACCGGATTATTATATAACTAACTAATTACTACTTAATTCCATACTAATTAACCATGATTTGTAATAATTGATAACAAGAATAATAGTATTTAGCCCTCCATGTTTATGTTACCAAATTTTGTATCCTATTAAATTTATGAAAAGATGAAATCAAACCCTAATAATGCAATATTATACAACAATCACAAGCTACAAATGTGTTCAATGTTTCTTTTGCGTATAATGATATATACATACCAAAAATAGTTTCTTACTCATATTAAGAAATCCCTGGAATTCAACCCGTCCCCCGAAACCGCCTCCACCTCCACCACGCCCAGGACCAGCATCGGATCCCTCTAACCCAAAACTGCCACCACCGCCAGCCCCGAACCCGACCTTTGCAAATCAAATCCCGCCAACACCGGAAGGTGGTGGCTTGACCAGAATAAGAGAGCAAAGTGATGGCGGTGGCCATCCCCGAACCTTCTTTACCAAGGTGAGATAGAGAGAGAGCGGGAGACTAGAAAGAGAGAGCAAAGTTAGTGGGAGAGAAAAAAATTATGAGGGGTATTATTTTTTTAGGGCTTTTATATTTTAGTTAACTGTAATCAATTTTGGCACACTTTAAAACAGTGCCAAATTTTGGCACTGTTTTAAAGTGTGCTAGATTTTCATTAAATCGTGCCAGAATTTGGCACAGTTTTAAAATGTGCCAGATTTTTAATATCAGGGTGTGCCAATTTGCTATTTTTGGTGTAGTGTATGATCATCAAGTATAAGACTTGGGAAGGCCATGTTCCTTCTCTCTAGAAGTTCTTCAAACGACTATGGCGATACCAGATTCAACTTAAGCCACAAAAATGTATTTTTAGCTTACCAAAGGAAATCTTTAAGGATTCATTGTTAGCGAAAAGGGGATTGAATCATATCCTGGCAAACTGAAATCCATACTTGAAATGACACCACCCCGAACGGAGAAGGAAGTCTGAGAATTCTTGGGAAAATTAGAGTATATCATCTGGTTCATCAGCCAGTTGACTTCTATTTGTGAGCCCATCTTCAAACTCCTTCGAAAGGATTCAACCAAAGTCTGGAATGAAGCCTGTCAGGAAGACTTCGATCGAATTAAGTAGTATCTAACCCGAACTCCGGTAGTCATGCCACCGTAGCCTGGTCACCTTCTTCTCTTATACTAGACTATAACAGACACTAAAGGTGGGGCTTTGCTAGCCATATTCCTTGAAGAATCCCATAAAGGAAGGCCATCTACCACGCCAATTATAAATTTACCGGGTACGAAGTCAACTACACTGCCTTGGAGAAAGCATGTGTCACCCTTGTCTAGGTCACTAAAAAATTACAACATTATATGCTCACTTTTCCCATTATACTTGTATCCTGAATGGATCCTATTAAATACCTTCTCATTAAACCTACCATGTCTAGCTAAATGGCTTAATGGTTAATGCTACTAGCCGAGTTTGATATTGTGTATGTCATGCAAAAATCCATGAAACAGAGAGCCATTTCTAACTACCCTATGGAAGAATATGACGTTTAGATCTCTGAATTCCCGAATGAAGATATCCTTTGAACCTCTCATGATGACCTTAGGTGGAAAATGTTATTTGATGGCACTGCCAACAAAAAGGATACGACATTGGGATTCTCCTGATCGCCCTTGATGACTCTCACACTCCCATTACCACCAAGCAAGATTTTCCTATACCAACAACATGACCAAATACGAGGCATGCACCGTAGGCCTCAAAGTAGCTCTTAAG
Organism: Sambucus nigra; assembly: GCA_949130495.1. Taxonomy (NCBI): domain Eukaryota; kingdom Viridiplantae; phylum Streptophyta; class Magnoliopsida; order Dipsacales; family Adoxaceae; genus Sambucus; species Sambucus nigra. Next base: position 193,257,426 of record OX422220.1, read on the forward strand.
AAAGTAATCTAATGCTTAGATGTCTACGGGGATTCAACCCTCATCATCTGCCAGGTTCTTAAAATATGGAAAGTCAAAGATAAAAAACTTTTACCTTTCCATGCCCATGTAGAAGATATGGCCTCCCAATTTCGAGATATCACCTTCCACTACTTACCCCGAGAAAGGAACAACTTGATTGATTCCCTTAATACTCTTGCCTCCATGGTCAAAATGCCTAAGGGAATAATTATGGCCCCTTTCCTAGTCCAAAATAAATGTAACCAACCCACTACTACCACATTGAACTCATCATAAAAGAGGACTTCAATATCTTTAAGTGCTGGTATTGTGATATTTGCTGCCTCCTCAAGAAGAGTAGGTACCCCTAAGATGCCAACAAGAAAGACTGAGAAACCCTCCGCAAGTTGGTTGCCTAGTACATAGTCTGTGATGAAGCACTATTCAAGAGAAACTTCGATGGAACCCACTTACATAGCATGCTAGGTGCTGACATTAAAGAGATGATGCAGAAAGTCCGTAATGGGGAATACGGACCCCATATGAATGGACATATGATTGCCAAGAATATTACCTGACAAGGTTACTATTGGACTACTATGGTTCATGATTGCACTGCCTATGTCTGAAGATGCCTTAAATTCCAAATGTTTTCCAATCTCCAACACTTTCCTCCACAGGAATTATACAACATGACCTCTCCCCATTCGTTCTCCACATGGGGCATTGATATCATAGGGAAAGTTACACCCAAAGCCTCCAATGGGCACGAGTTCATCCTGGTTTCCATTGATTACTTCGCCAATTGGGTTAAAGCCGAGTCATATGCAATGTTGAATGCTGAAAAGGTAGCCAAGTTAATCCAAAAGAACATCACATGCCGATATGGGATCCCGCATGGGCTAGTGTCAAACAACAGGTTACATTTTGAGGCAGAAGTCACGGAATTAGTTGATGAGTACAGGATTCAGAGACATAAATCTTCTCCCTACCAACCACAAACCAATGGTGCAGTTGAAGCTGCCAATAATAACCTCAAAGAAATCATCGACAAGATGACTAAGAGTTGCCGAGATTGGGGTCGATCAAATCCCTTACGCCTTCAGGGGATACAACATTTTAGACCGAGCATCTACTGAGGCTATCCCTTGCTCTCTAGTATATATCATGGAAGCGGTCCTACCCGTTGAACTAGAAATACCTTCACTACGTGCCATTCTTGAAATCCAAGTCAACGAAGAAGACTAGCATCGGAGTCGTATTGATGAGTTGTCCCTCTTAGACAAAAGGAGGTTAAAGGCTCTATATGATATATAAGGGTAGCATCGCCAGATAGCGCGATCTTTCAACAAGAGAGTCAAGACCTGTGGTGTTCGAGAAGGGGATTTAGCCCTCAAAGAAATCATAAAACCCATCTAGACCCCCGAGGGAAAGTTAAGCAAAATTGGAGTGGCCCCTACATTGTGAAGAAGATCCTATTCGGTGGCACCGTTATGCTCACTGACCTTTAAGGATAAGAGATGACCCTTCCAGTCAACCTGGACCGTCTCAAGAAATTCAACCCCTAGTCAAAAATCTCGGTGCGCTACGAATCCTATCATCCGTCTTCTATTCTAAAAAAATCTTCATTTCCCTCTACTCAGAACTACATAGGGCCTGATCCTCTAAAAAACCTTTTTACTTTCAAAAATAAAACTCATGATATTTTCATAACCCCCATAGGTACATGGGCATCTCATACGCTTTACATGGGCACAGTCCCCATCTTTTTCAGGAAATGATATTCTTTTCTTAGCTCTAAGAATGACAATTTATTTTATCATTTACATGAACAAAAGGATTATGTATGCCTTAGCGACTGGTGTAGATAATTCAAATGTAAAACTCATCAAGAGGCACAATAATATAAGTAAATTCCTTTTTATTCCATTTTGTGAAAATCTGGCAAGATTACAGGAAATATTAGCGTAGGGAGTCAAACAACTACCCTCGCCAACCTAACTGTCCTAAAAACAAACTAACCAAACCTTCTAAGATTATTTCCAAAAACCAAAAATAACCAAATATATAACCATCATAAAATCTTGAAAAGTATCATCGGCTTCACAAAAGACCCTAACCGTAGCTACTAGGGGACCCAACTCCATCATCATCTGCATCTTAAGGCCCCTAAACTTCCCCTGCCTAGATAGTATACTGAAGGCTCTCCATAGAATGGTATGCCCGGACTAGCCTAGAGAAAACCACTACGCCACCCTCCATAGTGTCAAACATGGAAAACCATCTCTGCCCAGTCTCCTCGGATAAGATCTTAACCACTACCTTATTTCACAACCATTATATGCATTCTCAAGAAATAACCCAAACCCTACCAACAGATTGGGAAGGACGGGTTGACGGCCTATGACTCTAATAGAAAGAGCCAAATTGCATGAGTATGCCTTCCGTCAAATCCTCTACAGGAAAGATGTCTAAGGTATGGGAGGGCACAATTTGCTCCCTTCCAACTTGACGCGGGATCCGCATGGGAAAATATAAGGAGGATTGTCGAAGGCCAACCAACCGAACATACTGGTATTCTCCCAGTTCCAGAATAGGCTGCAACTCCCCCCACCAGGGCACTTACCAGTGTAAACATTGAGCCCTGTGCTCTATACCCACTTCTCGATGTTCTGGAGAAAGCTGTTGAAATAAAAAGTGAAGAAATTTGGCACAGTTGCCAAGGGATATTTAGGGGGACCGCCAAACGGAATCTCTCAGATAGCCACACGAACAACATGACAAGACTTTCTCTCAAAAAAATTAGAACGACCTTCTCGCCAAGCATCTAGATTGTTAAGGGTCTCTGATAGTATCACCATCACAGGATTCCAACGATATAATATCCCCACAGTAATGTCACCCAGTTGAGGGTCCACCAGCATGTCTACAGTCACCAGCAGTAGCTTCAAACTTTAGCCAAGGGCAACGGCTCTCCGGTATGGCTCACATAATTAACGTCCCCTAGATGCACAGAGTACAATACATTAGGTAGGGAGACGATTCTTCTTGTAATCAATGTTCTAGACACCGAAGGAGAGATGAGGAGAAGTCCGGGTAACAGTTCTTCAGGAGACTAAGAGAATTCAGGCATGGCCACCGCCAAACTAGGGTTTACTGCCAACATGGCAGAAAACTCCTTGTAGGTCGGGCAGACCTCGTCTAAGACAAAATGAAAAATATGATCCTTGGGGTACCAGAATTATGTTGTCATCGTCAATATATTCCTGTCACTGGGCCGGTTGCGCCACAAAGAGACCGGACGCAGGTTAAAGGCATCATAGTCAACGTTGTACGAACACATACCCTCTAAATTATCGAGATAAAAGGCAAATTCCGCACTTAAGGGTAGGGCCATTTTGGAAATACCATAGACACAAGACAAGAAATAAGCAAGAGAAAGAAAATGTGAATCGGTGAAGAAACCTCCCCACCTTACCCGCTTTTATACTTGAAAAATTATGCTAAGAACGAAGAACCTGCAAAATCTGAATGAAAGACTACCCCATCAAGTACTAAGTAGCTGAAGAAAGTGCAATCAAAGCTTTGGGGTGATTTAACTGGACTGACCTTCTCATAGGAAGGATAATGGGCATGTCGATCGGCATGCCCCTATTTTCAAAAAATTCCATCTTTCTTTTCTTGTCAAAATAAAAAAAAAAACTCAAAAATTAATAATCTTTATTTCAAAGAAATTCAGGATTTTCCTTCTTATATTTTTACTCATCATGTCATAAAATAAATTTCCTCTTGAGTAATCCTAATCCTTTTTACAGTCTTAGCCAGAAAAGTAAAAAATGCATGTAGATTAAGTCATTTAAAGCAAAGATAAATAAATAAATAAAACCCTATTCATTTCATATATATACTCCCATCATTAAATCTTTTGCAGAAAAAAGTAGAAGAAGAAAAACAACGGGACCCAGACAGATACCCCAAACTTCCTTTCTTTCTCTCTCTCTTTATCTCTCTCTCTCTTTATCTATCTATCTATCTATCTATCTATCTATCTATCTATCTATCTATCTATCTATCTATCTATCTATCTATGCACTTCCCCCGACGATAAGCTGAGGAACTAACGCTACCCAATGCAGATCCCTCGTCAGAAGAAGCAGCTGACACAATATAGAAAGGAATCGGGATCGAATCCCAAATATGAGCCATCGTAGAAGCCACCCAGTCTCGGATGTTCTTCAACCAGGTAGTTGACACCTGGACATGCTACAAAAATAATAAAAACAAAATAAGTCAATTTGAAGCAAAAAGAAAAATTAAAAAGATAAAAGACAATGAGATGAAAAGATATACCTCTGGCTGAAGGACGTCCTCCATCAACCCGAGAATCGCCGGGTCCATCGCATTAGGGCGATGTTGCGTGCTCACTGATCCCTCTGTAGGGAGTCGGTTATTGTAGGAAGAATAAGCAAGATGGATAAATGGAACCTCTGATGTTGTTGCACCACTAGTGATATGGGATAACGTCACTAGATGACTCGTACACGAGTATGAGGCATATTCACCACGTCATAGATACATGACGGCATCAAACAGCTCGTCAAGAAATCAAGGTAGTCATAAGTCGCCACCATGTCCATGTATGACGAATAGGGCTCGTCAATCATCATCGTCGCCTGGGATTCCTCTGACATCTATTAAACCCGCCACATATATCTCGGGGGCATCACCGGTGGCACCACTACCTCATCCTCCATAATCTTTCGAATTACTTGTAACACCTCATAATTTTGAGGATTTAGTATTTAATTATTTTTGGGAGATATAAATATTTCAATTGGAGAAACTTAAATTTATGATTTGGAGAATTTATTTGAGTGGGAAGAATTATTTATATATGGCGACTTTAAATTAAATTGTTCAAATTTTATGTGTCATATTTTGAGGTCAAAATTGGAAGATGTTAGAAAGTATTCCGGATGACAATTCTGAGTGCGCGGTTGAGTCCGGATGGGTCGAGATAGTCAGAAAAGAGTATCCGGGGGTAGTAATTAGGTCTCAGAGTATTTTTGGGCATAATCCGGCCCACACGGAGGGATTCGGGCCATTTTAATTAGACCCATATAACCAAAAACGGTATTAACGGTTTTCAACCTAATTAAGGAAGTGTTGAACGATAGTTAACAATTATAAACTTAGGGCTTTGAGAGAGAAACAGAGGAAGCTAATCAAGAGCCAATTGGGGATCTTTTGGAGTCAAAATTAAGGGACTAATTGAGTATTTGTCATCAAACCATTAACTACACCAACGGATCAGACTCTACGAAAAATTTCAGGCAAGTGGTTAACTCTTTGTGATTCTAAGTTGTGATATCCAATTCATATTATAGCATGTGTATCAACATATGTTTTGGGAAATTTTTGGGATGAATTGGGTTTTGGGGAAATCAGTTTGAGAATGAATTTTAGACAAGATTTGATGTTAGTATATGATTGGTAGTGATAAATCTAAATGCTAGTACAGTCCCATTAACTGTTGTTGAGTAAAATGAGTTTGAGGTGGTAATCGTAAGAAATGAATATACGAAACCGTAAAATCTCGAGTTAGAAATTGTTGACTGTTGATGAGTTTTGTGGATGAATCGAAATCAGTAAGGGAATTTAAAAATCATCTTAGGGAAGATTATATAAGAAAGGTAATTGATTGAGGTTTGAATTTTGGGCTAAAAACCTTAAAAGTTTAACAATAGAGAAACAAGGCTGCGACGAGGAAGAGAACTCATCGATCGATCGATCGATCAACGATCCAAAATCGCTGGCAGTTCGACTTGTTTAGGTAAATAAGGGGTGGGTTAAGTTGGATTTGTAATTAAGTTGAATTATTTAATGAATAATAATTATGAGGTACTTTCTATCAATTACAGTCGAATATAATTGGGTTTTGAAAAGAAAAGATTTATGACACCTTATAGATAAAAATTAGGGGGATTGTATTCCATGAGATGAAAATAATGGACTGGGTGGTTTTGTTCGGGTGTGGTAGTTGCGTGCCACTATCGAAATCAATTAATTAAGGTGAAATTAATTAAATAAATTAGGATGCTGAATATAGATTCAAAAAATATTAAGATATGGGTGAAGTGAGCGAGTCCGGGTATATTGGTTGAGTGACACAGGGTAATAAAATGAATTGCTGTGTAAATTAATTTAAATTAGAGTCGAATCATAGACTCGGGCAAGTATTGTATTATTTAATGCGTAAATTAATTAAATTAGAGTCTAATCATAGACTCGGGGAAAATATCATATTAAGTCATGTGTGAATTAATTAAATTAGAGTCGGACCGTAGACTCGTGAAGGTAATAAGATTTATTAATGAGAAAATTAATTAAGTTGAGTCAGGCCAAAGACTGAGTAAATTACATGTTAGTGTTATGGGTTTTTGAGTACACGATAAAGTCCGGGTTTATATATATATATATATATATATATATATATATATATATATATATATATATATATATATATATATATATATATATATATATATACGGTGTCGTGATAGTATATATTGTGTGTGCTATTAAATATCAGTGAATAGATATTTATTTAATTTATATACCCTAGTGCTATCAAGGGAGGTTGCGCGATGTGGATGAATCCCCTAGATTCAGGAGTAGGGTGAGTATATCTCCAGGTCATAGCATCTGGTATATGGGTGAGGGGCTTATCTCACTTTCAGGGAAGGAATATGACCGCCTCCACTACGTTTACATTTTGGGCCAGATTGGTGAGCAATTCTAACTTGGGTAACTAGGTTATGTGAGCACCCCTAATGAGATAGAACTTTAGAGGAAATCATCCGTTGAGGGTATACTCGGAGGGATGGATATACATATGATATATGTGTGGATGTTTTAGTAAAAGTACGTATATAATGGTATTAAATATTATATGCGGGTAATAATACCGTGTGTGATGTATTTATTTTATATAACTTGGGTCACGATTTTACGACATTATTTAAAAGGAACTAATTAAGTTAATTGGTGAGATAACTTATAACCCATTATAATAATACTCGGTTTAGAGTAGAATGTCAAGGGGATATTACACCAGGACTTATTGGACGGGGTAATACGCCTAGGTAGGGTTAAGGAAACCGTTAGGTGTGCACAATAGTGAAGGGGTGAGAATGTCCTCAAGAGAGTGAGACTCGTAACTTAAATATTAAGCGCATTCATGCATTTTAAATTATTGCAGTTAAGTTACTTGCTAAATATTTTCAAAATGTTTTGGGTTCTAACCCTTGCTATAAAACTATTTTCAAAACCTTTTAGGGTTCTATCCATAGGGACGCCAGACTTGATATTATACTCCAGGGACGCGTAGCTGCGAAACATGTGGATGCTAGCAGGATCTTGGATTAGACGCATCGTTCATTCTTTCCTAGAGTAGGAATCATTTATCAATTTCAGTTTTCTTAGGGAATGTCGCCCAAACTCTTCAGTTGTAGTTCTCAGATTTATTTATTCTATTGTTGGTTGTTTGTTATTGGACTTTTATTTTTGTGGTCGATGGTTTATTCGGCAAGTAGTTAAATTAATTATTCAGTTGATTTAATTCAGTTGTATGAATGGTTTATATTTATTTCCGCATGTACTGTTTTGTTTAATTAAAAAGTTAAAATTTGGCACCATCTTTTTGGAATACTAGGGGGTTAATAACTTTTAAAAAGTCTTCAATAGTGATGCTAAGAATGAACCAACTGGGATTCCTGTTTTAATTTGGTATATGACTAATCTCCCGATATTTTATTAGGTGGGGTGTCATATATGGTATCAGAGCATCAGGTTCTAGTGTCCTTATGATCTGTACGGCTTTTCACGTTTCACCTTAGCGTCCTTTGATGTAGAGACCTATCATAGGATTGTTGTATTCTTATACATATGCGCATTTATGTTCTTCTTCCAATTACATTATATTTAATGGTGAACTCATACAATTCGATTCTCATTTCAGATGCCGCCCCGAAGAGAGAGAACAGTTAGGGCAGCAGGGGGAGATGAGACTAGGGAGGCTCATCAGGAGCCAGAGTTACCGCAGTAACTGCCAGAGATGATTTTTGCAGCACAGGAAGTTGAAGCGACGATGATCGTAATGGCAAGGTACTTTCCATGAGATCAGCCACAGGCGTTAGTGGTACCAGATGTTCAGGCCCACCCGGGGCCGTCGGAGTGGCAGCAAGCATGAGAGGTCTGTCAAAAGGTCTAGCCACTAGAGCTTCGAGGTGGTTCAGATGTGGTACTAGCATGTCAGTGGAAGAGAGATATCCAGTGTCACCTACGCATGGTAGATTGCAATGAGGTGCAGAATAAAATGCTAGCCACTTTTAGTTTAGTGGGGGCAGCGCTACAGTGGTGGGAGTCGATCACCACAGTTGAGGAAAGGGATACATTAGCTATTGCAGAGTTTTGGGTGCGGTTTGACCGCAAGTATTTTCCGCCAGCGGTTGAGACCGAAATAAGGTAAAAATTTAGAGAGGTAACTCAGGGGGACCGTTCAGTGGCCGATTACGAGGAAGAATTCACTCATTTGGCAAATTTTATACTGGAGGAGGTAAGCAATGAAGAAAGAAAGAAAGCACGGTTCATGGATGGGCTAGTCTAGAGGATCAGACAACATTTAATTGGTAACCCCGCATTAGTAGCTTATATAGATATCATTAATGCAGCACTCCTGCATTGCCAGGAATATCACTTCCACGTGAAAGAAAGTAGGAGGGGAGTGGAAACCAGCCAGTTGGATAAAGCAGGAGGGAACAATACCGGTGGGGTGTCCCAACAACAGATAGGGTGACATCAGGGGAAGTATTTCCGACAGGGGAATCAGGCCAAATGATTTAGAGCTGCGGGCTATCGACAGGATGGCCAGGACGTTCGAAAAGGCCTGCAAGTAAGGGGTCAGTGGCAGGGTGAATTTATAAATAAGTGTTTCATTTGAGGGGAAGCGGTACACGTGAGGAGAGTTTGTCCTAAGCGAGGCGGTGGTCAACTACAGGACGAGGTTCTGGATGTATAGCCACTACAACAAGTCATGGGAGCGTTTGGGCGGGGGGTAAGCCGCTCAGGAACCCAAGGATCTGCCTTTGCAGATGGAGTATGGAGGTAATTATTTTTATCCTATGGGCATGGGGTATGTTTTGGGTGATAGTGAGGGTGCACAATATAAAATTATTTTTTCTAGAATCCGCGAGTGAGTCGAATTTAGTGAGTGCACTGGCTGTAGCATCCATAGTATGTAAATAAAATTTTATGTTGGGTAGCGGAGTCCTTTGGTGTTAACCACGAGAGAGTGGAGGTGTACACTTAGAGAAGGTTTGAATTATGCGAGGGGTCACTACTTTCGAGAATTATGTAAGTAGGGTTGCTGATTTTCCCAAATATCGGCTGGATAGCGATGGATTTGAACTATTGTGGATAGTGGGGGTAAGTTTTGATGTTCGCGACACCAGGGTATGGATTTTTTACTAGGTACCACCTGAGAGGGCGCCTATCCTATATATATTTGTGTATATATGTTGTATTGAATGGTGCGGTAGACACATAATAAGGTCTTGTGTTCTCATATTTTATTCCGGTAAGTAGAGATGTCTTCTGAAGTGAATCAGTGTGGTTAGATTTATTTTCGAGCAGGGAGGGATAGCTCGGGGTTTATTTTGCGCAAGAACTAGTGATAGTAAGGGCGCGGTAATTTATGTTGTCTTTTGTAGCATAAGGGCAGCCGTGTATGCTTTTGTGTTAAGAGGCAGGTATTTGGGGGTACGTGTGATGGACTGAGGGTCTAACGGATCTCAACAACCGATAATGTTAGGTAGTAGTGCATCGGGGGGTTCCTTGTTTGGATTTCTCTTTGCGAGACGTACCATGCATAAAACTTAGCACAACATTGGAAGTGGGGAGATGTTTGGCCGTTAGTACATGGGTACCCCGATTATTATTCATATAGGGGATATGACTATGGGTTGGAAGTCATATTACGGGTGAGGGCTAGCATAGTCGGGTAACTTTTGTGCGGTTAAGCACGGGGATAGGGTGTATGGGCACCCTGTTAATTAGAGTAACTTTTGTGTGTTTAAGCACGGGTACAGGGTGTATGGGCGCCCTGGTTAATTAAAATGCATATTTGTGTAACTCATAGTTAGAAACATGAGAGATAGATATAGAGAGCTTAGAGGCACATAACTAGAGAGTGATATTCGAAGCTTGGAACACTAGGCTCATCTTAACTTCGAGGACGGAATTCCTTTGTAGGGGGGGGGGGGGGGGGGAGAATGTAACACCCCGTAATTTTGAGGATTTAGTATTCAATTATTTTTGGGAGATATAAATATTTAAATTGGAGAAACTTAAATTAATGATTTGGAGAATTTATTTGAGTGGGAAGAATTATTTATATTTGGCGATTTTAAGTTAAATTGTTCAAATTTTGTGTGACGCATTTTGAGTTCAAAATTGGAAGATGTTATAAAGTATTTCGGATGACAATTTTGAGTGCGCGGTTGAGTCCGAATGGGTAGAGATAATCAGAAAAGAGTATCCGGGGATAGTAATTGGGTCTCGAGGCATTTTTGGGCATAGTCGGACCCACACGGAGGGATTTGGGCCATTCTAATTAGGCCCATATAACCAAAAACGGGATTAAGGGGTTTCAACCTAATTAAGGGAGTGTTGAACGACAGCTAACAATTCTAAACTTAGGGCTTTTTGAGAGAAACAGAGGAAGCTAATCAAGAGCCAATTAGGGATCTTTTGGAGTCAAAATTAAGGGACTAATTGAGTGTTCGTCGTCAAACCATTAACTACACCAATGGATCAGACTCTACGAACAATTTCAGGCAAGTGGTTAACTCGTTGTGATTCTAAGTTGTGATATCCAATTCATATTATAGCACGTGTATCAACATAAGTTTTGGGGATAAATTTTGGATGAAATGGGTTTTGGGGAAATCAGTTTGAGAATGAATTTTAGGCAAGATTTGATGTTAGTATATGATTTGATAGTGATAAATCTGAATGCTATTACAGTCCCATTAACTGTTGTTGATTAAAATGAGTTTGAGGTGGTAATCGTAAGAAACGAATATATGAAACCGTAAAATCCCGAGTTAGAAATTGTTGACTGTTGATTAATTTCGTGGATGAATCGAAATCAGTAAGGGAATTTAAAAATCATCTTAGGGAAGATTATATGAGAAAGGTAATTGATTGAGGTTTGAATTTTGGGATAAAAACCTTAAAAGGTTAACAATGGAAAAACAAGGCTGCGGCGAGGAAGAGAACTGATCTATCGATCGACGATCCAAAATCGCTGGCAGTTCGGCTTGTTTAGGTAAATAAGGGGTGGGTTTTGTTGGATTTGTAATTACGTTGAATTATTTAGTGAATAATAATTATGAGGTACATTCTATCAATTACAGGAGAATATAATTGGGTTTTGAAAAGAAAAGATTTGTGACACCTTATAGATAAAAATTTGGGGGATTGTATTCGATGAGATGATAATAATGGACTGGGTGGTTTTGTTCGGGGGTGGTAGTTGCGTGCCACTATCGAAATCAATTAATTGGGGTGAAATTAACTAAATAAATTAGGATGCTGAATATAGATTCAAAAAATATTAAGATATGGGTGAAGTGAGCGAGTCCGGGTATATTAGTTGAGTGACAGAGGGCAATAAAATGATTTGATGTGTAAATTAATTTAAATTAGAGTCGAATCATAGACTCCGGCAAGTATTGTATTAATTAATGTGTAAATTAGTTAAATTCGAGTCTAATCATAGACTCGGGCAAAATATCATATTAAGTAATGTGTGAATTAATTAAATTAGAATCGGACCGTAGACTCGGGAAGGTAATAAGATTTATTGATGAGAAAATTAGTTAAGTTGAGTCAGGCCAAAGACTCAGGAAATTAAAGGCTATTGTTACGGGTTTTTGAGTACACGATAAAGCCGGGGTTTAAATATATATATATATATATATATATATATATATATATGTGTGTGTGTGTGTGTGTGTGTGTGTGTGTGTGTGTGTGTGTGTGTGTGTATTGTGTGTGCTATTAAATATCAGTGACTAGATATTTATTTAATTTATATACTCTAGTGCTATCAAGGGAGGTTGCGTGATGCGGGTGAATCCCCTAGATTGAGGAGTAGGGTGAGTATATCCCCAGGTCATAGCATCAGGTATATGGGTGAGGGGCTTATCTCACTTTCAGAGAAGGAATACGACCGCCTGCACTACATTTAAATTTTGAGCCAGATTGGTGAGCGATTCCAACTTCGGGGACCGTATATATATATATATATATTGTGTGTGTGCTATTAAATATCAGTTACTAGATATTTATTTAATTTATATACTCTAGTGCTATCAAGGGAGGTTGTGCGATGTGGGTGAATCCCCTAGCTTGAGGAGTAGGGTGAGTATATCCCCAGGTCATAGCATCAGGTATATGGGTGAGGGGCTTATCTCACTTTCAGAAAAGGAATACGACCGCCTCCACTACATTTAAATTTTGAGCCAGATTGGTGAGCGATTCCAACTTCGGTAACTAGATTATGTGAGCACACCTAGTGAGATAGCACTTTAGAGGAAATCATCCGGTGAGGGTATACTCGGAGGGATGGATATACGTATGATATATGTGTGGATGTTTTATTAAAGGTACATATATAATGGTATTAAATATTATATGCGGGTAATAATACCTTGTGTGATATATTTACTTTATTATATAACTTGGGTCACAGTTATAGGATATTATTTAAAAGGAATTAATTAAGTTAATTGGTGAGATAACTTATAACCCATTGTTGATACCAAAATTAATATGCCGACATAGACGAATCAGAAGAAGACACGTGTCGATCTACGTGGCACAATAGCAACGAGGAGGTTTATTTCGCCGAATTTTCTTGAGAGAATTACCTATCAAAAACTCCAAAACACTTGGCAATAACAGAAACAGTGGACGTAGGCCATTCTTATAAGACTGAACCACTTTAAAATTCTTTGTCTCATTCATATTTATCTGTGATTAAATAATTAGAATCAATCTAGTTTTTTACATCAACAGATTGGCGCCGTCTGTGGGAAACGACTGTTATCGTTTTTCACCAAAAATCATTCATCATCAATGGCGGATAATCCAGAATCTAGCAATCGAAATGCTAGAAACACTGAAAATCCTCCAAATCCCTCTGCACCTCCAGATCTGGCCGGAATTATGACGAATCTAGCTCAAGGACAAACCGCCATGCAAGAAATAATGCGGCAACTCATTCAAACCCTTCATGGCGGTGCACCTGCACATTCGGGACAGCGAAGTGGTCAGAGGCAAACCTATTTGCTTTCTTCACGATCCAGGCAAACTGAATCATATCGTAATGAGGAATCTGATGATTTCTCTTATCAACCTGGGCGAACTTCGTCAATACGGGCTACGAATACTGATCAACGTATCACTCTCTCTCCAGAGAGACCCAGTGCCTTGGAAAGATTGAGTAGGGTGTCTCCTTTCAGTCGATTAGGCCCTAGGAGGAATAAGAGTCCACCTAAAACCATGTCAAGGAGTTTTCGACAACCATCAGATCGAAGGGAAGGATCAGCACAATCACGACCAGTTGCTCGTCGAAATAGATCTCAGGAGGCCAGTTCAGAACAATCAATTGCTTGAACTAATAGGCCCGAGGAAGGAAATGATGCGTGGAAAGGGTCCCTTCAGCGTTTGGAGGATAGATTGGGAGAAATGGCTTAGGCGAAGAATCCCCTACAACGAACTTTTGTTCAAGGGACACCTTTTGTCCAGGCCATTGTGGATTTTTCTACACCGTCAAAATTTAAAGCTCCTGTGGTGACCCCCAAATACGATGGAAAGACAGATCCTATTCTTCACATAGAGCAATATCAAGCTGCTGCCGACATCTATGCTGTCCCCGACGAGATGAGATGCAGAGCATTCTCAGGAACTCTTACTGGGTCTGCCCAGATATGGTACAACAATCTTCCTCGGGGTAAGATTTCAACTTTCTTTAAGTTAGCCGAGTTGTTCATCGACAATTTCTTCTTTGGAGCAAAACCAGTAAAACGAGTAGCACACTTGTTAAGTGTTAGACAAAAATCTGGTGAGAGTACTAGAGATTACATAACTCATTTTAATAACGAGAAGCTGAAAGTCATAGATTATGAAGAGAAGACAGAAATCACCGCCTTGATGAGTGGGTTGTTGCCTAACAAGTTGTATTACACTTTGGCCAAAGATCCACCTACAACTATGTCAGAGTTGATGGCAAAAGCGGCCAAAATCATGAATGCCGAGGAGGCTATGGTTGCGAAGAAGAATATGGATAAAGAGACCAAGGTGGAGGTCGACAAATCTAAGAAGAAAGAGCATAAGGGAAATGGCGGTGACAAACATTCCAAGAATAGTAGGTCGTCATGGGAAGTCCGGAAAAAATTCGATAATTATACTCCTTTGAAAATGGGTATTAATCATGTCTTGGAAGAAATCAAGAATAGCGAGGAGGTAAAGTGGCCGAAGAAACTGAGGTCAGACCCTGATACGAGGAATAGGGAGAAATATTGCGAGTTCCATAAGGATCATGGTCATATGACCAAAAATTGCATAGCTCTTCAGAACGAGATTGAAACACTCACCCGACGAGGAAAGTTAGCGAAGTATGTTGATCGGGAAGGTGAAAGAAGAAACAATGACCGAACCAGAGAGAGGTCCAGATCTCCTCGTCGAGCAGAGGAGAACAAGAAGAGAAATCATGAAGATGATACAGAGGATGACCCCGATCTTCCCAAAAGGCCAAGGCAACCAGAACGCGAGGTATTTTCAATACGTTTTGGGTCATTTGATTGTAATGTCATTACAGGAGGAGATGCAGGAGGAGGAGACCTTACTGCAGAAAGAAAAGCTTACCTCGGAGAGGCCCAAGCTTGCTCGTACATTAAGCGAATAAATTTGGCTGATGAAGATCGCCCGAGAAAGGTAAACAAAGAGAAGTTGGTCATTGGGTTCTCAAAGAACGACCTCACAGGTGTTCTATATCCTCATGATGACCCGCTGGTGATCAAAATGAGGATGAAGGAGGTAATGATTTCAAGAGTGCTGGTCGATAACGGTAGCTCGGCAGATATCATGTACTATTCGTGCTTTGATAGTTTAAATTTAAAGCTATCTCAATTGGAGCCATATCACAGACCTCTCCTGGGTTTTGCTGGCGAGAAAGTTTTTCCACTTGGGACGATCAAGTTGGATATATTCATTGGAACTTGGCCTGCTTGTCGAACAGAAAGAATACGCTTCTTTGTGATGGATAAGAATGTGCAATCAGCTTACAATATCATCATGGGAAGAGTTGGTTTGAAGAAGTTCGAAGCAGTTCCATCTACAGTACATCAATGTTTGAAATTCCCAACAAATTTTGGAGTAGGAGTTGTGAAAGGTGATCAAAAAGTAGCTCGGGAATGCTATTATTCATCTGCCGAGCAAGAGGAGCTCGAAGAGTCAAGGAAAAAGACTACTACCTACCAGGTGGATGAAGGTACATAAATTGAAACACTTGATCCCAGAGACGAATCCCAACTTGTAAAAGGACAAGTGGTGGAATCTATAGAAAATGTTATTCTGGACGACGAGCACCCTGAACGAATGACCCAGATAGGTTCGACGTTGGATGCCTCAATAAAACAGGAGTTGATAACTTTCTTGAGAAACAGAAAGAAAACTTTTGCATGGAGTCATGAAGACATGCCTGGAATAGATCCAAACTTCTTATGTCATGAGCTCAATGTGAATAAGGAGATCAAGCCTGTAAAGCAGAGAAGAAGAGTATTTAGTCTCGAGAAGAATCAAGCAATACAAGAGGAGGTCGAGAAGCTCCAGAAAGCTCAATTCATTGAAGATGTGAAATATCCAGACTGGTTAGCAAATATGGTGATGGTAAAGAAGAAAAATAATAAATGGAGAATGTGTGTTGATTTCACCGATCTCAACAAGGCATGCCCAAAGGATCACTTTCCATTACCCAGAATTGATCAACTAGTGGATGCTACCTCGGGACACGAGCTGCTCAGCTTCACGGATGCTTACTCTGGCTACAATCAGATCAAAATGAAACCTGAAGAGAGGGAAAGTACTTCTTTTATTACCCCTAGGGGAACTTATTGTTATAATGTTATGCCTTTTGGTTTGAAAAATGCAGGAGCGACATACTAGCGACTGATGAACAAGGTTTTTTCCGAACAAATCAGTTGCAATATGGAAGTCTATGTCGACGATATGCTGACAAAGAGCAAGAAAGCTGCTGATCATCTAGTTGACTTAGCTCAAACCTTCGATCAACTGGATAAATACCAAATGAAGCTCAACCCGACGAAGTGCACATTTGGAGTACGAGAAGGAATGTTCCTCGGGTACATCGTCAACCAGCGAGGCATTGAGGCGAATCCAGAAAAGATCAAAGCTCTTTTAGGGTTGCGATCTCCAACGACGAAGAAAGAGGTGGAGAGTCTTACAGGACGAGTTGCAGCGCTCAACAGATTTGTATCTCGAGCAACTGATAGATGCCTTCCATTCTTCAAAACACTCCGGAAAACTTTCGAGTGGAACGATGAATGTGAAAAAGCCTTTCAAGACTTGAAGAAATACTTGGGAGCACCTCCACTGTTGTCCAGGCCAGTAATGGGAGAAAAGTTGTACTTGTACCTGGCAGTATCAGAGAATGCAGTCAGCTCGGCATTGATCATAATGGAGAATGGAGTCTAGAAGCCAATTTATTACACAAGTAAGGCTTTCCGAGGTGCAGAGATCAGGTACCCAAAGCTGGAAAAATTGGCATTGGCATTAATTGAGGCAAGTAGAAGAATGAGGCCATATTTCCTGGCCCATACCATCTTCGTGTATACCGACATGCCATTAAGACAAGCCCTTCATAAGCCAGAAAAATTAGGGAGACTGATGTACTGGGCAATAGAGCTCGGTGAATATGATATTGTGTATGAACCCAGATCATCATTAAAAGGACAAGCTGTAGCAGATTTTATAGCAGAGTTTACGTATCCTGATACCCCCGATGAACAAAAGTTGCTCGTTGACCAACCTGTGGATGTTACAGGATCAACAGACATAAGTCCAGACCAACTCCGGTTGGTAAAAGGGCTTGTGGATGTAGAAAGATCATCAAATTCGAGCTCAGACCAACTCCGGTTGGTAAAAGGGCGAGAAGAGATGATCGACGAGGAGTGAGAAATACCAGGGGAGGATAAAAATAAACAACAAATATTTCACCGAGGAACTCTATCCGATAAGAAATTTGAAGACGAGGTACCTACATGGAGATTGTATGTAGATGGGTCATCTTGCGCAACAGGTTGTGGAGCAGGAATTGTTTTGAACACTCCAGACGAGATTGACATGGAATACGCCCTGCGATTACAATTCAAAGCTTCCAATAATGAGGCGGAGTATGAGGCCATGATAGCAGGTCTTAATTTAGCAAAAATTATGGAAGCACAACAAGTGATGGTATTCAGTGATTCTCAATTAATTGTGAATCAGATGATGGGAACATATGCAGTTAAAGGAGAATTAATGGTCAAATATCATGCAAAGGTGATGAAGTTGTTAGCAGAATTCGATGCCATTCAATTGATCCGAATACCAAGATTGGAGAATGCACGAGCAGACGCACTGGCCCGACTAGCATCAGCTACTCGTACCGAGCTGCGAAGAACGATACCAATTGAAGTATTAGAAAGTCGGAGCATAGATGAAGACCTGACGATGAATATTATTACCCTTGATTTAGGGCCATCTTGGATGAATCCCATCAGGGAATATATTGAGGAAGGAGAATTACCGGAGGATAAGCTCGTTGCCAAGAAATTGAAGTATAAAGCTGCTCGGTATGTACTAACTAATGGTGTTTTGTATAGACGAGGAATTATGGCAGGTTTGCAGAGATGTGTACATCCTTCCGAGGTGAAATAATTGATTGAAGAGATCCATGAAGGGTCCTGTGGAACCTATGTAGCAGGTCGGACACTTTTGCAAAGAGTGATGACGCATGGATACTACTGGCCAACGATGAGGGCTGATTGTATAGCCTATGCTAAGAGATGTGATAAATGCCAACGCTTTTCCTCCATCCGACGAACTCCACAAGCATTGTTGACTCCCATAACTTCCCCTTGGCCATTTTGCCATGTGGGGAATTGATTTGGTTGGACCACTGCCAACGACTCGAGGAAGATTCAAGTACCTCGTCGTCGCAGTGGATTATTTTACGAAGTGGGTAGAAGCTGAGCTACTTATTGATATGATATACGAGAAGGTGTACCAGTTCATTTGGAGGAACATCATCTGCCGATATGGTCTCCCTCAAGCCTTCATCACAGACCATGGAACAGAATTTGACAACGAGGAGTTCGTCGCCTATTATCATCAGTCAAACATTTTGAAAGTTCATTCAGCACCAGGCCATCCTCAAAGCAATGGACAGACTGAAGTGACGAACAAAACATTACTAAATGGTTTGAAGAAGAGGCTAAATGAAGATAAAGCTAATTGGATTAATGAGTTACAGTCGGTATTGTGGGCTTACCGAACAACTCCCCGAGCAGCAACTGGAGAATCACCATATATGCTGGCATTCGGAAGTGAGGCCGTAATACCTGCCGAGCTGGGTCTTCCAACACACAGAGTGCTGAATTTAAATTCCCCAGTCAGCGATTTGATAAGGAGGTTAGATTTGGACATGCTCGAGGAAGTTAGAGAAGAGGCAGCATTAGGAATGCTGCTTACCAACGACGAACATCTTTGTTCTACAACAAAAGGGTGAAAACATGCGATTTAAAAGAAGGAGATTACGTGCTAAAGAAGGTCATTCAGAAGCACAATAAGTTGGAAGCAAACTGGCATGGACCTTACCGAGTTACAGAAGTTGTTTGACCAGGAACTTACCGAATAGCAACTCTAGAAGGAGAGGAATTTAAGAATGCATGGAATGCTGAATACCTACGCAAGTATTATCAGTGATGTAAAATGTAAAGCAGTTCCATCAATATGAATAAAACGATGATGTTTCACAATCTTCTCTCCTTTTATTGAACGTTTTTCGGGGAATACTAGTGTTTAACACTACGCTGCTCGGCACACAACGCTGCTCGGCAGTAAAAAGAAGACGATAGTTCGAACCCAGACCAACTCCGGTTGGTAAAAGGGCGAGAACACCCTATACTCCTTTGGTTAGGAGGCGTACACTAGCTCAGACCAACTCCGGTTGGTAAAAGAGCGAGAACACGATAGTTCGAACCTAGACCAACTCCGGTTGGTAAAAGGGCGAGATCACCCTATACTCCTTTGGTTAGGAGGCGTACTCTAGCTCAGACCAACTCCGGTTGGTAAAAGAGTTAGTGGACATGATAGTTTGAACTCAGACCAACTCCGGTTGGTAAAAGAGCGAGGACACGATAGTTCGAACCCAGACCAACTCCAGTTGGTAAAAGGGCGAGAACCCGATACTCCTTTGTTTAGGAGGCTGACACTGGCTCAGACCAATTTTGGTAAAAGGGCAAGTGGACATGATAGTTCGAACTCAGATCAATTCCGGTTGGTAAAAGGGTGAGAACAACTTCAACATTCCTAAAAATGCCAATCTCGGTTGGTTAGGAAACAAA
Organism: Sambucus nigra; assembly: GCA_949130495.1. NCBI lineage: Eukaryota > Viridiplantae > Streptophyta > Magnoliopsida > Dipsacales > Adoxaceae > Sambucus > Sambucus nigra. The sequence goes on from OX422220.1 coordinate 193,277,180, forward strand.
ATACGCCAACTTATGTTGGTCGGAAGGAAAAACTATTCCAGAACTCGAAGAACAAAATATTCCAAAATGAACCAAGTATGGTTAATCGGGGATCAAAACCCACTAACTGTAGTTGGTCGACGAGGAGTATTTATCGACCTTGGTTGGTCGGACACATTTTATGAAAAAGACAAAAATTTACCAAGTATGGTTAGTCGGGGATAAAAACTCTCACTAACTATAGTTGGTCGACAAGCACAATTTAACAACCTTGATTGGTTGGAAAATTTTTAAACATTTTTATACTCATTACTTTATTATTAAGTGATCGAGAAACATTACCGATACTTGTAAACTTATTTATTACCAGGTTGGTCGATGAACCACACAATATTGTTATGCAAGCACAAATATAAAGTGTTTGACAAATACAAGAGAATAGCAATACAGATTTGCAAACAAAAATGAAAGTCTTTCATTGAATTCAAAATAAATTACACAAGTTTATTACATTGATATTAAATTGTGTACTAACTATTACATTAGAATCTCCTATTCTACTGGTCTTTTCCCTGCTGCTTTTGAAACAGGCTCCTCGCCAGCAGGAGGATCTTCCAGGCAAAGAGGAGAATTAATGAAGTTAAGATCTCGCAGCATTCTAACGTTCATTATTGAAGGTGTATCCAGTAAATGCTCCGGACGAGATAATTCAACCTGCGAATGAAGGGCATAGTCACCAAGATACTGGGAGATCAAACAACGAGGGATGGCCCGAGCAGGGATCCAACTCATATCAAGCTTGAATGGTGGATTTGGTAGATCGAGCAGCCCAGGAGCATGATAATCCCATAAATAATGGCCCTGCTCTAGTTTTAATACACCCAGGGCGTTCAACCATCCCTGTTTATAACCTTCATTATTGGCATTTTCAATGCGAGCATCCAAGTGACAAAGGGCCTCATTGTAGCCTGCCATCCAGAACTCACGAGGTTGTTTGTGGAATTGGAAAGTTATTCTTTCTAACTGCTCGTGAAGGTTTCTGGCAAAAACATCCTTATGATCCAGAGCAGACTTTGTCGAAGCAAGTTGATCCTCCAGAGTTTGGATTTTCTTGGACATTTCAGACAAAGCCCGATCTTTTGTATTCAATTGGAACGCTTGGGTTTCCAATGTTGATTGAGTACGAGCTTCTTCAACAGAACGACGAAGACCTCTTGGTCGTCCCCGAGCAGGTTGAGTACTTTGTTCCTCGTCAACATTCTGAGCAACTCTTCCTCATCTACGAGAACCTCTTCCTCGTCCCTGAATAGCAGTATAGGTACCCACCTTCTCAAGGTGTCCAATTCTTACCTTAATTTGGCATTCTCAACCTCTAGAAATGAAAATCCCTCGTCAGTCACTGGGATTACAGCTGTTGAAGAAGAGGCTGCAGACTTATACTGTGCTAGCTCTTTCTGCAAATTGTTATTTTCTTTCTCTAGCAGCTCGGCAATCTGTCTACAAGCTTCAACTTCACCCTTTAGGGTTCTCTCCCTAACATCGTAACCAGCAAGAAGCTTTTTGTGGCCTTCCTCGGTAGAAAGTTGCTGATACTTCTTATCATACCCCTCATGCAACAGAGCAGTTGATTCTTTATATTGCTGCTGAAGTTCATCGAGAATACATATAAGATCTTCAATCATTTCGTAATATGCCACATTGTTGGCCACAGCTCGATCAAGTAAGTCTTTCAGGTATTGATAAGCTTCAACTGTCTGCTCTGAAGCACCATGACCAAGGATGTCGATAACTTCTGATGCACTTAATTCAGTATGACCAGCCTTATAATATTCATGGCATTGCTGCATCAGCTTAGTATCATTAGAAGATATCATATCCATTCTGGCCAGAAACTAGCAGAGAAAGAAAAAGTAATCATAAAAAAGAGGATCAAGACAGAGTACAGAAGAGAAAAGAGACAATCATATGGAAGAAAAGAGCTCAAATTTTATTAGATCATGGTACAAAGTTACAAAGATATTGGTTACATTTGAAAAAGAAGAAAAATAGAAAGAGAATACCGAATAACGTCACACCTTTTCCTTGTCTCCCAAGACTTTCTCGGGAGGATGGGATGAGGAGCTCGGTTTCTCGGGGGGAACAACGAGTTGGTCGGCAGAAGTTGGGACTTGTTCAGGAGGAGCAGGCAAAGACGAAATCTCTTCGGTGGCTGTCTGATTGGGTTGTGGAGCAAGGACTTGATCACCCACTGTCATTGAAGACTCCTCGGATGCAGCTTCGTCTTCATCCTCATCTTCAATTCTAGGAGGACCGGGTAGATGTTGTTGAAATAGTTCAGAGTCCTAGCTCACCTTCAATTCTTGCAGGGCAGCAACCCAACCATCTCGAAAGTATTTCAAACTCCCATACTTGACCTGGGTCATCATGGCTGTTACCCCCTATCCCATCCTTTATCCCAACCGGTGCGGAAAGATTTTTTCACAGCCACTTTTCTTTTTATTTTCTCCGAGGAGAGCTTCTCGGATAGAAGATACTCGGAGGCTTTCAACTTGGCCTCCACCTCCTCCTTCTGGCGATTTACTTCTCGCAGAAGGGTTAGCTCTTCCTCAGTCGATTTCAACTTATTTTCAAGCTCCCCAAAACTTGTGAGCTTCTCGACATATTTTTTATTCTCTCTCTCCAAGTCTTTTACTTTCTTTCCCAACTGCACCTTCTCTGCCTCAGATGCAGCCAACTTCTTCTCCCATTCACCCTTATCCTCATCATATTTTTGACGGGAATCCTTCAAAGACTGGGCCAAACCCAGAAAAGCATCCTCCACTCCAGACGAGGAGCTAGAAGCCTTGAGTGCTTCATCTTTCTTCAATATGGTGTTAAAGCAACTCACCAGCTGGAAAAAGAAGAAGATAATGATAAATCAGCATAGAGACATATGTATTGATGGAAAGAAAGAAAAATTCAGGATAAGAGAAACTTACTGAAGCAATGTGACGAGTAGCTAGGGATGTCAGCATATCCCTAGACATGTTCTATTCAATTCCTTGGACTTCAGGAATAGTCCAAGTCTTTACCGAGCTCATTGCAGAACTCGGGGGAATAATGGTTGGAACACCAGCTCCACTAGCTTGGAGCTGGGGAATGGTTTCAGAAAAACTGATCGAGGAGGATTTCTTCAATCTCCTCAGTGGCAGTTCAACAGTCTCAACCAAAGAAGAGCTTTTGGTTGGGACCAATTCCACAGATACATTTTTCTTGCTCAGAGCCACTGGGGGCTTCTCGACAGCCTTCTGAGGAGCAACAGAAGAGGCAGCATCTACTTTCTTTGTCCCCTTTGGGACATCAGCCTTGTTTCTTTTACCCTCTCCAGCAGAGGCAGTTTCTTCGAAGATAGCAGGAACTCTTCTTTTGCCCAACTTCTGACTTAGAGGAATGTGAGATTCTGGAGAAGAGTCCTCAGGAATTGATGCTGGTTCACTGGTACTGACCACAGGACGAGCAGTAAAGGATGTAGTATAACTCCTATACTGCAACAAATATGAAGCAGACATGATGTGCTCGTCTGCAACTCTTCGATGCAAATTCCAGATATGTTTCAAATGTTTAATATTTACTTCTGATTCTTTTGGAGTTTTTCTCTTACTGTCAACTGCAAGCAAATACATAGTGAAATATCAGTCATACATTGTCAAACACAATGAAATCGTAATTTCAAAAATAAAATAAGATGAAAATAACCTATCCCATTGCCATATGGGGGGCATCTGGGACCTTGATATACTTCATCTCCAACCAAAGGGGTATGTTGCCAATTTTTTATAACTACCCCATGTTCAAAATAATCCCTATTTGCATCAGGGAGGTTGACTACTAAGGCCCTATTCAAAAATCTAGTTTTTAAATAAAAAACATTGTCTAAAACAGCCCATCTATAACAGTACATAATCTCAAGAATTCCTATACGAGTTCCATGAGTTTGATTTAACCTATACACCCCATTAACGATTCTCCATGTGTTGGGGGCTATTTTTGCAGGGACAACATCGAAATACTGACAGAACTCTAAACACAAAGGGTTTGGTGGAAAAGAAAATCCACATTCAGCAATAAAGAGGCTAGGGAACCAATATCCCTCAACCAAATTAAAATAATTTGAAGGCTCAGAAAGATCCTCCAAAGTTACCCAAGATGGAATAGAGAAATCAGAACGGAATTTCTCAAGAGATTCAATAATATAAACCATGGTGAATAAAAGAAATGAAGAAGAAGGAAGAAGATCTTACAGGAAAAAGGGGAGATCTGTTGACAACGAACGAAACAAGGATGAACGCACAAGAGAAAGAAAGACTATGGAAAACTCGAAAGCAGAGATTGGAAAAGGTAGAAGACGGTCATATTGTCTATGAAGTTTAAATACTTTGCCTTGGGAAATGGCGAAAGAAATGATTACAAAAAGGAAACTAGTACGCTACAGGCGGCTAAAAGGACAAAAAGTGCGCGAAGATCGAAGAGCTAATAAAAAATCAAAAAGGCGGATTCTGCGAATTTGGAAGGACATTCGAATACAGAGAAAGTGCTCCTAAAAGCCAGGAAGATCATTTAATATTGCCATATACCGAGAAAGAATGTTCCATACTCCTCAAAGTTCGAAATATGAAACATTGGGGGCTTCTGTTGATACCAAAATTAATATGCCGATATAGACGAATCAGAAGAAGACACGTGTCGATCTACGTGGCACAATAGCAACGAGGAGGTTTATTTCCCCGACCAAGTCACACTCACTCCGAGCAGCAAGTGCACACCGAGGAACTCCAACACTCCGAGGAACAGACTTCTCTGAGGAACTCAGGCCTCTCCGAGGAACTCAGACCTCTCCGAGGAACTCCTGAATACCATGAAGCTCAGACGGTCCGAGCAACTAAGGCGGTCCGAGCTGCATCTCGGCCATAGCATTAATTGCCAGATAATCAACAGTTCAACTATTCATTGAATGCTTATCATTGACACACACGCTTAAAGGGCATTAAATGTATCATCCTTTCATATGTAAATCATTTAATGTATCACCCTTTTAGATTACAGCCTAAGGGCTATAAATACATTGTATCACCCTCATTCAAAGGGACCGGATTTTCTTCAGAGAATTACCTATCAAGAACTCCAAAACACTTGGCAATAACAGAAACAGTGGACGTAGGCCATTCTTATAAGGCTGAACCACTTTAAAATTCTTTGTCTCATTCATATTTATCTGTTATTAAATAATTAGAATCAATCTAGTTTTTTACATCAACACCCATTATAATAATACTCGGTTTAGAGTAGAATGTCAAGGGGATATTACCCCAGGACTAGTTGGACGGGGTAGTACAACTAGGTAGGGTTAAGGAAACCGTTAGGTGTGCACAATAGTGGAGGGGTGAGTATGTCCTCAAGAGAGTGCGACACTAACTTAAATATGAAGCTCATTCATGAATTTTAAATTATTGCAGTTAAGTTACTTTCTAAATATTTTCAAAATGTTTTGGCTTCTTACCCTTGCTAGCTGCGGCACATGTGGATGCTAGCAAGAGCTTCGATTAAATGCATCATTTATTCTTTCCTAGAGTAGGAATCATTTATCAGTTTCAGTTTTCTTAGGGTATGTTTCCCAAACTCTTCAGTTGTAGTTCTCAGATTTATTTATTCTATTGTTGGTTGTTTGTTGTTGGAATTTTATTTTTGTGGCCGACGGTTTATTCGGCAAGTAGTTAAATTAATTATTCAGTTGATTTAATTCAGGTATGTGAATGGTTTATATTTATTTCCGCATGTACTGTTTTGTTTAATTAAAAAGTGAAAATTTGGCACCATCTTTTTGGAATACTAGGTGGTTAGTAAGTTTTAAAAAGTCTTCGAGAGTATTGTGTGTGCTATTAAATATGAGTGACTAGATATTTATTTAATTTATATACTCTAGTGCTATCAAGGGAGGTTGCGCGATGTGGGTGAATCCCCTAGCTTGAGGAGTAGGGTGAGTATATCCCCAGGTCATAGCATCAGGTATATGGATGAGGGGCTTATCTCACTTTCAGAGAATGAATACGACCGCCTCCACTACATTTAAATTTTGAGCCAGATTGGTGAGCGATTCCAACTTCGGGAACTAGATTATGTGAGCACACCTAGTGAGATAGCACTTTAGAGGAAATCATCCGGTGAGGGTATACTCGGAGGGATGGATATACGTATGATATATGTGTGGATGTTTTATTAAAGGTACATATATAATGGTATTAAATATTATATGCGGGTAATAATACCTTGTGTGATATATTTACTTTATTATATAACTTGGGTCACAGTTATAGGATATTATTTAAAAGGAATTAATTAAGTTAATTGGTGAGATAACTTATAACCCATTGTTGATACCAAAATTAATATGCCGACATAGACGAATCAGAAGAAGACACGTGTCGATCTACGTGGCACAATAGCAACGAGGAGGTTTATTTCGCCGAATTTTCTTGAGAGAATTACCTATCAAAAACTCCAAAACACTTGGCAATAACAGAAACAGTGGACGTAGGCCATTCTTATAAGACTGAACCACTTTAAAATTCTTTGTCTCATTCATATTTATCTGTGATTAAATAATTAGAATCAATCTAGTTTTTTACATCAACAGATTGGCGCCGTCTGTGGGAAACGACTGTTGTTATCGTTTTTCACCAAAAACCATTCATCATCAATGGCGGATAATCCAGAATCTAGCAATCGAAATGCTAGAAACACTGAAAATCCTCCAAATCCCTCTGCACCTCCAGATCTGGCCGGAATTATGACGAATCTGGCTCAAGGACAAACCGCCATGCAAGAAATAATGCGGCAACTCATTCAAACCCTTCATGGCGGTGCACCTGCACATTCGGGACAGCGAAGTGGTCAGAGGCAAACCTATTTGCTTTCTTCACGATCCAGGCAAACTGAATCATATCGTAATGAGGAATCTGATGATTTCTCTTATCAACCTGGGCGAACTTCGTCAATACGGGCTACGAATACTGATCAACGTATCACTCTCTCTCCAGAGAGACCCAGTGCCTTGGAAAGATTGAGTAGGGTGTCTCTTTTCAGTCGATTAGGCCCTAGGAGGAATAAGAGTCCACCTAAAACCATGTCAAGGAGTTTTCGACAACCATCAGATCGAAGGGAAGGATCAGCACAATCACGACCAGTTTCTCGTCGAAATAGATCTCAGGAGGCCAGTTCAGAACAATCAATTGCTCGAACTAATAGGCCCGAGGAAGGAAATGATGCGTGGAAAGGGTCCCTTCAGCGTTTGGAGGATAGATTGGGAGAAATGGCTTAGGCGAAGAATCCCCTACAACGAACTTTTGTTCAAGGGACACCTTTTGTCCAGGCCATTGTGGATTTTTCTACACCGTCAAAATTTAAAGCTCCTGTGGTGACCCCCAAATACGATGGAAAGACAGATCCTATTCTTCACATAGAGCAATATCAAGCTGCTGCCGACATCTATGCTGTCCCCGACGAGATGAGATGCAGAGCATTCTCAGGAACTCTTACTAGGTCTGCCCAGATATGGTACAACAATCTTCCTCGGGGTAAGATTTCAACTTTCTTTAAGTTAGCCGAGTTGTTCATCGACAATTTCTGCTTTGGAGCAAAACCAGTAAAACGAGTAGCACACTTGTTAAGTGTTAGACAAAAATCTGGTGAGAGTACTAGAGATTACATAACTCATTTTAATAACGAGAAGCTGAAAGTCATAGATTATGAAGAGAAGACAGAAATCACCGCCTTGATGAGTGGGTTGTTGCCTAACAAGTTGTATTACACTTTGGCCAAAGATCCACCTACAACTATGTCAGAGTTGATGGCAAAAGCGGCCAAAATCATGAATGCCGAGGAGGCTATGGTTGCGAAGAAGAATATGGATAAAGAGACCAAGGTGGAGGTCGACAAATCTAAGAAGAAAGAGCATAAGGGAAATGGCGGTGACAAACATTCCAAGAATAGTAGGTCGTCATGGGAAGTCCGGAAAAAATTCGATAATTATACTCCTTTGAAAATGGGTATTAATCATGTCTTGGAAGAAATCAAGAATAGCGAGGAGGTAAAGTGGCCGAAGAAACTGAGGTCAGACCCTGATACGAGGAATAGGGAGAAATATTGCGAGTTCCATAAGGATCATGGTCATATGACCAAAAATTGCATAGCTCTTCAGAACGAGATTGAAATACCATGTGTGATGTATTTACTTTATAATATAACTTGGGTCACGGTTATAGGATATTATTTAAAAGGAATTAATTAAGTTAATTGGTGAGATAACTTATAACCCATTATAATAATACTCGGTTTAGAGTAGAATGTCAAGGGGATATTACACCAGGACTAGTTGGACGGGGTAGTACAACTAGGTAGGGTTAAGGAAACCGTTAGGTGTGCACAATAGTGGAGGGGTGAGTATGTCCTTAAGAGAATGCGACACTAACTTAAATATGAAGCTCATTCATGAATTTAAAATTATTGCAGTTAAGTTACTTTCTAAATATTTTCAAAATCTTTTGGCTTCTTACCCTTGCTATAAAACTATTTTCAAAACCTTTTAGGGTTCCAGCCACAGGGATGCCAGACTTGATATTCTACTCGAGGGATGCGTAGCTGCGGCACATGTGGATGCTAGCAGGAGCTTCGATTAGATGCATCATTTATTCTTTCCTAGAGTAGGAATCATTTATCAGTTTCAGTTTTCTTAGGGCATGTCGCCCAAACTCTTCAGTTGTAGTTCTCAGATTTATTTATTCTATTGTTGGTTGTTTGTTGTTGGACTTTTATTTTTGTGGCCGACGGTTTATTCGGCAAGTAACTAAATTAATTATTCAGTTGATTTAATTCAGGTATGTGAATGGTTTATATTTATTTCCGCATGTACTGTTTTGTTTAATTAAAAAGTGAAAATTTGGCACCATCTTTTTGGAATACTAGGTGGTTAGTAAGTTTTAAAAAGTCTTCGATAGTGATGCTAAGAATGAACCAACTGGGATTCCTATTTTAATTTGGTATAGGACTGATCACCCGGTATTTTATTAGGGGGTGTCACATTACTCTCTCTCGAAGATATAAGGAGTGGCCAAACTCATGTACTAGTAATTGGCACATCTGCGCATGCATCCCGGTCACCCCGTTTGCTGGATGACCGTCCCCTTGGAATAGAAAGTCACTTACAATTTTTAAATAAAGTCAATACTTGCACAAGAAAAGAGAACGCCAAAGAAAAGGATTCAAAAGAGAAAAGAAGAGATAACATGGTCCCTCATGAGGACATTCAAGACCTGACGCATCGCCGCCAAATAGAGTGAGTTCTTCGACTTTCAGTTGGACTTCTGCCACCGGTACATCCGACAGAAGTTCCCCATTGACTCGTTATGCAAACCAATAAAGATGGTGTAACCCAATCACTACGTAGAACCACGTCTGCAAAAGGGCAGGAGTCTGCAATCCGAAGAAATCAAAAAGAAAATATAAGAAAATGCATAGGGAAAATGCATAAATAAAAATACCTCCAAAAGAGACATGGCTCCAGTAAAAGTCTACTAGCAGCATCGGTTGAAAGCGTCCAAAGAGGAGTAAAGGGTCTCCAAAGTTAGGATCCCCCAGTCAAAGAGAAGGATATTTGAAAATACCCTCAAATATGGTAAAAACCACAAGTGGACAACGTCTCCGCTCGACGCCACGAAAAGCCCTCCCAACAGTAGAGGAATGAACAAACGAGTTATCTGCTCACCTGCAGCCCATCGGTCTCATCAATCCTCCGAATAAAAAAAACCTCTTTGAGAATAGAAATATGGATCGAGTCCCTCGAGACTATCCACCCCACATCGCCCAGCGCCTCATCCATTGCCACCAATATCACCCTTAGGGACCGATCCACCTCTATCTGCGTCCCCTCACACTCTATACCCAGCAGCTGCTATACATCTATGGGAGTCCCTACCATTTCCCCAAAACCTAAGTGTATGGTATGGGTAGTATCCCACCACCTCTTCCCCAGAGCGCATAAAACTGTCATAGAGCGTGGCGTCTCATCCAATGCAGGTGCCAAACGACCAAAACCTGCGGAAGAGACTACCTAGCGCACTACCTCAGGAAGATGCTCCCTCATATCCCTAAATCTCGTCATCCCCCGAGAGAGAAAAACAATGCAAAATTCAAAGAAACTTTTTGCCAAATTTCAATGGTCCTCTCTCGCATCCCTAAATCCAATCTGTCAAAACAGAAGAGAAACTTTTTGTTAAAATTCAAACAAACAAGAAAATGCAAAAATAAGAAAAATAGGAAAAGAATCCCAAAGTTCATGTGGAACTTACATTACCACCAGGGTTCATCACCCTTGAAGACCGATGGTGTGAAGGCTCAAGCAGAAGAGTCTGCTCATTGGAAACATGCTCGAACAAATCAAAACTGTTCTCATTGCCCAACATTAAGGGCACCTGATTGCACGTGAAAAGTGTGTTCATGTAAGGACACAGTCGTTCTTTTCATTCCACCACGACAATACAAAAACCTAAGTTACTACTACACTTGCGACGTAAGCACAACGGTAAGTCGGGTATCGAAAGATCCACTGAGCCGAGATGATAGAGTTCAATAGATCTAGTATTCCGAAATAAAAGTGTAAAAGGTGATTAAAACTAAAAAGGAAAAGATGCATAAAAGGGAAGGCGAGGGAAATGAAACTAGACTAACAAAGAGAGTAAAACTATATGTTGCGTCGAATATCCCTCACCCGGGTTAATTTGTATAAAATGGTTACATGGGTCGATGAGTTATTACAAATGCGTCTCATTTCGATAGTTAATTAAATCAAGGGCTGTCACGCCCATAAATCCTCATAAAAGCCTAATAAGATTTTGGCATCAACAAATATCCCAGAAATTAAGCGCGAAAGGTTGTAAGCACGGAACATACATGATATGCCCCGTCAAATCTCCTAGGCATAATAACTAGGACAACGCACTCGAAATAGACCCGTAAACACTATCACCAAAGCAAAGCAATGCATTAACCCGAGTGAGTTCAATTCAAACACAACCTAATTTAAATTACCTAGAAAGCATGTTAAAAACGCGATAAAGGCCAAAATATATGCTGAAAACAGGGGATCGATCGATTGACCCCTTTGCTCGATCGATCGATCATGAACGAAATATCCATCGTCGACAAGGATTGATCGATCGATCCTTTTGATCGATCGATCAAGGAGGGGGTGAGCCAAGGCAGCACACTGCATTGCCATTTCTTCCTCTTCTCCTCCTCTTTTGGTTTCAATGCTTTTCACTCCACTGAAATGCCGTAACTTCTTCATACGGACTCGAAATCGCGCACAGTTTTCGGCCACGCGAAGCTAGCGAGGAGGGCTACAACTTACGTGAAGATGTTGGGCCAGGTGCCCAAGCTGTGAAAAGACTAAAATGCCCTTAAAAGTGCCATTGTGTACGGAAATCGAGCGAAATGCGTCCGAACTTCACACTTAGCATCAAAATGCCTATAAAGCTCAATTAACCCCTGCAAAACATGTTAACGTAGAAATCCGAGGTTGTCTAGTTAACGATCATAAATACAAGAAATAAGATAACCGGGGGGCTTAAATGCGTAGCTTCGGAGGATGAAATACGCAATATTTGCGTATCATCACACCCCCTAACTTACACATTGCTTGTCCCTAGAAATGAAATAGGATGCAACGAGAACAACAATCAAACCAAAAGCGGGAGATAGTACAAAAGTATGTTATAATTGTATAAGGCCACTTTTGTGGGAGATTCGATTTCATTTAGCGTATGCAATAAGCCGTTAAACCCCTAGGTCACCATAGTGGATGAGTGTCTTCTCGTGAGGGTTTTCAGGGATGATACCCACAAACATCACATGGTTTCCTCAAAATATGCCCAACCCAACATGCGACAAGCCCAACAATAGCGAAAAGGATTTCATACACATTATTAGCACATTGAATGAATTCAAACAAAATTCCAAATCACTAACATTATAGAATGCACCTCATAGAATTGAAACTTTAAAATGTGGGAGGGGAGCGAGCACATGCAAAGTGGGATTTGGCAAAAACTTATATAAACTGGATACTAAATTATCGCAAACATATATTCAATCCTCACGGGAATTACACTCATCAAGCGAATTCACTCACAGGGAGGTAACACACAGAACATGCGGGAATAAAGAGTAAATGTAAATGGAAACTAGGCCGCACACATGTCACAAATGAAGAACGCTATATATAAACAGAAAAATGTAATCTCAATGAAAGATACCACAGACTGAAAGAGGCGAAATGCATTTTCACAAATTATCAAAATATTATAACTTTTAAATTAAATCAACCTAAGATCGGATAGGACTTTACTAGGGTTGTATTGTAGTCTAGGCCAGGGTACGAAATGAAGGAATGTATGTACGGATTCAAAGTGTTCGGAATGAAAACTCGGGATAATGGGAAAATGCGGGCAATATCAAAATTCGAAAAACAAGTTCCAAAACGGCATTAGATATATCATCGGGGAGAGTAATCAAAGCTTATTGAACAATATACACAACATTTACAACTTTCTTTCTCTTTTCTTTTCTTCTTTTTCTCATTTTTTTCTTTTGTTTTCTTTTGTTTTCAACTTTCTCTTTTTCATCACTTTTTCACTACTTTCTTTTCTTATCAAACTCTTATATGCCTAAATTGCAACCGCCATCACAACAACATCATTCAATCCCAAGTAACATTCCAAACAAAGGTGTGGAAGCCGTATGTATGGTATAAAACTCCAATTTAGAGTTGGTTATGGGAATGGGGTTATGAAATGAAAGGCTATATTTAAGCTCAAAAGGGTTAACGAGGGTAAACATATGAGGGTGAGATCAAAGCTAATATGAGTGATATAACAAAGAATGCCTATGATCATTTCCAAAAGTTTTCGCAATTCTCGAATCAAAACAATATATGAAAATCATGATCAAATGACACATTTCAAGTATGAACTCAATTAATGAACGATGAAATGAAAGAATAGTGAGATTACCAACGAATTCAACATTTTCAATGAGAAAAAAATATTGTATACACTCACGAACAACGAAAGGTACTAAGCTTACTCGGTGTAAGTATATACAACGCAACAACAGATTACTGAGTTATAAAAATCTTAAACCAAATCAATATAACAATAAAAGTGCTTGTGCTCATGGGATTAAAGCTTAATTCATGAAGTTATTTATAATATCAATGATTTGAGAACTAAAGACTAATAACTTTTAAAATCAAGAACATACATCGTTCAATTGTCTATTGGATCGGGCAATTATTAAAATTTATCATCGAAAACAAAGGCAAAATGCCCAAAAAAGGAGAAAAAAGAAAGAAAATCTTTTTGAAATTTTCAATTTTTTTAAGAAAAGAATACTTATTAACTAACATGTGAGAAAAAAACATGGACACTACCAATGAATGGATTGAATATCCCACACCCCCTAACTTAAAACTTGACATTGGCCTCAGTGTTAATTAAGAACCAAGTTAAAGAAGGAAAAGAGCAATATTACCCAAAATGGAGCGATCTCCGGAAAGTGCGAGTCCGATGATTCTACAAAACAAGTTAGTAACAACCATAGCGAAAACAAATAATAAAAAGTTAACTAATTACATTAGACTAAAATAAAAAGAAAGAAAGAAAAAAAAAAGCGAACTATGTACAACCTACCATTTATACTCCTAACTAACTATACACTAGAAGTCTAAATAGCTAAGGGTCCACCATAAGAATGATTTGACTTTGGAGGATAATCGGTGTACCCTCACATACAAGCATGCCCTCCGAAAAATATGGATTCCGTTTTAACAACAGAAGGCATGTGTAAGGCGTAAGAAAGGAACCATCGCCAATTAAAATTTTTGGAGGGACGATGGGGGGGTTTGGATTGAATGGGTGACAAAAACAAGTGGGGAACGAGAAAAGCCGAATGTCCTCCCAATGATTTTGAAATTGGAATGGGAGGCGGCGCACACAAAGGCAAAGATGCTATCATGGAAGGCGACTCGAGCAAGTACTCCTCATCAGCGAAACGGTTTAAAACATTAAAGTTTGAAACCGAATCATCGGGTACTTGAGACGGTGTGATAATAGAGAATGAAAATGGGGATGAAAGAAATTCAAACTCATGAGATGAATCATCATCACATGAAGATTGAGTTTCGAATGAAATAATATCATTTTCAATGAAATGTTCTTCTTTGGGGGCTAAAGAAGAAATCATTTCATTGCAAATAGATATTACATCATTTTCATCCTCACTTTCAATATCTATTATGCAATGGGAAAAGTCTATAATGGTTTGTTCCAAAGTAGGTAAAAGTACCTCATTCGGTTCAAAACATTCCCCGACCTCAAAAGTCTCGGAAGCAAAATCGTCGTTGGACTCAAAAACTAAATCCAATTCATGTTCCCACGAACAATTTTCTTTCCGATAACGTTTTTCAATTTTCTCATTTTCATACATACGCAAACCCTCACCGAATGTCATGGGTCGAGGTGCGGATGCATGAAAATGGGAAATTTGAAAATTACTATCGGACTTAAATGAAAACTCATTATTATAGGAATTTTGAAAACTATTCGAATTCGTTTCAAAATTCCTATTATAACGAGGTAAAGGCCCAAAATCATTGTCATCATCATCAAAATTCCAATAACCTAAGTTTTGACTTTCGTTATACACGCCCAAAGTCATATTTGCATTTGTTATAGTTTTGGATTCTAAGTAATTACCGAAAGTCATAGGTTTGCGGGAATTTTGAGAATTACGACAATGATTACCGAAAGAATTGGAATAAGGCATGCTTACCCCAAAATGGCTCAAGTGGCAGATTCCACAAAGTAAGTGCGCGCGGGAAAAAAACGAGCGTTTCTAAGTGCTCAAATGTGGAAGTCCTACAAAATATTAGCAAATAATACAAATAGAAAGAAAATACTATGAAAAACTAAATTAAGTAAAGTCTAAAACAAACTAGTCCCCGGCAACGACGCCATTTTGATTGCGCATAAAAAGTGTGTTCCTGTAAGGACACAGTCATTATTTTGATTTCCCCACGTAAATACAAAAACCTAAGTTACTACTACATTTGCGAGGCAAGCACATCGGTAAGTCGGGTATCAAAAGATCCACTGAGATGAGATGCTAGAATTCGATTGATTTAGTATTCTGAAATAAAAATGTAAAAGGTGATTACAAACTAAAAAGGAAAAGATGCATAAAGGGAAAGATTAACTAGGCGAGGGAAATGAAACTAGACTAACAAAGCGAGTAAATCTATAGGTTGCGTCGAATATCCCTCACCTGGGTTCATTTGTATATAATGGTAACAAGGGTCAACGAGTTATTACAAATGCGTCTCGTTTTGACAGTTAATTAAATCAAGGGTTGTCCCGCCCCTAAATCCTCATAAAAGCCTAATAAGATTTTGGCATTACAAATATCCCGAAAATTACGGGCGAAAGGTCATAAGCACGGGACATACATGATATGCCCCGTCAAATCTCCTAGGCACAATAACTAGGACAACGCACCTGAAATAGACCCGTAAACGCTATCACTAAAACAAAGCAACGCGTTAACCCGAGTGAGTTCAATTAAAACACAACCTAATTTAAATTACCTAGAAAGCATGTTAAAAAAATGATAAATAAAGCGGTAAATAAACGCCGTAAATTTACACTAGAAAGCAATAAATGAAAGCATGTAAAACTAAATTAGAAAACATGGAAATTACACTACAAAGCAAGAAATAATGAATTACAACTATATTAAATGGAGATGGAAGATGGTAGCACAAATTACACTACAAATTGAGTGTCAATCTAAGAAGAAATGAGCTCCCAAACCTCCAAAACCCTAACCTATCTAACCTAAAATCGTTTATATCTGTTTATTACAACAAAATTTCTTTATATAGTAAGTGAGAATTAAAAGAGAAAAGAAAAGAGAAAAGAAACTAAAGGCCAAAATATCTGCTGAAAATAGGGGATCGATCGATCGACCCCTTTGGTCGATCGATCGACGATGAACAAAATATCCACTGTCGACAAGGATCGATCGATCGATCCTTTTGATCGATCAATCGATCAAGTAGGGGTGAGCCAAGACATCACACTGCATTTCCATTTCTTCCTCTTTTCCTCCTCTTTTAGTTTCAATGTTTTTCCATCCGCTGAAATCAGCGTAACTTCTTCATACGGACTCGGAACCGCACATCGTTTGTAGTCACGCGAAGCTAGCGAGGAGGGCTACAACTTCAGTGAAGATGTTGGGCCAGGTGCCCAAGTTGTGAAAAGACTAAAATGCCCTTGAACCTGCGATTGCGTATGGAAATCGAGCGAAATGCATCCGAACTTCACACTTAGCATCCAAATACCTATAAAAGCTCAATTAACCCCTGGAAAACATGTTAACGTAGAAATCCGAGGTTGTCTAGTTAACGCGCATAATTATAGGGAGTAAGATACCCGAGGGGGCTAAAATACATAGGTTCAGAGGATGAAAAACGCAATATTTGCGTATCATCACACCCCCTAACTTACACATTGCTAGTCCCTAGCAATTAAATAGGATGCAACGAGAACTACAATCAAACCAAAAGCAGGAGATAGTACAAAAGTATGTTATAAAATCATAAGGCCACTTTAGCGGGCGATTCGATTGTATTTAGTGTATGCAATAAGCCGTTAAACCCCTGCGTCACCCTAGTGGACGAGTGTCGTCTCGTGAGGGTTTTCAGGGATGATACCCACAAACATCACATGGTTTCCTCAAAATATGACCAACCCAACATGCGACAAGCCCAACAATAGCGAAAAGGATTTCATACACATTATTAGCACATTGAATGAATTCAAAAAAAATTCCAAATCATTAACATTATAGAATGAACCTAATAGAATTGAAACTTTAAAATGTGGGAGGGGAGCGAGCACATGCAAAGTGTGATTAGGCAAAAACTTATATAAACTTGATACTAAATTAACGCAAGCATATATTCATTCCTCACGAGCATTACACTCATCAAGCAAATTCACTCAAAACAGGGAGGTAACACACGGAACGCGCGGGTATAAAGAGTAAATGTAAATGGAAACTAGACCGCACACATGTCACAAATGAAAAACGCTATATATAAAATGAAAAATGTAATCTCAATGAAAGATACTGCACACTAAAAGAGGCGAAATGCATTTTCACAGATTATCAAAACTATTATAACTTTTAAATTACATCAACCTAAGATCACATAGGACTAAACTAGGGTTGTAATGTAAGCTAGGCTAGGCTAGGGTACGAAATGAAGGAATGTATGTGCGGATTCAAAGTGTTCGAAATGAAAACTCGGAATAATTGGAATAAGACATGCTTACCCCAAAAAGGGCTCAAGTGGCAGATTCCACAAAGTAAGTGTGCACAAGAAATATTCGAGGATTTCTAAGTGTGCTCAAATGTGGAAGTCCTGCAAAATATTAGCAAATAATACAAATAGAAAGAAAATACTATGAAAAACTAAATCAAGTAAAGTCTTAAAAAAACTAGTCCCCGACAATGGCGCCATTTTGATTGCGCGTGAAAAGTGTGTTCGTGTAAGGACACAGTCGTTGTTTTCATTTCACCACGACGATACAAAAACCTAAGTTACTACTACACTTGCGAGGCAAGCACCGCGATAAGTCGGGTATCGAAAGATCCAATGAGACGAGATGCTAGAATTCAATTGATTTAGTATTCCGAAATAAAAGTTTAAAAGGGGATTACAAACTAAAAAGGAAAATATTCATAAAAGGGAAAGATTAACTAGGCGAGGGAAATGAAACTAAGCTAACAAAGCTAGTAAAACTATAGGTGGCATCGAATATCCCTCACCCGGGTTAATTTTTATAAAATGGTTACATGGGTTGACGAGTTATTACAAATGCATCTCGTTTTGACAGTTAATTAAATCAAGGGTTGTCACGCCCCTAAATCCTCATAAAAGCCTAATAAGATTTTGGCATCAACAAATATCCCAGAAATTACGCGCGAAAGGTCTTAAGCAAGGTACATGCATGATATGCCCCGTCAAATCTCATAGGCGCAATAACTAGGACAACGCATCCGAAATAGACCCGTAAACACTATCACCCAAGCAAAGCAATGCATTAACCCGAGTGAGTTTAATTCAAACACAACCTAATTTAAATTACCTAGGAAGCATGTTAAAAACGTGATAAATAAAGGGGTAAATAAACGCGGTAAATTTACACTAGAAAGCAATAAATGAAAGCGTGTAAAACTAAATTATAAAGCATGGAAATAATGAATTACAACTATATTAAATGGAGATGGAAGATGGTAGTACAAATTACACAACAAATGGAGTGTCAATCCGAGAAGAAATGAAGAAATGAGCTCCCAAACCTCCAAAACCCTAACCTATCTAACCTAAAATCGTTAATATCTTTTTATTATAACAAAATTTCTTTATATAGTAAGTGGGAATTGAAATAGAAAAGAAAAGAGAAAAGAAAATAAAGGCCAAAATATCTGCTGAAAACAGGGGATCGATCGATCGATCGATCATGAACAAAATATACACTGTCGACAAGGATCGATTGATCGATCGATCAAGAAGGGGTGAGCCAAGGCAGCACACTACATTGCCATTTCTTCCTCTTCTCCTCCTCTTTTGGTTTCAATGTTTTTCCCTCCGCTGAAATCTTCGTAACTTCTTCATACGGACTCAGAATCGTGCACCGTTCACGGTCACGCGAAGCTAGCGAGGAGGGCTACAACTTCCGTGACGATGTTGGGCCAGGTTCCCAAGCTTTGAAAAGACTAAAATGCCCTTGAACGTGCGATTGCGTACGAAAATCGAGCGGAATGCGTCCAAACTTCACACTTAGCATCCAAATACCTATAAAAGCTCAATTAACCCCTGCAAAACATGTTAACATAGAAATCCGAGGTTGTCTACATAACGAGCATAAATATAAGGAATAAGATACCCGAGGGGGCTAAAATGCGTAGGTTCGGAGGATAAAATATGCAATATTTGCGTATCATCAGCACACAGGCCCGTCACTTCAGATTTACCCAATCTTCAACACTTAGCCACGCTATGTGGGCCTCGCTACTTGATAAATCTGCCATTTTGTAATCTCAAATGAAGAAAAAATGCAAGAACAAATTTTAGAAGAGAGAAGAAGAAGATAAAAAAACTAGAAACTGTGGAAAATCAAGAGAATTCGCCCCTTTTATAGTAGGCTAAGGGGCGTGCCAATCGGTAGTCCCCTAACACTCACCGATCGACACTGTCCCCTCCCTTTCCCAAGGCAGTCTAAAAGACCATTTCGCTGTCGATTGGCAACCCCTACAACATGCCCATCGGCTGCCCCCTGAAATTTTGTACAAAAAATCCTTGAAAATGCCAGAATATTCCAAAAATTCCCTAGAAAATTCCTTAAATTGCCAAATAAATCTTGGAACATTTCTTCATTAATAAAATATTTTTTTAAGCTCCAAAATCCCCAGCCGGATTAATACTACATTATATCACCACCTTAAACCCTAAGAATCAGTGCGCCCATGAAGCCAAATGCAACTCCCTAGCGGAACCTCAAAAAACTTCATCCTCAACAAAAATAAAATACTTCCTCAATAGAGCTACTCGTTTTCCAGCAGGAATTACCCAATTTTTCTCCCATGAAAACTACAATTTCCTTCAATCAGAGTTAGAAGCCTTAAACCTGACATTCTCCCAGAAATGCATTCTATAGCGAAATCTAAAAACCTTAAGTTACCAACTATTTCCCGAAGTGGAATTTCTAGACTAAGATCTTCATCTCTTCTTGAAAGACATAATCCACAGAAAAATGTATCTTCCCCAGTAAAGTATACAAAAAAAGAAAAATTAGAAATTCCCCAAGAAAGATATCTGCCACGTCTCCATTTAAGGTCCTCAGAATTGGTCACTACCATCTAAGGTCATTAGAATCGACCTCGACCCTCAGAATTAGTCACTCCAACTTAAGGTCCTCAAAATTTACCTAGACCCTCAGATTTGGTCACTCCTACTCAAGGTCCCCATAATTGAACTCGACCCTCAGAATTGGTCACACCCCTCTTAAGTTCCTCAGAATTGACCTCGGGTTCTCCTGCTTAAGGTCCTCAGAATTTACCTTGACCCTCAGAATTGGTCACTCCTATTTAAGGTCCTTAGAATTGACCTCGACCCTCAGAATTGGTCGCTCCAACCTAAGGTCCTCAAAATTGACCTCAACCCTCAAAATTGGTTTCTCCCATTTAAGGTCCTTAGAATTGACATCAGCCCTAAAAAAATTCACTATTAAGGTCTTCAGAACTGACCTAGACCCTCAGAATTGGTCGCTCCCACTTAAGGTCCTCATAATTGACCTCGACCCTCAGAATTAGTCGCTCCAACTTAAGGTCCTCAGAATTGACCTCGACCCTAATATTTGGTGTAATACCCCGTATTTTTGAGTGATTTTATTTTAATAATGGAATTAGGATTAATTAAATTTAATGGAGAAAATTTATTTATAATTAATTCGGATTTAATTGTAATAAATACTAGCCTGATGAGAGTTAGTATTTATTGATGATAATTATGTTGAATATTAATGAGCGAGTGAAGTAATATATGATAAGGAAAATATTATTATGGTCGGGAGTTAAAAATACGGCAGTTACAGTATACTTAGTTGGGATGCACATGTGAGTCATGTCGATATTACTTTATTGGGTTAAAAAGATAAATTATTTTTATGTAACTCGTATTACCATTTCGAGTGTACGGATGAGTTCAGAAGGGTCGAGATAGTCAAAAAACTTTACTCGGGTGTTTTAATTGGGTTTTGGGGCAATTTAAGCCAAGTCGGCACTCCAGAGGGGTATTTTAGTATTTTGAGAATTTTGGGAATTAAAATGGACAAAAATAGAAAATAAAAAGGAATATTACATGGGTAATAGACCATCTGTGAGTTTGCAAACCTATGTGAGAGAGAGAGATAACTAAATAGGAAGAAGAAGAACTCCATAGGAGCCTAAGGATAAAGACTCAAGCTCTCACACCAAAAATTACACCAACGCGTAGATCGTGAAGAGAGGATCACCCCTATACCAATTTCATCCAGCGAATCAGAGGTCCACATAAAGGCAAGTGTTTATCTTGCAGAATTTTTAGAGCATATATGATTCATGTTAATGTAGTTGAATAATACCAATGATATTATGAATTTGGGATAGAAATTGGGTAGTAATCTTTAATTGGGAGTATAGGTTTACATCTAGCTAAATAACCTTGTTTTGGGAATGATAAATATGGGTTTTATATGTTGATTTCACAAAATTAAATCTTGGATTAAATTTGTTGTTAATGGAGGTAATGTGAAGTTAGGGCTTGTTGAAGATTTGAGAAATTAATAGAAATTCATGCTATAATTTTAGGGATTTGATGTTAAGAACGGATGGAAAAGTGTTCTAATACAAGGTGATAAGGTTTTGAGTTGTTGAATTTGTATTAGAACGACATCGTTCAAATGACCTCGTTCGAATGAGAATCCACAGGTTCTACCGAGTTAAAAACCCTTCTAGGCCCCTTTAAGTGAGACAATTGGACCTACGCCATGCTAGAGTAACTTATTTTCATAATTTAGTAGTGAGAGTAATTGTGAAACTACTAAGGGAATGGGTTGGAATGAGAACCTTAAAGAGTATATACAATAGAGAGGTAAACCGTACAGTTAAAGTATTGTGGGGCCGTAGGTACGAATATACTACATATATATTCAGGAACATAGGTTGCTTGAATACCTAATGAATATAATAAGTTGTGTATATAGTTATTGATTGAACTATTATGTGTACGACATACCTACGCTGCTTGCTATCGAGCGGAGGTTGCGCGTTGTGGACAATCATTTCAGGTGGGATTTTGATTTGTACCACTAGAGCATAGAACCTAGGTACGGGCTATCTATGAGAATGGTAGTGATGACAGTCATATGGGTGCGTAGGTATGTACACGGTCCATCGGCTTGGAACTATGTTCGCCTCCAATATGTGTGTTTGTTTTGATGGTTCACGAGAGATTAAACCTATAGTCCTTTATGCAATGAGCGATGCACCAAGACATGATAACAGAGTATGCATGCATCGCAGCTGTCTCTCGGGGTGCAGTATTATATATATATATATAAATAAATTAGAGCGTATGCATATATATACTTGTCATACTATCTACTGTGTGAATTAAGTAGACATGTATAATAATGAAATATGAAATGAACTAAGTTGTGAACAATATACCTATATTAAATTTATAGGGCTCTTATCCATATTAAAACGAAGTTGATTATAGGTATTATGTATATTGCGAGTGAAATACATGGGGATGATATTGGGCTATAATTAGATGTTAGGCGGGAAATAACTAGTTAGCCCGAGAATAGAAACTAGTAGGGTTTGACGGAACGTAGGCGTGCATATTTGATGAGAGGTGAGCATCTCAAATGAGTACGATAATCTAATATGATTTATATATGTGCTATAAACTCATTTCAAACACTTGTTGATTTTTAAGTTGTTTTAAACTCGGGATCTGACCCGTTTTCTATAAATCTCATTTTCTAGTCAAATAATTTTAGGTGCCCACCCACATGGACACCAAGCACAGGAGTTCCATTCACTCGATGAGATGTAGCTGCTGTGGAAGTTACAGGACCTTGGCAGTAGACACCTCGATGTCTATTATTCCTTCCTTTTGATCATTTCATCCGTTAGGGCATGTTGCCCTTTTCTATTCAGACATTTAGAGATTTTGGATTTAATTATTTACTTTATTCAGTTGTTGAGTTTATTTATAGTGGATTATTATATTTGGGATTTGGACTGAAAATGTTTTCTCCAGTTTCATTTATTATTGCAGTTATTTACTACCATATGAGATTGATGTGAGTGATAAATGTTTAATTATTTCATTAACCTAGTTTTATGTTAATTAAAAGATAAAATTTTGACATCAACCTTTTTAAATATTTGGCGGTTAGTGTTTAATAATAAAATCTTCGACAGTTATGCATAATTTGAACCAACTGGATATTTTGATTTAATTTAATAAAGGACTGATCACCCGATATATAATTAGGCAGGGTGTCATAGGTGGTATCATGGCATTAGGTTCAAAACTCCTTAGGATCTGTTCGTCTTATTTATTCTTTTTGTGTAGCTTTCTTTGATATATAGCCCTATATTTAGGACTGTTGTATTCACTAAATTGCATATTCTACATCTTCAGCTATTTGAGATAATTACTGTGGACGTATAAGGCTTTTCTCTTATTTCAGATGCCTCCCAGATGTGCATAGTGAGCCAATAGGAATGCCCAGCCTGAGCCTCAACTAGCTTTGGCTTATGGTACGATGAATGATGTGGAAGTTACCGCTATTGTGGCACAGTCGATGAATGCAGAGTTAGCCGTGGTACAGCAGGCCCCACCATAGGCACCAACAGTGGCTCCATCACCAGTCCACGCTTTCCCTTATGATGGGGAACGCGTCAGAGATGCCTTCTAGAATGCACATCCTCCAGAGTTCGCTGGAAGTTCAGATGTGGTGAAGGCGATCCTGTAGGAAGGACATACAGAGACACCTGAGGATGTATGAGTGCCCGAGGGTGCAGAAAAAGATTTTAGCCACCTGTAAGTTGGTGGGCAAAGCACTATAGTGGTGTGAGTCCACTACCACTGCAGAAGAGAGAGACATATTGACTATTTAAGAGATTTTGATGCGATTTGACCACAAGTACTTCCCTTCTGTTGTGCAGACCGAGAGGATACGGAAGATGTTGAACCTCAAATAGGAAGGGAGGAAAGTTGTTGAGTATAAGGAAGGGTTTACTGATCTTCTGAATTTAGTGCCATATGAGATACCGATGGAGGATAAGAAAATCCAGAGGTTTACGGATGGATTGACTTGGAGGATTCGCCAGCATCTGTTAGGGAATATTTCATTGGCCACTTATTCTGATGTGGTTAATGCTGTCCTACTACATTCTCAGGACCATCGCTTCCATCAGTAAGGAAGCAAATAAGTCGGGGAGTCCAGCTAACAGGGACGGACAGGAGGTTGTAGTGCCAGTGGAGCACCTGTAGCTCAGGGATAGGTACGTCAGGGTGAGCAGACTTTCCATCAGGGGGGCCTTGCTAAGAGATTCCGTACTAAAGATTTCAAATAGGGGCAAGGAGGCTTTAAACAGGGCCATCATATCTAGCTTGGTTAGCAGGGGCAACAACGATTTCAATAGGGCTAGGGGAGGGGTGGAAATGACCATCAGGGCCGAGGACAGTGGGGACAGAGGGGAGGACACTTCCTAGGTAGGTGCTTTACTTGTGGAAACACTGGCCACAAATTCTAGGATTGTCCTCAGAGGGGTAGACCCCCACAGTAGCAGCAGGTCGCTCTTTAAGAGTCCCATTGACCGATATTTCATGCCGCCCTCCCAGCACCACCCCAAGTACCATCTTTGCCATCCATTCCATCACCTCCGGTGCAGTAGGGACAGTTGCAGTATGGTCGTGTCTACAATGTCCATCAGGTCACGGTTCATCAAGCCCCGTCTGCAGTTGATGGTATGTTTTCTATTCAGGGGACAATGGGGAGGATATTATTTGACACGGGGGCTTCATATAGTTTCATTGCCAATGGTTTTGCACACGCCATGGGGTAATTAGGCACAGAAGATAGCACAATTACTAGCGTAGACTCACCGATGGGTTATGGGTCTTTGATATTCTTTATATGTCAGGGAGTAAGAATAGAGATTGGGAGATTGATTTTACCGGCATATATGCTTGTCTTAAAGATGCATGAGTATGACGCTATCATCGGGATGGATTGGCTATTTACGTATAGGGATATGATTGATTTCTATAAACGTTGTATAGTGTTTGCCATACTGGGTAAGGAGATGTTTTTAGTGGTGATGCCTCGTCCTAAGGTAGGTTCGTCGACCCATTTATATTATATAGAGGAGGAGACCTCTAAGGGAGTAATGATACTTCTTGATTTGATTTCGGTTGTTCGTAGTTTGCTGATGTATTTTAGGATATACCGGGATTATAGCCTAGCAAGGAGATATAATTTATGATAGATTTGGTGCTAGGCACTCGGCCGATATCCTGTACACCTTACCGTATGGCTCCGGCATAGATGAGGGAGCTACAGGATCAGATCTAGCATTTATTGGGTTAGGGTTTCATTCGTAGGAGTACCTCGCCTTGGGGTGCTCCTGTGTTGTTCATAAAGAAGGGCGATGGGTCTCTTCGATTATGTGTTGATTACCGAGAGTTGAATAAGGTCATGATACGAAATAAATATATGTTACCCTGAATCGATGACCGATTCAACCAGTTGAGGGGAGCTTCTTATTTTTCTAAGATAGACTTAAGGTCGGGGTACCATCAGTTATGTATTAGGGAGTAGGATGTCCCTAAGACTACTTTTATGACGAGGTATGGATATTACGAGTTCAGGCCATTTGGGCTAACCAACGCACCAACAGTCTTCATGGACTTGATGAAGTTCAGAGAGTTCTTAGATCAGTTTATCATTATCTTCATTGATAAAATTTTGAATTATTCTCGGACTGAGGAGGAGCATGACGAGCATCTAAGGATGGTCTTACATAATCTACGAGAGCATGAGTTATATGCAAAATATGAGAAATGTGGGTTATGGCTGAGAGAGGTTTAGTTCTTGGGGTACATCGTTTCTCTGGAAGGGATATCGGTAGATCAAGGAAAGGTATCAGTGGTGAGGGAGTGGGTACAACCCACGATGCCAACGGAGATACGTAGTTTCTTGGGTCTGGCAGGATACTACATGTGGTTCATTCGAGGATTCTCAAATATAGCGGGTCCGTTGACAAACTTAACTCGCAAGGGGGTGCCCTTTATATCGGATGATGCCTGCTAGTTGGTTTTTGACGAGCTCAAGGACAAGCTGACTTCAACACCAGTTTTAGCCCTACCTGGGACAGGGATTGAATACCTGGTTTACACTGATGCATCCTTATTGGACTTGGGGGTGTGGTTCAGCAGGAGGAAAAGGTGATTGCTTATGCTTCCCATAAGCTTAAGCCTCACGAGATGAGTTACCCCACCCACAACTTGGAGTTAGAGGCATTCATGTTTGCATTTCGGATATGGAGAAATTATCTCTTGGGGGGAGAAATTTGGCCTGCTCACTGACCACAAGTCCTTGCAGTATCTATTCACGCAGTAGGAGCTCCATACGCATCAGCAGAGGTGGCTTGAATTTATGAAGGACTACCAGTTCGACATCCATTACAACCCGAGGAAGGCTAACGTGGTAGTAAACGTGTTGAGCCGTATGCCAGTGGGTGAGGTGGCCAAGGTGTGGAAGACGAAATGGAAGGAACTCAGACATCAAGATGCCGTTGCTTGCTCATTCATGTCGCTGATGATGATTACAACAGAGATAGTTACCAGGGTGATACAGGCTCAGGCAGCGAATTCCTTTTGTCCGGGTCGGATTATCCATCCTCTAGCCTAGGGAATAGAGTCCTTCTCAGTGATCTCGGATGGGGGGTTTACGCTTTAATGGCAGAATAGTAATTCCAGAGGGGGAGGAGCTATGACATGCAGTGATGGCTGAGTCACACAGTTCACGATTTATCGTACATCCCGAAGGTGATAAGATGTACTAGGATATGAGGAGACAATATTAGTGAAGTGGCATGAAGAAAGACATCACCGAGTTCGTGTCGAAGTGTGACACTTGTCAGCTAGTGAAGACAGACCATCAGAGATCGGGAGGATTACCACAACCATTAGAAATCCTTATATGGAAATGGGAGAGCATTTCAATGGATTTCATCACAGAGCTGCCTACATCACAGAGGGGTCACGATTCCGTATGGGTGATTGTCGATCGGTTGACCAAGGTAGCTCATTTTTTACCAGTCTGGATCGATTATACTACGGAGCAGTACGCTTAGATATTCATTGTCGAGGTCATGAGACTCCACGGGGTTACCCTTGATATCGTGTTCGATCGGGACAAGATTTTTGTATCCATATTTTGGGAAAGTTTCCAACAGGCCATGGGTACGGAGTTACGATTGAGTTCATCCTATCACCCACAAACGGACGGGAAGACAGAGCAGACGAATGAGATGTTGGAGGATATATTGCGAATGTGCATCCTCAATTTTGGAGGCGGATGGGAGTTGTACCTTCCACTTGTGGAGTTTACCTATAATAACTCCTACCAGTTTACCATTGGAATGGATCTGTTCGAGGCCTTATGTGGTTGAACTTGTCGTTCCCCAACCTTTTGGCTTGAGGTGGGGTACAAAAAAATACTTCGGACAGAGGTAATTCAGGAGACTCGGCTAAGATTGAGATAATACGGAGTTGCATTGGGGTTACCCAGGATAGGCATAAGAGTTACGCCGATGCCAAAAGGTTCTTCAGGGAGTTCAGTGTGGGGGGTTAGGTGTTATTGCGAGCATCTCCTATGAAGGGGGTAATGCGATTTGGGAAGAAAGGGAAGTTGGTGCCGATATATGTCGGGCCATTCCCTATCATTGAGTGGATTGGGACAGTAGCTTACAAAGTTGGGTTACCGGAGCGCCTGCATAGGATTCATGATGTGTTCCATATTTCCTCGCTGAGGAGATATCTTCGGGATGACTTAACCCACACCCATATTGTCTTAGAGGAGATTGATCTACAGCCCGATAGCTCTTATGAGGAAGGTCCAGTTACGATTCTAGACCATAGTGAGAGGAAACTGACGTCAAAGATAGTTCCATTAGTATGAGTGTAGTGGTGGCATCATAATGTAGAGGAGTCTATATGGGAGCGCGAGGATGACATGCGGGATAACTATCGAGAGTTATTCCAACAGGTACACCTTAATTATGTTTTTTCCGAATTTCGGGACAAAATTCCGTTATTAGGGGGGAAGTATGTAATATCCCGTATTTTTGAGGGATTTTATTTTAATAATGGAATTAGGATGAATTAAATTTAATGGAGAAAAATTATTTATAATTAATCCGGATTTAAATGTAATGTAATAAATACTAGCGTGACGAGAGTAAGTATTTATTGATGACAATTATGTTGAATATTACTTAGCGAGTAAAGTAATCTATGATTAAGAAAATATTATTATGGCCGGGAGTGAAAAATACGACAGTTACAATATACTTAGTTGGGAGGCACATGTGAGTCGTGTCGGTATTACTTTATTAGATTAAAAAGATAAATTATTTTTAAATAACTCGTATGACCATTTCCAGTGCGCCGATGAGTTCGGAAGGGTCGAGATAGTAAGAAAATGCTACTCGGGTGTTTTAATTGGGTTTATGGGCAATTTAAGCCATACCGACAACCCGAAGGGGTATTTTAGTCTTTTGAGAATTTTGGGAATTAAAATGGACGAAAATAGAAAATTAAAAAGGAAGAGTACATGGGTAATAGACCATGTGTGAGTTTGCAAACCTATGTGAGAGAGAGAGAGAGAGAGAGAGAGAGAGAGAGAGAGAGAGAGAGAGAGAGAGAGAACCAAGGAGGAAGATAAAGACTCAAGCTCTCACACGAAAAATTACACCAACGCGTAGATCGTGAAAAGATGACCAACCCTATACCAATTTCATCCAACGAATCAGAGGTTCATATAAAGGCAAGTGTTACCTTGCTGAATTTTTAGAGCATATATAATTCATGTTAATGTAGTTGATGAATAAACATGATATTATGAATTTGGGATAGAAATTTGGTAGTAATATTTAATTGGGAGTATAGGTTTGCATGTAGCTAAATAACCACGTTCTGGGAATGATAAATCTAACTTTTATATGTTGATTTCACAAAATTAAATCTGGGATTAAATTTGTTGTTAATGGAGGTTATGTGAAGTTAGGGCTTGTTAAAGATTTGAGAAATTAATTGAAATTCATGCTATAATTTTAGGGATTTGATGTTAAGAACGGATGGGAAAGTGTTCTAATACGAGGGGATAAGATTTAGAGTTGTTGAATTTGGATTAGAATGAGTTTTGAAGTAATTTTGTGTTGAATAAATTGGAAAAACGTAATTTTTTAGAGAACAGGGACGAACCCTGAATTCTCGTTTGAAGACCTTCCTAGGTCGTTTGAACGACCTCGCTCGAATGAGAATTCCAATGAGATTATCAACAAAATTCTAGAGTTCATTCGAAGTGAGAAACTCATATGAATGACCTCGTTCGAACGAGAATCCCCAGGTTCTAACGAGATTTCAGAAACTCCAATTTTTGCTCAAATGAGTTAAAAACCCTTCTAGGTCCCTTTAAGTGAGAGAATAGGACCTACTCTATCCTAAAGTAGCTTTTTTTCATAATTCAGTAGTGAGAGGAAATGTGAAACTACTAAGGGAATGGGTTGGAAGAAGAACCTTAAAGAGTATATACCCACAATACCTAAACTCTACAGTTAAAGTATTGTGGGTAGTAGGGACGAATATACTACATATAAATTCGGGAACTTAGGTTGCGTGAATACCTAATGAATATAATAAGTTGTGTGTATACTTATTTATTGAACTATTATGTGTACGGCATACCTACATTGCTTACTATCGAGCAGAGGTTGCACATTGTGGACAATCATGCCTTGAGGAGCCTTCGAGTGGGATTTTGATTTGTACCACTAGAGTATATAACCTAGGTATGGGCTATCTGTGAGAATGGTATTGATGAAGGTCATATTGGTGCGTAGGTATATGCATAGACCATCGTCTTGGAACTATGTTCGCCTCCAATAGGTGTGTTTGTTTTGATGATTATCGAGAGATTAAACCTATAGTCCTATATGCAATGAGCGATGCACCAGGATATGATAGAAGAATATGCATGCACCGCAGATGTGTCTCGGGGTGCAGTATTAAATATATATATATATATATATATATATATAAAATAGAGCGTATGTATATATATACTTCGGATACTATCTACCGTGTGAATTAAGCAGGCATGTATAATAATGAAATATTAAATGTACTAAGTTGTGAACACTTTACCTATATTAAATTTATAAGGCGCTTATCCATGTTAAGTCGAAGTTGATTATAGTTATTATAAACTAGTAGGGTTTGACGGAACATTAGGCGTGCACATTAGAAGAGAGGTGAGCATCTCAAGTGAGTACGATAATCTAACATGATTAATATATGTGCTATAAACTCATTTTAAGCACTTACTTGTTTTTTAATTATTTTCAACTCGGGCCTTGACTCGTTTTATATAAATCTCTTTTTCTTGTCAAATTATTTTAGTTGCCCAGCCACAGGGACACAAGCACAGGAGTTCCATTCACTCGACGAGCTCTAGATGCTGTGGAAGTTATAAGAGTTTGGCAATAGATGCCTCTACGCCTATTATTCCTTCCTTTTGAGCATTTCATTAGTTAGGGCATGTTGCCCTTCTCTATTCAGACATTTAGAGGTTTTGGATTTAATTATTTACTTTATTCAGTTGTTGAGTTTAATTATAGTGGATTATTGTATTTGGGACTTAGACTGGAAATGTTTTCTCCAGTTTCATTTATTATTGCAGTTATTTACTACCATATGAGATTGATGTGAATGGTGAATGTTTAATTATTTTGTTAACTTAGTTTTATGTTAAATAAAAGATAAAATTTTGACATCAACCTTTTTAAATATTAGGTGGTTAGTGTTTAATAATAAAGTCTTCGACAGTGATGCATAATCTGAACCAACTGGATATTCTGATTTAATTTAATAAAGGACTGATCACCCGATATTTAATTAGGCGGGGTGTCACATTTGGTCACTCCTACTTATGGTCCTCAGAATTTACGTCGACCCTCGAAATTTTTTTCTCCCCACTTAAGGTCCTCAGAATTACCTTGACCCTCAGAATTGGTCGCTCCAACTTAGGGTCCTCCGAATTGACCTCGACCCTCAGAATTGGTCTCTCCCATTTAGTCTCCTCAGAATTCACATTGACCCTAAAAAATTATCACTCCCACTTAAGGCCCTGGGAATTGACCTCGACCCTCAGAATTGATTGCTCGACTTAAGGTCCTCAGAATTGACGTCGACCCTTAGAATTGGCACTCCTACCTCGACCCTCAAAACTGGTCGCTCCTACTTAAGGTCATTAGAATTGGCCTCGACCCTCAGAATTGGTCACTCCTACTTAAAGTCCTTAGAATTGACCTCGACCCTCAAAATTGGTCACTCCTAGTTAGTTCTTCAGGATTGACCTCGACACTCAAAATTGGCCGCTCCAACTTAAGGTTCTTAAAATTGATCTTGGCCCTTAGAATTGGTCGCTCTCGACTTAAGGTTCTCAAAATTGACCTCGACCCTCAAAATTGGTTGTCCCAGCTTTGAGCCCTCAGAATCTTCCATCCCTAGCACTACCTTAGGTCCTCATAATCGACCTCAACCCTCTGAAACAGCCATCCTCATCCCTTTTGTCCACAAAATTGGCCTCTTTCCCAGAAGATCGTGTTGTATCTATTTGACGACTTTCACTTATTTCAAGCTCAACCCTCTATGGACACCACATTTTAGGACCCCCCCAAGTATCTCCTTATGTTCCTAGCACCTACCCAACTCACTACAAACCCTAGGTCATACTCCTAGTGCCGATCTAGAGGCCATCGGGTGCTTCGAGCCCCATTTGACTCCGTTCAACTTCATCGTCAGAGCGAAAGCTCAATGGATCCTCGAAAGGCACTAAAACCCCTTCCCAACGGTTTGAACCATGCATAAAACATCATAACCATTCGAAAGAACGATCTGATTTCCCTTGAAAACTAATCCAGAGGCAATCAGGTGCTCTTGGACTTCATTTGACTAAAGTCAACTTTTCTGCTCAAATGAGACTGAATGAATCTTCGAAGGGCACTGAGTACCCTTTCCAACGGTCCCCCGTGCACAAATCAGACTTATGATATAGAAAAATGACTCGTTTTGCTTTAAAAGGTCATCGGGCACTTTTAGGCCCTGTTTGACTAAAGTCAACTCTCTGAACCGAGCGAAGTTCTTTTGAACGTCGAAGTGCCTCGCACAACCTTTCCAACGGTCCTCCCCGTGCGCGATTCGGTCTTATGGTTTGGATGAATGATCCAACGTCGTCCGATGATCTTTCGTCCAAAGCATTGACGGGCGCATGAGCACACTTCGAAAGGAGAGTATGAGCTCACTTCGAAAAGTAGTCACCCTACCCTATATAAGGACATCATGAGCTCACTTTGAAAGTCACCCCAAATCCATCAATATTAGTGATCTTAGCAATGTTCTTCTGCAATCAGTAAGGTTTCCTTGTGTGAAATTCCTTTACACCTTTCATTCCCATCATTTTCATACCCAATTTAGCAAATATCCCCTTCTCTCTCAACCAACATTCACCTAACTTGCAAAGGAGCTCATCAAGGATCAAGATCAAGCCTCAAGTCTCCAAAGAAGGTTCAAGCATCCTTCTCTATTTAAATTTCTTTATTTTCACATTAGTTATATACATTCTCAATTTAGCTTTTACTTTAGATCATACACATTAATATCTCATCCTTTATTAGTTATATTGCACATAATTTATTTTCTAGAAAAAACCCAAAACAAAAAAAGAGGGTTACACCTATAAATTCTGACGGGATTCTTCATCACATCTTTTCAAAACAAAAAATATAGTTTCTACACACACACACACACACATAATAAAGTCCCATTTAAATCTATGGTATAAACCTCACCCTTGTGTCGCATGCTAACTACACGGACTTTGATGCCTTTAAAGGCTACGTCGGTGTCTCGGGCTAAAACCCAAGACTCGAGTCCTCTTTTCCTATTTTTATCGTTTTCCAATTTTATCCATACATTATTCATATATATCATACTTATGATTCACACTTGTCTCTTATGTAACATATATTATCATTTCATCATAGCGATCAATATCTCGATAAGCGCACATATCATATGTTTTTAACTATTATTTTGGAAACATTCTTATGGGTGACCTCACTCCATCTTTTCCATGATGCGACTCGAGCAATTCCAATCTCCACTTATATATACATCCACACACACTTCATGGAGAAATTAAGTAAAATAGTAACACAAGCCTATGAGAGACTAAAAGGGCGGGATGGGTGCCTAACACCTTCCCATTCCGTAACTTATTCTCCGAACCTCTTATCTATTTGGTTTCGCAATCTTAATTTTGTCTTTGATGCCTCTCTCTTGAGATGGAGTCATGTTATTTTTCTTATTTTGAGAAAAATAGGATGGTGACTCTATCCCTTTTAATTACCCCAAAACCGAGGATGACCGAAGCACCCAACGATGTAGAGAGGGGCGCGGGACCTTTGTCCTCCCTCTATTCCCAAGAAAGTTTGGGGAGGGTAAGATCTCAGGATGGCCACATATACATACCCCTCTATCAAATGATCCATCTTCAACACTGAAAGGTTTATTATTTGGACCTTGTGTGGCTTTCCACATGCTGATATTGTTGATGGGCTCCCGTTGTTCTATCCTTTAAAAAAATATTGTGTGTATATATACACATATATATATTAATATGATTAGATTAAAATAAAAAATATTTATAATAACAAAAATTCCAACCTCCTAGGCTATTTTAGCATGTGCCTATCGTCCTATCCTTGAGTTAGCACATTCAACTTTATGGTTCTTAGTGTTTTGATCCGCTATATGCTAAATATTTGAAGAAATAAAAATAAAAATAATGATACTAGTGAAGAAGAATGTAAGTATGAAATTCTTAATAAGATGTGATATTTATACCTATATCTTCTTTAGACCCCAATATTTCACCAATTCAGGCCACTGATATTTTTCGACACGTTCATGCGTATAACTCAATCACTCTTCATCTGTTTGAAACTTTTTATAATTATTCAGCTTCACTCAATGCTTCCATTTCTTCCATGCACATCCCATCCTTGCAAAGAAGAATTGTTTAAAACCTTCTGGTGCATTTGTGTTATTCCAAGAACAAAAAGAATAAATTAGTTAAAACTTGACAAACTAATGTAAAATTGAACAAATAAATAAATCAAACTAATAAGTTACCTTCAATTCCTTCTAAATATTGTTAAGTGCTTCCTCATTCGCCTAGCTCCAATACAACATTGTCAATGGAAATAAATTTCCACACCTTGCATAATAACCTAAATGTGACATCAATTTACACTACACCAAAACTGGCGATTGGTCACGGCCAAAATCCCTAATCAAAACTGTGGGTCACGGACTTCGACCTTGACCATTTAGGGCGGGACCATTTTCGTGGGTCGCGGCCCCAGTCCGTGACCAAAAAATGGTCACGACCGAGGGGTGTCACGGCAGATGGTCACGGACTTGGGCCGTGACTCATGCCGTGACAGGTCGCGGCCCTCATCCATGACCCACAACCGTGACAAATTGGTCGCGACCAAAGTCCGCGACCCACGACCGTGACAAAAAAAATAAAAAAAAATTGGTCGCGGTCCTCATCCGTGACCCACAACCGTCACAAATTTGTCGCGGCCAAAGTCCTCAACCCACAACCGTGACAAAAAAAATAAAAAAAATGGTCGCGGTCCAAGTCCGTGACCCACGACCGTGACGAAAAAAAAGGAAAAAAATGATCGCGGACTTTGGCCGTGACCCATAACCGTGACCAAAAATAAAAAAAAATGGTCGCGGCCCAAGTCCGCGACCATTTTTATGCGTGACAAAAAAAAAATGGTCATGGACAAAGTCCATGACCATATTTAACTATAATTTTAAATTTTTTTTTATTTTTTTGGTCCAATCCTAAAATTGGGGGTCCTGTGAGTGCACCTAAAATTGGGGGATCCAACCACAAACTGCGAATCGAGAATGTTGTTAATAAACAAATATATATACAAACTTATAAATACTAAGCGTCTTAATAAAACCTACTTATTATAAAGCTCGCACGACCATAAAATTCAACAATCAAATTATAAAAGCCTGCACGGCTGTAACACAAAAAATAAAATCCTGAATGTCCATAACATATAAACAATCTTTATGCTGTAGACCATTGCATCCTTCGTTTGTTCGGCGTGCAAAAATCCTACAAATGATAGGATACATAAAAAAAATATCAGTAACCAAATGGTTTTACAAAAAATTTAATCAAGCTGAAAAATTTCATATATGAGTTAAAATTATCAGTAACCAAGTAGAAATATGCAAATTACCATCGTTTTGAGACCCGCGGCTGCGGGGTCAGTTCCTACGAGTTACATTGGTCCCGTGGGAGGTGTTGGTTCCACCCACGGGCCGTTCGGGGGCTATTTTGAGTTTTCACCCTCTGACGAGATGTTTTTAAGTCTAAGTCTAGAAATACGTAAATTAAAGTCGTACTCTCAAATCGGGAGACCCGCGGTTGTAGGGTCAGTTCCTACGAGTTACATTGGTCCCGTGGGAGGTGTTGGTGCCACCCACGGGGCCATTCGGGGGCTGTTTCGAGTTTTCACCCTCTAACAACATGTTTTTAAGCCTAAGTCTAGAAATATGAAAATTACCATCATATTCTCAAACCGGGAGACCCGTGGCTGCGGGCTCAGTTCCTACGAGTTACATTGGTCCCGTGGGACGTGTCGGTGCCACCCAAGGGGTCGTTCGGGGGCTGTTTTGAGTTTTCACCCTCTAACGCCATGTTTTTTAGCCTAAGTCTAGAAATATGAAAATTACCATCGTATTCTCAAATAGGGAGACCCGAGGGTGCGGGTTCAGTTCCTACAACTTACATTCGTCCCGTGGGAGGTGTTGGTGCCACACACGGGGACGTTCGGGGGCTATTTCGAGTTTTCAACCTCTAACGCCATCTTTTTAAGCCTAAGTCTAAAAATATTTAAATTACAGTCGTATTCTCAAATCGGGAGTCCCGGGGTTGTGCGGTCAGTTCCAACGAGTCACATTGGTCCCGTGGGAGGTGTTGGTGCCACCCACGGGGTCGTACGGGTGCTCTTTAGCGTTTTCACCCTCTAGCGCCATGTTTTTATGCCTAAGTCTAGAAATATACAAATTACCGTCATATTCTCAAATCGAGAGTCCCGCGACTGCGTAGTCAGTTCCTACGAGTTACATTGGCCCCGTGGGAGGTGTTGGTGCCACCCACGGGGACGTCCGGGGGCTGTTTCTAGTTTTCACCCTCTAACGCCATGTTTTTAAGCCTAGGTCTAGAAATATGCAAATTATCGCTTAATTCTCAAATTGGGAGCCCCGCGGCTGCGCGGTCAGTTCCGACAAGTCACATTGGTCCCGTGGGAGGTGTTGGTACCACCCACGGGACCCTGTGGGGGCTGTTTCACATTTTCACCCACTAACGCCATGTTTTTAAACCAAAGTCTAGAAATATGCAAATCACCGTCGTAATTACAAATCGAGAGACCCATAGATGCAGGGCCAGTTCCTACTAGTTACATTGGTCCCGTGGGAGGTGTTAGTGCTACCCACCGGGGCCTCTTTTAAATTTTCACCCTCTAACGCCGTGTTTATAAGCCTAAGTGTTGAAATATGCAAATTACCGTCGTACTCTCAAACCGGGAGTCCCGTAGCTGTGTGGTTAGATCCTACGTGTTACATTGGTCCCGTGGGAGGTGTTGGTGCCACCCACGGGGACGTTCGGTGGCTGTTTTGAGTTTTCACCCTCTAACGGCATGTTTTTAAGCCTAAGTCAAGAAATACGCAAATTAGCGTCGTATTCTCAAATCGGGAGTCCCGCGGGTGCAGGGTCAGTTCCTACGAGTTACATTGGTCCCGTGGGAGGTGTTGGAGCCACTCACGGGGGCCGTTCGGGGGCTGTTTCGAGTTTTCACCCTCTAACGCGATGTTAAGCCTAAGTCTTGAAATATGCAAATTACCGTCTTATTCTCAAACCGGGAGTTTCGCGGTTGCGTGGTCAGTTCCTAAGAGTAACATTGGTCTCGTGGGAGGTGTTGCTGCCACCCACGGGGACGTTCAGAGGATGTTTTGAGTTTTCACCCTCTAACGCCATGTTTTTAAGCGTAAGTCTAAAAATATGCAAATTATCGTCATACTCTTAAACCGCGAGTCCCGCGGCTGCGGGTTTAGTTACTACGAGTTACATTGGCCCCGTGGGAGGTGTTGGTGCCACCCACGGGGACGTTTGGGGGCTGTTTCGAGTTTTCACCCTCTAACGCCATGTTTTAAAGCTTATGTCAAGAAATATACCAATTATCATTGTACTCTCAAACCGGGAGTCCCGCGGTTACGGGGTCAGTTCCTACGAGTTACATTGGTCCCGTGGGAGGTGTTGGTGTTTCGAGTTTTCACCCTCTAATGCCATGTTAAGCCTATGTCTTAAAATATGCAAATTATCGTAGTATTCTCAAAACGGGAGTCCCGTGGCTGCGAGGTCAGTTCCTACGAGTTACATTGGTCCCGTGGGAGGTGTTGGTACCACCCATGGGGATGTTTTGGGGCTGTTTCGAGTTTTCACCCTCTAACGCCATGTTTTTAAGCCTAAGTCTAGAAGTATGCAAATTAATCTCGTACTCTCAAATCGGGAGTGCTGCGGCTGCGGGGTCAATTCCTACGAGTTACATTGGTCCCGTGGGAGGTGTTGGTGCCACCCACGGGGCTGTTCGGGGGCTTTTTCGAGTTTTCACCCTCTAACGCCATGTTTAGCCTAAGTCTTGAAATATGCAAATTACCGTGGTATTCTCAAACCGGGAGTCCTGCGGCTGCGGGGTTAGTTCCTACGAGTTACATTGGTCCCGTGGGAGGCGTTCGTGCAACCCACGGGGACGTTTGGGGTTTGTTTCGAGTTTTCACCCTCTAACGCCATGTTTTTAAGCCTAAGTCTAGAAATATGCAAATTAATGTCTTACTCTCAAACCGGGA
Organism: Sambucus nigra; assembly: GCA_949130495.1. Classification (NCBI taxonomy): domain Eukaryota; kingdom Viridiplantae; phylum Streptophyta; class Magnoliopsida; order Dipsacales; family Adoxaceae; genus Sambucus; species Sambucus nigra. Next base: position 193,315,224 of record OX422220.1, read on the forward strand.
CTTCTGCGGCTGCGTGGTCAGTTCCTACGAGTTACATTGGTCCCGTGGGTGGTGTTGGTGCCACCCACAGGGGCGTTTGGGGGTTGTTTCGAGTTTTCACCCTCTAACGCCATGTTTTTAAGCCTAAGTCTAGAAATATGCAAATTACCCTCTTATTCTCAAATCGGGAGACCTGCGGCTGTGGGGTCACTTTCTACGAGTTACATTGGTCTCGTGGGAGGTGTTGGTACCACCCACGGGGCCATTCGGGGGCTGTTTGGAGTTCTCACCCTCGAACACCATGTTTTTAAGCCTATGTCTAGAAATATGAAAATTACCATCGTACTCTCAAATCGGGAGTCCTCTCACGGATGCGAGGTCAGTTCCTACGAGTTACATTGGTCCCGTGGGAGGTGTTGGTGCCACCCACGAGGACGTTCGGGGGATGTTTCGAGTTTTCACCCTCTAAAGCCATATTTTTAAGTCTAAGTCGAAAAATATTCAAATTACCGTCGTATTCTCAAATCGGGAGACCCGGGACTGTGCGGTCAGTTCCAACGAGTCACATTGGTCCCGTGGGAGGTGTTGGTGCCACCTACGGGGCCGTACGGGTGCTCTTTCGCATTTTCACCCTCTAACGCCAAGTTTTTAAGCCTAAGTCTAAAAATATGCAAATTACCATCGTATTCTCCAACCGGGAGTCCCGCGGCTGTGTGGTCAGTTCCTACGAGTTACATTGGCCCCATGGGTGGCGTTGGTGCGACGCACGGGGACGTCCGGGGGCTATTTAGAGTTTTCACACTCTAACGCCATGTTTTTAAGCCTAAATCTAGAAATATGCAAATTATCGTCTAATTCTCAAATCGGGAGTCCTGTGGATGCGCGGCCAGTTTCGACAAGTCACATTGGTCCCGTGGGAGTTGTTGGTACCACCCACGGGGCCCTACGGGGGCTGTTTTGCATTTTCACCCACTAACGCCATGTTTTTAAGCCTAAGTCTAGAAATATGCAAATTACCGTCGTACTCTCAAAGCGGGAGACCCGCAGCTGCGGGGTCAGTTCCTGCGAGTTACATTGGTCCCGTTGGAGGTGTTGGTGCCACCCACGGGGACGTTCGGGGGCTGTTTCGAGTTTTCACCCTCTAAAGCCATGTTTTTCAGCCTAAGTCAAGAAATATGTAAATTAGCGTTGTATTCTCTAACTGGGAGTCCTGCGGCTGCAGGGTCAGTTCCTACGAGTTACATTGGTCCCGTGGGAGGTGTTGGTGCCACCCACGGGGACGTTTGGAGGCTATTTCTAATTTTCACCCTCTAACGCCATGTTTTTAAGCCTAAGTCTAGAAATATGCAAATTAATGTCGTACTCTCAAACTGGGAGTCCTGCGGCTGCGTGGTCAGTTCCTACGAGTTACATTGGTCCCGTGGGTGGTGTTGGTGCCACCCAAGGGACCGTTCGGGGGCTGTTTCGAGTTTTCACCCTCTAGCGCCATGTTTTAAGCCTAAGTCTAGAAATATATAAATTATCGTCTTATTGTCAAACCGGGAGACCCGTGGCTGCGGGGTCAGTTCCGACGAGTTACATTGGTCCCGTGGGAGGTGTTGGTGCCACCCACGGGGCCATTCGGGGGCTGTTTTGAGTCATCACCCTCTAACGCCATGTTTTTAAGCCTATGTCTAGAAATATGAAAATTACCATCGTACTCTCAAATCGGGAGTCCCGCGGATGTGGGGTAAGTTCCTACGAGTTACATTGGTCCCGTGGGAGGCGTTGGTGCCACCCACAGGGACGGTCGGGGGCTGTTTCGAGTTCTTACCCTCTAACCCCATGTTTTTAATCCTAAGTCTAGAAATATGCAAATTACCATCATATTCTCAAATCAGGAGTCCCACGGCTGCAGGGTCAGTTCCTACGAGTTACATTGGTCCCGTGGGAGGCGTTGGTGCCACCCACGGGGACGTTTGGGGGTTGTTTCGAGTTTTTACCCTCTAACGCCATGTTTTTAAGCCTAAGTCTAGAAATATGCAAATTAATGTCATACTCTCAAACCGGGACTTCTGCGGCTGCGTGGTCAGTTCCTACGAGTTACATTGGTCCCGTGGGTGGTGTTGGTGCCACCCACAGGGGCGTTTGGGGGCTGTTTCGAGTTTTCACCCTCTAACGCCATGTTTTTAAGCCTAAGTCTAGAAATATGCAAATTACGCTCTTATTCTCAAACCGGGAGACCTGCGGCTGTGGGGTCACTTTCTACGAGTTACATTGGTCCCGTGGGAGGTGTTGGTGCCACCCACGGGGCAATTCGGGGGCTGTTTGGAGTTCTCACCCTCGAACACCTTGTTTTTAAGCCTATGTGAAGAAATATGAAAATTACCATCGTACTCTCAAATCGAAATTCCTCTTGCGGCTGCGAGGTCAGTTCCTACGAGTTACATTGGTCCCGTGGGAGGTGTTGGTGCCACCCACGAGGACGGTCGGGGTTGTTTCGAGTTCTCACCCTCTAACGCCATGTTTTTAATCCTAAATATAGAAATATGCAAATTACCGTCGTACTCTCAAATCGGGAGTCCCGCGGCTACTGGGTCAGTTCCTACGAGTTACATTGGTCCCGTGGGAGGTGTTGGTGCCACCCACGGGGCCGTTCAAGGACTGTTTCAAGTTCTAACCCTTTAACCCCATGTTTTTAAGCCTAAGTCTAGAAATATGCAAATTATCGTCGTACTCTCAAATCGGGAGACTCGCGGCTATGGGGTCAGTTCCAATGACTTACATTGGTCCCATGGGAGGTGTTGGTGCCACCCACGGGGACGTTCGGGGGCTGTTTCGAGTTTTCACCCTCTAACGCCATGTTTTTAAGCCTAAGTCTAAAAATATTCAAATTACCGTCGTATTCTCAAACCGGGAGACCCGGGGCTGTGCGTTGAGTTCTAACGAGTCACATTGGTCCCGTGGGAGGTGTTGGTGCCACCCACGGGGCCGTACGGGTGATCTTTCGCAATTTCACCCTCAAACGCCATGTTTTTAAACCTAAGTCTAGAAATATGCAAATTACCATCGTATTCTCAAATCGGGAGTCCCGCGGCTGCGTGGTCAGTTCCTACGAGTTACATTGGCCCCGTGAGAGGTGTTGGTGCCACCCTCAAACGCCATGTTTTTTGCCTAAGTCTGGAAATATGGAAATTATTGTCTAATTCTCAAATCGAGAGTCCCTCGGTTGCGTGGCCAGTTCCGCCAAGTCACATTGGTCCCGTGGGAGGTGTTGGTACCACCCACGGGGACCTACGGGGGCTGTTTCGCATTTTCACCCACTAACGCCAAGCTTTTAAGCCTAAGTCTAGAAATATGAAAATTACCGTCGTACTCTCAAAGTGGGAGACCCGCAACTGCGGGGTCAGTTCTTACGAGTTACATTGGTCCCGTGGGAGGTGTTGGCGCTACCCACGGGGACGTTCGTGGGTTATTTCGAGTTTTCACCCTCTAACGCCACGTTTTTAAGCCTAAGTGTAGAAATATGCAAATTATCGCCATACTCTCAAACTGGGAGTCCCGCGGCTGCGTGGTCAGTTCCTACATATTACATTGGTCCCGTGGGAGGTGTTGGTGCCACCCACGGGACCGTTCGGGGACTGTTTAAATTTTTCACCCACTAACGACATGTTAAGCCTAAGTCTTGAAATATGCAAATTGCCGTCGCATTCTCAAATCGGGAATTCCGCGGTTGCGTGGTCCATTTCTACGAGTCACATTGGTCCTGTGGGAGGTGTTGGTGCCACCCACGGGGACGTTTGGGGGTTGTTTCGGGTTTTCACCCTCTAACGCCATGTTTTTAAGCGTAAGTCTAAAAATATACAAATTACCGTCGTACTCTCAAAGCGGAAGTCCCACGGCTACGGGGACAGTTACTACAAGTTATATTGGTCCCGTGGGAGGTGTTGGTGCCACCCACGGGGATGTTTGGGGGCTGTTTCGAGTTTTCAGCCTCTAACGCCATGTTTTAAAGCCTAAGTCAAGAAATATATAAATTATCATCGTACTCTCAAATCGGGAGTCCCGCGGCTGCGGGGTCAGTTCCTATGAGTTACATTGGTCCCGTGGGAGGTGTTGGTGCCACTCACGGGGCAGTTTGGGAGCTGTTTCGAGTTTTCACCCTTTAATGCCAAGTTTTTAAGCGTAAGTCTTAAAATATGCAAATTACCGTCGTATTCTCAAACCGGGAGTCCCGCGGCTGCGGGGTTAGTTCCTACGAGTTACATTGGTCCCGTGGTAGGTGTTGGTGCCACCCACGGGGACGTTCGGGGGCAGTTTCGAGTTTTCACCCTCCAACGCCATGTTTTTAAGCTTAAGTCTGTAAATATGCAAATTACCCTCGTACTCTCAAACCGGGAGTCCGGTGGCTGCGTGGTCAGTTCCTAAGAGTTACATTGGACCCGTGGGTGGTGTTGGTGCCTCCCACGGGGACGTTCGGGGGTTGTTTCGAGTTTTCAGCCTCTAACGCCATATTTTTAAGCCTAAGTCTAGAAATATGCAAATTACCGTCTTATTCTCAAACCGGGATACCCGCGGCTGCGGGGTCAGTTCCTACGAGTTACATTGGTCCCGTGGGAGGTGTTGGTGCCACCCACGGGGCCATTGGGGGGCTATTTCGAGTTCTCATGCTCTAACGCCATGTTTTTAAGCCTAAATCTAGAAATATGCAAATTAATGTCGTACTCTCAAATCGGGAGTCCCGCGGCTGCGGGGTCAGTTCCTAGGAGTTACATTAGTCCCGTGGGAGGTGTTGGTGCCACCCTCGGGGACGGTCGAGGGTTGTTTTGAGTTCTCACCCTCTAACGCCATGTTTTTAAGCCTAAGTCTTGAAATGTGCAAATTACCATCGTATTCTCAAACCGAGAGTCCCGTGGCCACAGGGTAAGTTCCTGCGAGTTACATTGGTCCCGTGGGAGGTGTTGGTGCCACCCACGGGGCCGTTCAAGGGTTGTTTTGAGTTCTGACCCTCTAACGCCATGTTTTTAAGCCTAAGTCTACAAATATACAAATTACAGTCGTACTCTCAAATCGGGAGACCCGCGGCAACGAGGTCAGTTCCTACGAGTTACAATGGTCCCGTGGGAGGTGTTGGTGGCACCCACGGGGACGTTCAGGGGCTATTTCGAGATTTTACCCTCTAATGCCATGTTTTTAAGCCCAAGTCTAGAAATATGAGAATTACCGTCGTATTCTCAAACCGGGAGTCCCGCGGCTGCATGGTCAGTTTCTACGAGTTACATTGGCCCTGTGGGAGGTGTTGGTGCCACCCACGGGGACGTCCGGGGGCTGTTTCGAGTTTTCACACTCTAACGCCATGTTTTTAAGCCTAAGTCTAGAAATATGCAAATTATCGTCTAATTCTCAAACCGGGAGTCCCGCGGCTGCGTGGTCAGTTCTGACAAGTCCAATTGGTCCCGCGGGAGGTGTTGGTACCACCCATAGGGCCCTACGGGGTCTGTTTCGCATTTTCACCCACTAACACCATGTTTTTAAGCCTAAGTCTAGAAATATGCAAATTACCGTCGTACTCTCAAAGTGGGAGACCCGCAGCTACGGGGTCAGTTCCTACGAGTTACATTGGTCCCGTGGGAGGTTTTGGTACTACCCGTGGGGACATTCGGGGGCTGTTTTGAGTTTTCACCCTCTAACGCCATGTTTTTAAGCCTATGTGTAGAAATATGCAAATTACCATCATACTCTCAAATCGAGAGTCCCGCGGCTACGTGGTCAGTTCCTACGACATTGGTCCCGTGGGAGGTGTTGGTGCCACCTACGGGGACGTTCGGGGGCTGTTTCGAGTTTTCACCCTCTAACGCCATGTTTTTCAGCCTAAGTCAAGAAATATGCAAATTACTATCGTATTCTCAAACCGAGAGTCCCGCGGATGCAGGGTCAGTTCTTACGAGTTACATTGGTCCCGTGGGGGGTGTTGGAGCCACTCACGGGACCGTTCGGGGGCTGTTTCGATTTTTCACCCTCTAACGCCATGTTGAGCCTAAGTCTTGAAATATGCAAATTACCATCGTATTCTCGAACCAGGAGTTCCGTGGCTGCGTGGTCAGTTCCTAAGAGTTACATTGGTCCCGTGGGTGGTGTTGGTGCCACCCATGGGGCCGTTCGGGGGCTGTTTCGAGTTTTCACCCTTTAACGCCATGTTTTTAAGCCTAAGTCTAAACTTATTCAAATTACCATCGTATTCTAAAACTGGGAGTCCCGGGGCTGTGCGGTCAGTTCCAACGAGTCACATTGGTCCCGTGGGAGGTGTTGGTGCCACCCACGGGGCAGTTCGGGGGCTGCTTCGAGTTTTCACCCTCTAACGCCAAGTTTCTAAGCGTAAGTCTTAAAATATGCAAATTATCGTCGTATTCTCAAATCGGGAGTCTCGCGGCTACGGGATCAGTTCCTACGAGTTACATTGGTCCCGTGGGAGGTGTTGGTGCCACCCACGGGGACGTCCGGGGGCTGTTTCGAGTTTTCACCCTCTAACGCCATGTTTTTATGACCAAGTCTAGAAATATGCAAATTATCGTCTACTTCTCAAACCGGGAGTCCCTCGGTTGCGCGGCCAGTTCCGACAAGTCGCATTGGTCCCGAGGGAGGTGTTGGTACCACCCACGGGGCCCTACGGGGGCTGTTTCGCATTTTCACCCACTAACGCCAAGCTTTTAAGCCTAAGTCTATAAATATGAAAATTACCGTCGTACTCTCAAAGCGGGAGACCCGCAGCTGCGGGGTCAGTTCTTACGGGTTACATTGGTCCCGTGGGAGGTGTTGGTGCTACCCACAGGAACGTTCGGGGGCTATTTCGAGCTTTCACCCTCTAACGCCATGTTTTTAAGCCTAAGTGTAGAAATATGCAAATTACCGCCATACTCTCAAACCAGGTGTCTCGCGGTTGCGTGGTCGGTTCCTATGTATTACATTGGTCCCGTGGGAGGTGTTGGTGCCACCCACGGGACCGCTCAGGGGCTGTTTTGAGTTTTCACCCTTTAACGACATGTTAAGCCGAAGTCTTAAAATATGAAAATTACCATCGCATTCTCAAATCGGGAGTTCCGCGGCTACGTGGTCTGTTCCTACAAGTCACATTGGTCCCGTGGGAGGTGTTGGTGCCACCCACGGGGACGTTTGGGTGCTGTTTCGAGTTTTCAGCCTCTAACACCATGTTTTAAAGCCTAAGTCAAGAAATATATAAATTATCGTCGTACTCTCAAACCGGTAGTCCCGCGGCTGTGGGGTCAGTTCCTATGAGTTACATTGGTCCCGTGGGGGGTGTTGGTGCCACCCACTGGGCAGTTCGGGGTTGTTTCGAGTTTTCACCCTCTAACGCCAAGTTTTTAAGCGTAAGTCTTGAAATATGCATATTACAGTCGTATTCTCAAACCGGGAGTCCCGCGGCTGCGGGGTCAGTTCCTACGAGTTATATTGGTCCCGTGGGAGGTGTTGGTGCCACCCACGGGGACATTCGGGGGCTGTTTTGAGTTTTCACCCTCTAACGCCATGTTTTTAAGCTTAAGTCTAGAAATATGCAAATTATCGTCGTACTCTCAAACCGGGAGTCCGGCGACTGCATGGTCAGTTCCTAAGAGTTACATTGGTCCCACGGGTGGTGTTGGTGCCACCCACGGGGCCGTTCGTGGGCTGTTTCGAGTTTTTACCCTCTAACGCCATATTTTTAAGCCTAAGTATAGAAATATGCAAATTACCGTCTTATTCTCAAACCGGGAGACCCGCGGCTGCGGGGTCAGTTCCTACGAGTTAGATTGGTCCCGTGGGAGGTGTTGGTGCCACCCACGGGGCCATTGGGGGGCTATTTCGAGTTCTCACCCTCTAACGCCATGTTTTTAAGCCTAAGTATAGAAATATGCAAATTAATATCGTACTCTCAAATCGGGAGTCCCGCGGCTGCGCGGTCAGTTCCTACGAGTTATATTAGTCCCGTGGGAGGTGTTGGTGCCACCCACGGGGACGGTCGGGGGCTTTTTGAGTTCTCACCCTCTAACGCCATGTTTTTAAGCCTAAGTCTACAAATGTGCAAATTACCATCGTATTCTCAAACCGGGAGTCCCGTGGCTGCAGGGTCAGTTCCTATGAGTTACATTGGTCCCGTGGGAGGTGTTGGTGCCACCCACGGGGCCGTTCAAGGGTTGTTTCGAGTTCTCACCCTCTAACGCCATATTTTTAAGCCTAAGTCTACAAATATGCAAATTACAGTCGTACTCTCAAATTGAGAGACCCGCGGCTACGAGGTCAGTTCCTACGAGTTACATTGGCCCCGTGGGTGGTGTTGGTGGCACCCACGGGGACGTTCGGGGGCTGTTTCGAGATTTTACCCTCTAATGCCATGTTTTTAAGCCTAAGTCTAGAAATATGCAAATTATCATCGTATTCTCAAACCGGGAGTCCCACGGCTGCGTGTTCAGTTCCTACGAGTTACATTGGTCCCGTGGGAGGTATTGGTGCCACCCACGGGGACGTCCGGGGGCTGTTTCGAGTTTTCACACTCTAAGGCCATGTTTTTAAGCCTATGTCTAGAAATATGCAAATTATCGTCTAATTCCCAAATCGGGAGTCCCGCGGCTGCGTGGTCAGTTCTGATAAGTCACATTGGTCCCCTGGGAGGTGTTGGTAACACCCACGGGGCCCTACGGGGGCTGTTTCGCATTTTCACTCACTAACGCCATGTTTTTAAGCCTAAGTCTAGAAATATACAAATTACCGTCGTACTCTCAAACTGGGATACCCGCAACTACGGGGTCAGTTCCTACGAGTTACATTAGTCCCGTGGGAGGTGTTGGTACTACCCGCGGGGACGTTCGGGGGCTGTTTCGTGTTTTCACCCTCTAACGTCATGTTTTTAAGCCTAAGTCTAGAAATATGTAAATTACCATCATACTCTCAAACCGAGAGTCCCGCGGTTGCGTGGTCAGTTCCTACGTGTTACATTGGTTCCGTGGGAGGTGTTGGTGCCACCCACGGGGACATTCGAGTTTTGAGTTTTCACCCTCAAACGCTATGTTTTTCAGTCTAAGTCAAGAAATATGCAAATTAGCCTCGTATTCTCAATCCGGGAGTCCCGCGGCTGCAGGGTCAGTTCTTACGAGTTACATTGGTCCCGTGGGAGGTGTTGGAGCCACTCTTGGGGCCGTTCGGGGGCTGTTTCGAGTTTTCACCCTCTAACGCCATGTTAAGCCTAAGTCTTAAAATATGCAAATTATTATCGTATTCTCAAACCGGGAGTTCAGCGGCTGCGTGGTCAGTTCCTACGAATCACATTGGTCCCATGGGACGTGTTGCTGCCACCCACGGGGACGTTCAGGTGTTATTTCGAGTTTTCACCCTTTAACGCCATGTTTTTAAGCCTAAGTCTAGAAATATATAAATTACCATCGTAATCTCAAACTGGGAGTCCCGCGGCTGCAGGATCAGTTACTATGAGTTACATTGGTCTCGTGGGAGGTGTTGGTACCACCCATGGGGACGTTCGGGGGCTGTTTTGAGTTTTCACCCTCTAACGCCATGTTTTAAAGCCCAAATCAAAAAATATACAAATTATCATCGTAGTCTCAAACCGGGTGTCTCGCGGCTGCGGGGTCAGTTCCTATGAGTTACGTTGGTCCCGTGGAAGGTGTTGGTGCCACCTACGGGGCCGTTCGGGGTTTGTTTCGAGTTTTCACCCTCTAACACCATGTTGTTAAGCCTAAGTCTTGAAATATGCAAATTACCATCGTACTCTCAAATCGGGAGTCCGCAGCTGCGGGGTCAGTTCCTACGAGTTACATTGGTCCCGTGTGAGGTGTTGGTGCCACTCACATGGACGTTCGGGAGCTGTTTCGAGTTTTCACCCTCTAACGCCATGTTTTTAAGCCTAAGTCTAGAAATATGTAAATTACCGCCGTACTCTGAAATCGGGAGTCCTGCGACTGCGTGGTCAGTTCCTACGAGTTCCATTGGTCCCGTGGGTGGTGTTGGTGCCACCCACGGGACCGTTCGGGGGCTGTTTTGAGTTTTCACCCTCTAACGTAATGTTTTTAAGACTAAGTCTAGAAAAATGCAAATTACCATCTTATTCTCAAACCGGGAGACCCGCGGTTGCGGGGTCAGTTCTTATAAGTTACATTGGTTCCGTGGGAGGTGTCGGTGCCACCCACGGGGCCATTCGGGGGGGCTGTTTCGAGTTCTCACCCTCTAACGCCATATTTTTAAGCCTAAGGCTAGAAATATGCAAATTACCATCGTACTCTCAAACCGGGAGTCTCGCGGCTATGGGGTCAGTTCCTACGAGTTTCATTGGTTCCGTGGGAGGTGTTGGTGCCACCCACGGGGACGGTCGGGGGCTGTTTCAAGTTCTCACCCTCAAACGCTATATCTTTAAGCCTAAGTCTAGAAATATGCAAATTAGGGTCGTACTCTCAAACCGGGAGTCCCGCGGCTGCAGGGTCAGTGCCTACGAGTTACATCGGTCCCGCGGGAGGTGTTGGTGCCACCCACGGGGCCGTTCGGGGGCTGTTTCAAGTTTTCACCCTCTAACGCCATGTTTTTAAGCCTAAGTCTAGAAATATGAAGATTACTATCGTACTCTAAAATTGGGAGACCCGCGACTACGGGGTCAGTTCCTACGAGTTACAATGGTCCCATGGGAGGTGTTGGTGGCACCCACGGGGCCGTTCGGGGGGTGTTTCGAGTTTTCACCCTCTAACGCCATGTTAAGCCTAAGTCTTGAAATATTTAAATTACCGTCGTATTCTCAAATCGGGAGTTTCGCGGCTGCATGGTCAGTTCCTACGAGTCACATTGGTCCCGTGGGAGGTATTGCTTCCACCCACGGGGATGTTCGGGGGCTATTTTGAGTTTTCACCCTCTAACGCCATGTTTTTTAGCCTTAGTCTAGAAATATGCAAATTACCGTCGTACTCTCAAATGGGGAGTCCCGCGGCTGCGGGTTCAGATCCTACGAGTTACAATGGTCTCGTGGGATGTGTTGGTGGCACCCAAAGGGCTGTTCTTGGGCTGTTTCGATTTCTCATCCTCTAACGCCTTATTTTTAAGCCAAAGTTTAGAAATATGCAAATTACCATCGTACTCGTAAATTGGGAGTCCCGCGGCAGCGGGGTCAATTCCTACCATTTACATTGGTCCCGTGGGAGGTATTGGTGCCACCCACAGGGCCGTTCGGGGGCTGTTTCGAGTTTTCATCCTCTAACGCCATGTTTTTAAGCCTAAGTCTAGAAATATGCAAATTACCGTCATACTCTCAAAATGGGAGTCCCGCGGCTGCGGGTTCAGTTCCTACGAGTTACAATGGTCCCGTGGGATGTGTTGGTGGCACCCACGGGGCCGTTCGGGGGCTGTTTCGAGTTCTCACCCTCTAACGCCATGCTTTTAAGCCTAAGTCTATAAATATGCAACTTACGATCGTACTCCAAAATTGGGAAACCCGCGACTACGGGGTCAGTTCCTACGAGTTACAATGGTCTCGTGGGAGGTGTTGGTGGCACCCACGGGGCCGTTCGTGGGATGTTTCGAGTTTTTACCCTCTAACGCCATGTTAAACCTAAGTCTTGAAATATGCAAATTACCGTCGTATTCTCAAATCGGGAGTTCTGCGGCTGCTTGGTCAGTTCCTACGAGTCACATTGGTCCGGTGGGAGGTGTTGCTTCCACCCACGGGGACGGTCGTGGGCTGTTTTGAGTTTTCACCCTCTAACGCCATGTTTTTAAGCCTCAGTCTAGAAATATGCAAATTACCATCGTACTCTCAAATTGGGAGTCCCGCGGCAGTGGGGTCAGTTCCTACGAGTTGCAATGGTCCCGTGGGAGGTGGTTGTGGCACCCAAGGGGCTGTTCTTGGGCCGTTTCGAGTTCTCACCCTCTAACGCCTTGTTTTTAAGCCTAAGTCTAGAAATATGCAAATTACCATCGTACTCTCAAATCGGGAGTCCCACGGTAGCGGGGTCAGTTCCTACCATTTACATTGGTCCCGTGGGAGCTGTTGGTGCCACCCACATGGCCGTTCGGGGGGCTGTTTTGAGTTTTCACCCTCTAATGCCATGTTTTAAAGCCCAAATTAAGAAATATACAAATTATCATTGTAGTCTCAAACCGGGTGTCTCGCGGCTGCGGGGTCAGTTCCTTCGAGTTACATTGGTCCTGTGGAAGGTGGTGGTGCCACCCACGGGGCCGTTCGGGGGTTGTTTCGAGTTTTCACCCTCTAACACCATGTTTTTAAGCCTAAGTCTTGAAATATGCAAATTACAATCGTACTCTCAAATCGGGAGTCCCGCACCTATGGGGTCAGTTCCTACGAGTTACATTTGTCCCGTGGGAGGTGTTGGTGCCACCCACAGGGACGTTCGGGGGCTGTTTCGAGTTTTCACCCTCTAACGCCGTGTTTTTAAGCCTAAGTCTAGAAATATGTAAATTACCGTCGTACTCTGAAACCGGGAGTCCTGCGGCTACGTGGTCAGTTCCTACGAGTTACATTGGTCCCGTGGGTGGTGTTGGTAACACCCACGGGACCGTTCGGGGCTGTTTCGAGTTTTCATCCTCTAACGTAATGTTTTTACGACTAAGTCTAGAAAAATGAAAATTACCGTATTATTCTCAAACTGGGAGACCCGCGGCTGCGGGGTAAGTTCTTATAAGTTACATTGGACCCGTGGGAGGTGTCGGTGCCACCCACGGGGCCATTCGGGGGGCTGTTACGAGTTCTCACCCTCTAACGCCATATTTTTAAGCCTAAGGCTAGACATATGCAAATTACCGTCGTACTCTCAAACCGAGAGTCTGGCGACTGCGGGGTCAGTTCCTACGAGTTTCATTGGTCCCGTGGGAGGTGTTGGCGCCACCCACGGGGACAGTCGGGGGCTATTTCAAGTTCTCACCCTCAAACGCTATGTCTTTAAGCCTAAGTCTAGAAATATGAAAATTACGGTCGTACTCTCAAAACGAGAGTCCCGCGGCTACAGGGTCAGTGCCTACGAGTTACATTGGTCCCGCGGGAGGTGTTGGTGCCACCCACGGGGCCGTTCGGGGGTTGTTTAGAGTTTTCACCCTCTAACGCCATGTTTTTAAGCCTAAGTCTAGAAATATGCAAATTACCATCGTACTCTAAAATTGGGAGACCCGCGACTACGGGGTCAGTTCCTACGAGTTACAATGGTCCCGTGGGAGGTGTTGGTGGCACCCAAGGGGCCGTTCGGGGGTTGTTTCGAGTTTTAACCCTCTAACGCCATGTTAAGCCTAAGTCTAGAAATATGCAAATTACCGTCGTACTCTCAAATTGGGAGTCCCGCGACTGCGGGGTCAGTTCCTACGAGTTGCAATGATCCCGTGGGAGGTGTTGGTGGCACCCAAGGGGCTATTCTTGGGCTGTTTCGAGTTCTCACCCTCTAATGCCTTGTTTTTAAGCCTAAGTCTAGAAATATGAAAATTACCATCGTACTCTCAAATAGGGAGTCCCGCGAGAGCGGGGTCAATTCCTACCATTTACATTGGTCCCGTGGGAGGTGTTGGTGCCACCCACAGGGCCGTTCGGGGGCTGTTTCGAGTTTTCATCCTCTAACGCCATGTTTTTAAGACTAAGTCTAGAAATATGCAAATTACCGTCGTACTCTCAAACTGGGAGTCCCGCGGCTGCGGGTTCAGTTCCTACGAGTTACAATGGTCCTGTGGGATGTGTTGGTGGCACCCACGGGGCCGTTCGGGGGTTGTTTCGAGTTCTCACCCTCTAACGCCATGCTTTTAAGCCTAAGTCTAGAAATATGCAAATTACCGCCGTACTCTCAAACCGAGAGTCCCATGGCTGTGTGGTCAGTCCTACATTTTTTATTGGTCCCGTGGGAGGTGTTGGTCCCACCCACGGGGACGTTCGGGGGCTGTTTCGAGTTTTCACCCTCTAACGCCATTTTTTAAGCTTAAGTCAAGAAATATGGAAATTAGCATGGTATTCTCAAACCGAGAGTCCCGCTCCTGCAGGGTCAGTTCTTGCGAGTTACATTGGTCCCGTGGGAGGTGTTGGTGCCACCCACGGGGCCGTTCGGGGGCTGTTTCGAGTTCTCACCCTCTAACGCCATGTTTTTAAGCCTAAATATAGAACTATGCAAATTACCGTCGTACTCTCAAATCGGGAGTCCCGCGGCTATGGGGTCAGTTCCTACGAGTTACATTGGTCCCGTGGGAGGTGTTGGTGCCACCCACAGGGACGGTCGGGGGCTGTTTCGAGTTCTCACCCTCTAACACCATGTTTTTAAGCCTAAGTCTAGAAATATACAAATTACTGTCGTATTCTCAACCCGAGAGTCCCGCGGCTGCGTGGTCAGTTTCTACGAGTTACATTGGTCCCTTGGGAGGTGTTGGTGCCACCCACGGGGACGGTTGGGGGGTGTTTCGAGTTTTCACCCTCTAACGCCATGTTTTAAAGCCTAAGTCAAGAAATATGCAAATTATCGGCGTACTCTGAAATCGGGAGAACCGCGGCTGCGGGGTCAGTTCCTATGAGTTAGATTGGCCCCGTGGGAGGTGTTTGCGCCACCCACGGGGACGTTCGGGGGCTATTTCGAGTTTTCACCCTCTGACGCCATATTGAGCCTAAGTCTTGAAATATGCAAATTACCGTCCATTCTCAAATCGGGAGTCCCGCGGATGCGGGGTCAGTTCCTACGAGTTACATTGGTCCCGTGGGAGGTGTTGGTGCCACCCACAGGGACGTTCGGGGGCTGTTTCGAGTTTTCACCCTCTAATGCCATGGTTTTAAGCCTAAGTCTAGAAATATACAAATTACCGTCTTATTATCAAACCGGGAGACCCGCGACTGTGGGGTCAATTCCTACGAGTTACATTGGTCCTGTGGGAGGTGTTGGTACCACCCACGGGGTCGTACGGGGGCTATTTCGAGTTCTCAACCTCTAACGCTATGTTTTTTAGCCTAAGTCTAAAAATATTCAAATTACCGTCGTACTCTCAAATCGGGAGTCCCGCGGCTCCGGGGTCAGTTCCTATGTGTTACATTGGTCCCGTGGGAGGTGTTGGTGCCACCCACGGGGACGGTCGGGGGCTGTTTCGAGTTCTCACCCTCTAACGCCATGTTTTTAAGCCTACGAGATTGTTAATAGCCTTGAATATCTCCTCTTCTGTAGGAATAACTCCCCATATAGTATGAAAGTTTAGTTAATCCATTCTTTAGTATCCTCCCAAACTCCATAACTTGATATGTATAACATGCTAACTAGATATGTATAATATAGTGACATATTATGTCATATCCATCATATTGCAACATACTACACAAAACTTAAAATACCAACTTTCCCCTAAATGGTTAGAAACTAAGTAGACTGCTTCATTATTTTTTTAACACCAAAACCGACCTGTCATATACGCAAAATAGAAAGTTAAACATGAGAATAAATATTGGGAAAATATGCTAAATAAAAATGATTTGCTATAGTCCTAAATTCAAATATCGTGTTTCATTTAGCTGGGCCCTTCTACCCAAACTAGCTTTGAAATAACCACTACCCGTTAGCCTCAAAGTTATCAAAAGAAGTTAATGTTGAGTTTAGAGTATTATTCCTTGGTATGTCTATCTATTCTTCATGAATTGAATTAGTTTTTGTTATGTAAGCCTAGCAGCACTCTTTTTTTTCAAGATATAATTTAAAAGAATAATAAGTTGTATGTAATGGAATGTGCTGTATTTATGGCCAAAAAAAGACCAGCTCTAGCTAATGTGACAATTCAGAGGCAGGGTTCTCAAAATGAGCTGGGTAATAACTTCGGTTTAAGGGAATTATGTGTGTGTTAATTATAAAAACCTCGTACTCTTTGAGGCGTATATACACTGTACATATATGCATATATATGCAGAGCAATATATATACTAGTATATGCAGTATATATATATATATATATATATATATATATACTTTATATATATGCATATATATATATAGTATATATATGAAGTATATATACTGGTATGCAGTATATATATATATATATATACACTGCAGTGTATATATATATATATATATATATATACATATATACACTGCAGTATATACATATATACACTGCAGTATATACATATATACACTGCAGTATATACATATATATATATATATACACTGCAGACACTGCAGTATATATATATATATATACATTGCAGTATATACTGCAGTGTATATATATGAAGTATATATATACTCTGCTGCACTGTATATATATATGCAGTATATATATACTCTGCTGCATTGTATATATATATGCAGTATATATATACGCTGTAGTATATATATACGCTGCAGTACATTGCATATATATACACTATGCACTGTAGTATATATATGCACTATATATATATATATATATATATATATATATATACGCGGTCGGTTCCTACGACTCATATTGGTCCCGTGCGAGATGTTCGTGACTCTTACGGGACCGTTTTGTGTTCGTTTTGCGTTTTCACCTTTCGATGGCATGTTTTTATGCTTCAGTCAAACTTTTTGCAAATTTACATCGTACACTAAAACTGAGAGCCCCGTGACTACGCGATCGGTTCCTTCGAGTCGCATTGGTCCCGTGTGAGGTGTTCGTGACTCTTACGGGACTGTTTTGTGTCTGTTTTACGTTTTCACCCTTCGATGGCATGTTTTTATGCTTAATTCTAACTTTTTGCGAATTTATGTCGTACACTCAAACCGGGAGCGCCGTGACTACACGGTCGGTTCCTACGACTTACATTGGTCCCGTACGAGATGTTCGTGACTCTTGCGGGACCGTTTTATGGGTGTTTTACGTTTTCACCCTTCGATGGCATCTTTTTTATTCTCAAGTCTAACTTTTTGCAAATTTACGCCGTACACTCAAATCGGGATCCCTGTGACTACCCTTTCGGTTACTACTATTCACACTGGTCACGTGCAAGGTGTTCATGACTCTTACGGGATGATTTTGTGGCTGTTTTACATTTTCACCCTTCGATGGCATGCTTTTATGCTTAAGTCTAATTTTTTACAAATTTACCTCGTACACTCCAACCGGGAGCGCCGTGACTACGCGATCGGTTCCTACGAGTTACATTGGTCCCGTGCGAGGTGTTCATGACTCTTACGAGACCGTTTTAAGGTTGTTTTACGTTTTCACCTTTCGATGGCATGCGAGTCTAACTTTTTGCAAATTTACGTCGTACACTCAAATCGAATCCCCGTGACTATGTCATCGATTACTACAAGTCACATTGGTCCCGTACGAGGTGTTCCTGACTCTTACTGGACCGTTTAGTTGCTATTTTAGGTTTTCACCCTTCGATGGCATGCTTTTATGCTCAAGTCTAATTTTTTGCAAATTTGCATCGTACACTCAACCCAGAATCCCCGTTACTACGCGTTCGGTTCCTACGAGTCACATTGGTCC
Source organism: Sambucus nigra (assembly GCA_949130495.1). Taxonomy (NCBI): domain Eukaryota; kingdom Viridiplantae; phylum Streptophyta; class Magnoliopsida; order Dipsacales; family Adoxaceae; genus Sambucus; species Sambucus nigra. Next base: position 193,332,645 of record OX422220.1, read on the forward strand.
CGTGCAAGGTGTTCGTTACTCTTACGGGACCGTTTTCACCCTTCGATGGCATGTTTTTGTGCTTAATTTTAACTTTTTGCAAATTTATGTCGTGCACTCAAACTGGGAGCGCCATGACTACACGGTCGGTTCCTACGACTTGCATTGGTCCCGTGCGAGATGTGCGTGAATCTTGCGGGACCGTGACTATGTCGTCGGTTCCTACGAGTCATATTGGTCCTGTGCGAGGTGTTCGTTACTCTTACGAGACCGTTTTGTTCTTGTTGTACATTTTCACCCTTCGATGGCATGTTTTTATGCTCAAGTCTAATTTTTTTTGTAAATTTACGTCGTACACTCTAACCGGGAGCCCCGTGACTACGCGGTCGGTTTCTATGAGTTACATTAATCCCGTGCGAGGTGTTCGTGATTCTTATCGGACCGTTTTATGGCTGTTTTACGTTTCACCCTTCGATGGCATGTTTTCGTGCTTAAGTTTATTTTTTTGCAAATTTATGTCGTACACTCAAACTGGGAGCCCCGTGACTACGCGATCGATTCCTACGAGTCACATTAGTCCCGTGCGAGGTGTTCGTGACTCCTACGAGACCATTTTATGTTCGTTTTGCATTTTCACCCTTCGATGGCATGTTTTAATGCTTAAGTCTAACGTTTTGCAAATTTACGTCGTACACTCAAACCGGGAGCCCCGTGACTACACGGTCAGTTCCTACGAGTTACATTGGTCCGTGCGAGGTGTTCGTGACTCTTACGGGACAGTTTTAAGTCTGTTTTACATTTTCACCCTTCGATGGCATGTTTTTATGCTTTAAGTCTAATTTTTTACAAATTTACGTCGTACACTCAAATCGGGAGCCTCGTGACTACGCGGTCGGTTCCTACGAGTCACATTGGTCCCGTGTGAGGGGTTCATGACTCTTACGGGACCGTTTTAAGGTTGTTTTACATTTTCACCCTTCGATGACATATTTTTATGCTCAAGTCTAATTTTTTTGTAAATTTATGTCGTACACTCAAACCGGGAGCCCCGTGACTTGCGATCGTTTCTTATGAGTCACATTGGTCCCGTGTGAGGTGTTCGTGACTCTTACGGGACCGTTTTAAGGCTGTTTTACATTTTCACCCTTCGTTGGCATGTTTTTATGCTTAAGTTTATTTTTTTGCAAATTTACGTCGTACACTCAAATCGGGAGCCCCGTGACTATGTGATCGGTTTCTAAGACTCACATTGGTCCCGTGCGAGGTCTTCGTGACTCTTACGGAACCGTTTTGTGGTTGTTTTACATTTTCACCCTTCGATGGCATGTTTTTATGCACAGGTCTAACTTTGTGCAAATTTATGTCGTATTCTCAAATCGGGAGCTCCGTGACTACGCGGTCGATTCCTATGAGTCGCATTGGTCCCGTGCGAGGTTTTGTGACTCTTACGGGACCTTTTTGTGGTTATTTTACATTTTCAACCTTCAATTGCAAGTTTTTATGCTTAACTCTAAATTTTTTGCAAATTTACGTCGTACACTCTAACCGGGAGTTTAAAATATTTTCAACATATTATCCAGTAATGAAACCAATAATTATCCCGTACTCCTTCTAATTATCCCATACTCCTTCTAAAATACTATCCAACAACATTTTAGCAACCAATAATTATCCAACAGCCAAACCAAACAAAACCAATAATTAATTTGTACTCCTTCTATCATCTAAAAGATTTAATAGATAATGCATATCAATTATATAACAACTTTAGTTAATGTACAGAGTACCTGGAGTGTAATGAAGAACTGGTATCCAATTGGTTAGATCTGCAATACGTAAATAATGTGTTATGAAGAACGGGTATGTAAAATTAAATAAAGTACCTCACAAAACCACTGAATTGTTTTTGAAAATTAAAGAAAGTACGGGACCGTACGGGGATTGCTACAAAAAAATATAGGGGATGCTACAAAACTTCCTTCAAACAAAATAGGGGTTGGGGTTGGTTTTTGCGTATGTAGAGGAATGTTTGAGTTGGATTCTTCGGTTTTCTTGGGTTGGGGTTTGAAGATGCAGTAATCATACATATGAACTTTGTCCATATACTAAGAGAAGAGGGATGGAATATTTTTACGTGAAATCTGCAATTCACCCTCAACACTTGTCCACTAATGCCATTGATCCTCACGGCCACGGCTTTGCTGTGCTAACCTCCACTGTACCTGAAACTGTCATGTTTATGAGTGGATGGACTATAGACCTGCTCGATCATCTTGACTACTACAATCAACTATGTAAAGAATTGCAAATACAATAAACGCATAACAAAACTATTAATAAATAATCAAAACTTTACCTCGATGAATGTAGTGGTTCAATTAAATCCAACATCGTAGTACTGAAGTTTGGAAACCCTACATTTAAATTAGTCAAAAGGTTAATAAACACAAATAAAGATAAAAATTTATACTCAACTTCTTAATAGAGAAAATAATCAAAACCTCAAACGCAATAATTGTCCACGTTTGACATGCTCTCTCTTTTATTCTTCGGTCTCTAAATGGCATCTCAGTTTGTTTAAAAATGAGGAGTGTACAATTTAATTTGTATGTTTAGCATTAGTCTTCCAAAAGTGTGATGAAAAGATGAAAACTCTTATCAACATAATATATGAAAGGAAAAACAGTAAGATAAATGATAGTATAATTACATCGCAGTAGCCTTGAATGAGTGAGTGTCTGTCAAGAATAGAGAAAAGCGATGCAACTGCTGCTGAGCCCTTGGCAAGATCGAAAGTCGTGCTCCCAGCATCAGTTATGACTTTCCCATTACTAACCAGTATGAAAAAAGTCTTAAAAACATCACATGTTGTATGCATATATGCATTCAGTATCATATATGCTATAACTGTATGCATATATGAACGCAACAAAATATATGCAAGCAGTAGCATATATGCATACATATATGCAATAACTGTATATATGTTAATAACTTCTCCACGTGTCAATCGGGCATGTTAGGGAATTAAATTATCGTAACATCGTGTATCAAACTATCCATACAATGTCAAGATAATAGAAGCATTAGTAAGGCACCTAAGGTTAGTGATGATAATGCGACGAAACGACGAAACAGATTAAAATTTTCTAACCAAATCCTTAAATTCAACACACGGACTCATTATGACTATTTAGAAATCCATTTTATTATGCCCATGTGAACATCGCAGAGTTGCCTGTGTCTAAGAAATTTTGTGAGCATTTTCAAATACTTAAGAGAGAAAGAACCGCATGGGTATGATCATTTAACACCCAAACAACAACTAACTCAAACTATTCTAAAAAGCGATTGGAAAAAAGACTTACTTTGATTTACAAAAAGAAATATTACTACAATTACCTCGACAGATTGCTGTGTGTTTGCCCAAAAGTGTCCCAAATAAAGGTCTCCATAACGTTATTATCAATTTTATCACTACCTACGGGACAAACAGACAACCATGTAATGTATGACGTTAGTATAAATTCCAAGATATAACACCCCAAATGTTTGATCCTACAGTACAAACAACAAATACAACCAAGTAATGTATGATGTTAGTTTAAAATTTCAAAATATAGCACACCAAATGTTTGACGAAGTGATAGACAAAATTATAGCACACCAAATTTTTTGTCGATGATATGAAAATGAAAAGAAAATTACTAATTGAAATCTTCCTAAGAAAAAAGAAGATACAAATTATGAAAACAAAACTTTAAAAGTGACAATACCTGTACCCACTATGTTATAGCTCCATCATCCAAACCCGATTTGGTCCAACAAAAATCAACCCATCGGACTTATACCGGGCAGAATTTTGACAGCAACCCAGTTGAAAATGGAGACCCAAACCCAACAACCCTCACCGAACCCAGTTGAAAATCGCCCCAGTTGAAAATCACAACTCAATTGAAAATCTCCCCTGACTCAATAACCCTCACCGAACCAACCAAATGCTTTGCCCTCTAAAACTCGCCCAACCTCCATACACGGACATACAAACCCTTTAAAACCTGCACCTGCTACCAGCGTTTGGGGAAGAAACCTCGCACCTGCTACCATCATTTGGGGAATAAATAACTCCATACGGTATTAACCATACCCGCATCGCACCTTTTCCACAGTTTGGGGCAGAAGAATAAACAAGATGAGCGGGGAAATGAAAATTTTGAGGTGCTTTGTTTTGTTTTAGGATTAACAGTGGTCATGGCCTAGAGCCGTGACCCACCCACCACGACCCATTAATGAAGATAAGTGGGATGTATACTTCCTATGGTCACGGCCCATAGCCGTGACCCATACCAAGAAATGGTCACGACCCATAGCCGTGACCCTCAATCTGTGATGCGCGACCCTTTTTTATCAACCCTAGTGCTTGAATGAGGGATGGTCAAGTCCCATAGCCGTGAACCACACCCAAAAATGGTCACGGCCCTAAGCCGTGACCCTCAATGTGTGTGCTCTCTTCTTTGTCATGCCATGGGTCACGAACTTGGGTCGTGACCCATCCGCGACCAAGCTTGGAGGGAAATTTAACGCGAGTTTGGCGCCAAGATGGTTACGACCTGGTTACGGCCCAAGTCCGCGACCACTATGGTCATGGACTTGGTCCGTGACCACTTCCAAAACATCGATAATTTAGTGCGATAATAAATATGGTCACGATAAAAATTGTGTGGGTCACGGCCCAAGTTCGCGACCAGCTGGTCGCGAACTTGGGACGTGACCCACTGGGCATGACCATTCGTAGGATTTAGTGTAGTGTTACTTTCAAGCTTACAATCTGGCTGACAAAGTTCATTCCATTCCAATATTTCTTTTTGTTCTCATTCCCTCTGAGTCAAGGTCTTGCCCCTTTTCTAACCCTTTTTCACTACTAAGAGTAGTCATTGTACCTGAACAAAAATTTGATAAATAATGTTTATACATCTTATTCAATATGTATATAAACATAAAAGTAATACAATTTAGATATAAAAACATTGCATTGTGCTACACATCAAACCTCTGAAATCCTCACCATCTAAAGCCATGACAATGGATGGAGGATTGACATTTCCATTTGAATTATTAATTTGCTCAATATTTGGGGAAAGTTTACTTGTAGGTGTTTGAATTAAAGAAACATGAGATCTTAAGTTATGATATGTATTTTGTGATTGGGATGTTAATCCAATATTTGGGGAAAGTTGTGGTTGTATCTCTCTAGTTCCATAGTTCCTTATGTTGTGTTGTACGAAAGTAATTTGTGGTGTCCTCTCTAAATCATTTCCCACTGGAGTTGTTAGTGGTTGTTTCTCAAGTGGTCTTTCCTCGGCTATGAGGCTGGACATAGTCAAATGACGACGAGGCATCAACATCGTGGATCAGTATATTTGCATTTATCATAGTAAGAAGTCACATTTCAGTTATATAACACATTTCAACATCAGTTATACATCAGTTATAAAACTAATCAAACATGAAAAAATAAAATAAAAGGATCGATCATTACCTTAAAATGATCATGTTCATTATAAAATCATTTCCACCAAATTACTACTTCATATAGGAATCTGAAACCCTATAGGTTTTTAGATCATTAATTTTCCCATGAGATTTCATTTTGAACAAGTTTGTCTTCTGAATCTTGAGTTATTCATGTTAACTAATTAATGAGCCATTAATTTACTGAAGGAAACATAATATTAACAAGCAATAACAAAATTTTCCGATCTATTCATGTTTATCATTGCATTACAACCTCTACTACCTATAAAACTAGTCTTGACACCTTGGGAACCTATAAAACTAATTCATACAAAGAAAATGAATCTAAAACCTATAAGTAATCCATATTTTAAGCAAAATCTAACTGTAAATATACTAAATCATGCCTGCTAAATCAATTATATAAGTTCAATAGAATCTAAATTAGTGAATAAAGCTATAAAACTATCACTGTACATATGTTAAATCAGGCCTGCTAGATTAGTGCAGCAAAATCTTAATCAAGCTAGCTCGATTTAAACTTTAACGGTAGATTTTGTTAGGACTAAATAGGGACATTGCTAAATGGAACAAATATTCCATGATGAAGCACCTATTGAATCTCTGCGATAAAAATGACATTCCTTGTCTCAAATTATAGCAAAATTACAATTTGGATACCCACAACATGTGTTCTGATTAATGATGATATTAGCAGCTTGTGTTCATCTGAGAGTGAAAGATGCAATCCCTTCTCCTTATTTAAAGTAATTATTGACTGAAATCCTTTTTAGGAACCAATGTTATATAATATAGACAAATTAAATATAAAAATAGAGGAAGCTATCTCACATGCATCTAGTAACTAACTAATCAATAACATGAGAACTATTTCTTTCTCTATCGTTGTTTATTACTTTGGTAGGAAAGAACTCTAGAACTCACAAGAAGGGACTAATACGAACTAACGGTATCATTATAAACATTGAAACTATGATAAAATATAGATTCAGTAAATGGAAGAAATATAGAGGATGCTATGATAACTAGATGGCCTGTAATCTTTGAGGGTTTCTTGAGTTTTTATTGCATTCTAATAGTTAAATCTTTGATTTATTTTATAGCCAAAGAGGTTTGGCCTATTTGTATCTCTTAGTTAGGTTAAATGTAAGACTTTAAAAGCTCCAGAAAGTATTCCAGTTTTCTCATACATACTCCCCCCCTCCCTTTTCATACATTGATTTACAAAAAAATACCAAATGACCCAAAATAATTCGAGTGGAGGTGGATAAGAAGAGTTTTACTATTGATGTTACAAACAAAATCAAACCACAATAAGGTGTTCAAGATTTGATAAAAGAGGAGTTTTTAAAAGTCAGTGGAAACACCAACAAAACCTTCATTCTTGGGAATCTAATACTCCTATAAAAGTCTAAAGTTGCGTAGCCACTTAAGATCAAGGAGAAGTTCCCCTTCTACCACTGTGATTAAAATTATTTCATTTGGAGTATTTGAAATAGAAGAGATAAAGAATGAAGAAAATCATATAACCATCTTGTATTGCTCTCAAAGTCAAATATGTGGATGAGCTAGCTGGCAAAGGTAGCATTAAGGAAAATTGTGGAAGGAACAAAGGGAAGAAGAAGTCAGGGGAAAACATCATCTCTCTTAATGATCAAGATGGTAGAATGGAACATAAAGGATCTCAACTTCACTCATAGACAACAAGAAGTGATAAAGTTTATTTTACATAATAAACTATCTTTAGTTTGTCTTCTTAAATCCAAAGTCAAAAGAAACCATATAGAAAATATGGCCAAATGGATAAGAAGTCATTTAATCTTAAAAGACTAAAACCTCAGTTGAAGCTTCTAAACCATAATTTCTCTCCCAACATCTCTAATAGAATAAAAGATACCAATACTCATATGGACATGCTTCAAACCAATATAAACATGCAGAAAACAAAATGACTATACAATATAGTTTACTTAGACCTGCTAAAGAAGCCTTCTATAAATAGAAATCTATAATTAGACCTGCTGAACATTGAGGCTACTATTTGAAGGACCATAAACCATTCCTCACATCAATACCTTATGGTCTTGTTCAGAAGATCGAATTAAACAAGCAAATTGGAAGGGTCTTCGAACTGTTCAATTGGATATATTATTTCTTGATAAAACTTAGCATAGCTTAGCATTTAGAATATTTAAACGTTATAATCATGTCTAGTATTGTACATTTTATTTTTTAAACATACCTGCATTATATGTTCAATAATCAATTGAATAGTGTGCCACACTATCAATTGACCAACGAGGTGCTAAGTTCAAAGGAATAATTTATATTGGCACTCATTCTGTATTTTTAGAACATTATTTTTGTGCTAGCTTATCAACATCAGTTTATTGATGACAAAAAAGGAGCAAAAATTTGACAATATAAAGTACACATTAAGAAGTACATAAAAAATAAATGCTCCAAGTTCAAAAACCCATAACTAGTTTTGGATAAAATATAATAATGGTGATTGGTTTCGGATAAAATACCCATAAATATTAATACAAAACCAAACAACATATACTCCAAGTTCAAAAATAAAAATAACTAATTTAGGACTATATCTCCCTCAAACATTGTCCCTCTAAATTTTATCTCCATCTTCATGTATTGATCCCACTTTTATATGTGCATATATAGTTTATTTTTACAATTGTGTGTTACATATTATCTTATAAATGTTATATTTTTACATATGTGGTATTTTGGGTGCTTAATATGACAAAACCGATTTTTAAATATGAAGAATCAACTGTGAATTGGATCAAATTGCAATTTTATGGCACATCCTAAGCTAAAGGATAAGTTTCGGGGTAAAATATGTAATTTTATGAAATATTAGGGACTAGTTGTTAATAAAGTTTCAGGGACCAAAATTAAAAATAAATAGGACCTTTTAATAAATAAAATATTTTCAGGGAGCTCTACGAAATATTGAAAATATATAGTGTGAAAATACCAAAATACCCTTCATGTGAAAAATGCCCGTTATACCATTAATACCTTCCCACCTCGTGCTTTATTCCCCCCACCACCACCTTACACGTGTCGTCTTTAGAGGGAAAGCTAAAACACATGTCATCATTGGTGATATTAAGACTGCAAGACCGCTCCGGAACGCGACACCTGGACATTGACTCACCACTGTATAAAGCTAAGTCATTAGACACGTGTCAACACCGTAATATCCTTGGAAACCTGTAAATAGGGCCTTTAGTTTTAATTTATTATTTTATAGCTATACTAAGTAAAAATGTTGGTAAAACAATAAAGATCTTTTTTACTAAATATAAAATTGTAAACTTTCCTAAATTAAATTATTTTATGAAATTGAAACATATAACTCTTTTCATAATGAATCATTGAGTTTCAGAAGGGATTTTCGCTAACGAATTTTTAGTTTTGGAGATCAACATAAAATATTGGTTATTTGTAATGAAAAATTGATAAATTACAATTACGATTGAATTTACTTATTTTCCGAACTGAAACTTGTTTAAAGTTGTATATGGGATTTTGAAATGATTCTTTTTAAAAGTTGAGAAAATAATTTTTAGTAAACCTTGAAAACAAGTTATTATTAAAATACAATATATAAACTAGACTTTGTTCAGAACGTGTACTTAAAGCTTTATCTAAAACTAAATATTAGATTAATTATTAGATTAATGTGTGATTGAAGACTCAATATCTATAATTTCGAACCTTTATTTTGGGTGAGTACTCAATGCCATTTCTTGCGCATTTTGATTATATTATAATATATATATATATATATATATATATATATATTGTTAAATGCTTTTATTCTCAAAATGCATCTAATACCGATGATTCCGTCGTTTGTTATATGTTTGTATCTCTCCATATAAACATCTTATTTGAATTGTGAAACTATTGATTCGGCCTATGGAAACTCTCTTACTATATTGTCCTTGACTAACGGGTGAAAATAATTGGGTTGTACATTCTCAACTGATTTATCTTTGGTGTGCCCTAAACAAGGTGTTGTTCTAGAATCATGATTCTTTGTCTGTGATTTTACCGGGTGAAAACATTTGGTAGCACTATCTTCCCGAGTATTAGAGCTTGCAAGGACATTTAAAATATAACTGAATAATTGACATATTTCTCAATTACTTTATCTGTTATGTTCTGAATTGTTGTTTCTAAAAATATATACTGTCAGTTACTTTATATACTAATGTGAGTTCCTATCTATATATATATATATGGCTTTTGTTCTAAATTTGAATAGGAATAAATTTTTGAAACCACATGGAATGCCTGGAGATTGAATCTCAATTGGATTTTAGCTAATGTTGTGTAAATAACAAATTTTCAGGAAATAATTAGGCTCGCAGATGGAATATAAAAGGACTATGTCGAAGATTTAGCTTTTAGATGTGTTCATGTTACTTTAAGTAAAATGTTTGTTTTATCAGATAGAGCGTGTTTTTCTTTCTAGTAATAGGTTTTAAATTTTGTCTTAAGTTGTAACTCGTTCTTACTTTTAATATAAATGAAGTTTTCTTTAGAAAGCTCTAATGATGTAATTCCTTCACTTTCAGTATTTTACAATTCATAACCATGTGATTGTATTTTTGCTACATATATTTTAAGAGAAAATTTTTAGGTCGGAATATTTGTTGCATTGGTGGCATGTCAAGACACTTGTTTCCTACTACTACTGGGTCAATGTCGTGACAGAGGTGGTATCAGAGCATAGGTTATGAACTCGTAGACTACTGAACATCGGTTTTGAACGTTATATATTTCAAGGAGAGAATATTAAATATTTAACTTATGTGATAACCCTCCATATGTGTTGTACTATTTGTAATTTGTCTTTTAATTTGGAATCTTGGTATAGTATAGTACATCTTAAGTTTGGCCATAACAGTAGAAAATAACGAAGACAAGACTAACTACAGGAACTAGTGATTCGAGTATGGAATGACTGTAAGGTGCATACAGGGCGATTGAAATTCTAGCAAAGATTGTGGAGCATCACGTGAATACAATACACCCAAAATGCCACCTTGTCACAATCAAAATGTGTGACAAGGCAAACTTGTCATGGTCAAAGACCATGACAAGTTTGGGAGTGTGGCAAAGGTAATTATCACGAACTTGTCATGGTCAATGTCCGTGACAAAAATTTAACTTGTCACGGACTTTAACAGTAATAATTCTGTGGAAAATGAAAACTTGTCACGATCAAAGTCCGTGACAAATAAAAAATTATCATGGGCTTTAACCGTGAGAAATCCGTGACAATTTTCATTTGTCATGGACTTGTCACGGTCAAAGTCCGTGACAAATTGTGACAACCCGCTATCCGAAATAAAGGGTGGCCTGCCCTAAACCCCGATGAAACAGGAATCATAGATAGATACCATTCTCAGCATCACAATAATCATACAGAGTATCAGGAATAACCACACAATATTCCAGAAAATGGGTTATCAAAAATTTTTAGTTTGTAATTTAAAGAAAACACTTTCAACAACCCACAATAGAAAAAGAGGATGGAAACTCCCACAACATAAAAGTGTAATCAAATAGATAAGAAAGGACCGAATGAAGCGTTGGTCGATACCATCCATACAACATACAATAAGTTCACGTGTTACATAATACATCAATTATACAATTACAACCATTTGGGCCACACGCACGAATAAAGACTGATCTTAGCTAGAAAACAATAATAGGGGCGTCTACACAAAATATCCCGTGATCCCCGCAAAATGTCACGGCTCCTCAAAAGACTGAGAGAAAAAATAGTCATTACGGGCGACCTTGCGGCGGAACACCTGAACGAATATAGAAGATATATACACAACAAGAAAATGAAGAACCGGTCAGAGGCCGGTTTTATATGATCACTAGATAAATGACATGTATTACAATAATGTACAGGTAAACATGGATGTTATGGATGATATTCGAGCAGGGTAACATCATATAAAGAACTAAGACAGTTAAATGATTATTAAAATAGAATTTAGTTATGCAAAGAAATAAAAGTACTTATAAGCCTTTTTCATCTTTCATCATTTTCAATTCCATCTTCTTTCCATTCCTTATCAGGAATGCAATTATTACCATGTGCTCTTTATGGCACTTATCTCAATTGTATTCTCTTTGTGGCATATACTTTGCTATTTATGGCATTAATGTTCCATCGAGTCCAACTCGATAATAGAATAGTTATAAATATAAATATAACGATTTTAAGACCGCCTGTTCGGGTTTCCCCACTGTGCGCGTCCCTAAATAACCATCATCTTCCAGGGCCTAACATAAGACAACCTGGGATCCTATCGCAAACGTCGGGAAGCGGCCATATGCCTGCGGGATAGTCAAGACCACACCCGGAATCTCCTACCCATCGCAGAAAATATAAAACAAACGCTCGTATGGCCTAGGACTATATCCACCCTGCATTCTTTAGCCGGGGGGCTTCACCTCACGCACGGACTTCCCTTAAGATGGCATTTAGAGAGGTGTGTATCATCCATTTTATTAATTTCCATTACCTGATTTAGTAAATTATCATTTACTTTATCCATTTCACATTTTATCATATGCATTAAGGTTATCCGGAACTATACGTATTTCGTATCATCATGACATCCTCGATAAGAAATCAGACTCCCAAGTTATTTTCCAAAGCCTCCTTTTAGGCTTTATAATAGACCATCAAGTCAAACCTAGCTCACTTTAACCCCTAAAGTCTCCAAATTTGACCTTAAGATCCCCTAGATGTTTATACAACTATGCGAAAGAAGTAATGCCTGAACATTACTTTAAATTCCCCTTTAAAAAGAACCCTAGATGAACCCCTTAGAGTCTAGGGAGTCGACCAAACTCAACTAATCCTCTAAAACCCTATGTTTACTTCATTTAAGAAGGTCCCTAATTACTAATCCTAAAGAAAAGGGTCAAAAGAAAAAGAAAACAAAATTTTAAAAAAAAGAGGACTTCCGAATCGATTCGGCCAGAAATCCTGACTTTCTGCATAAGTTCTGAATCGATTCGGTTAAGCCGAATCGATTCGGTTGGGAAAAATGGGGTTTCTGCATAGTTGCGAATCGATTCGGACCAAGCCGAATCGATTCGGATCACTCGATCCGGAAAACTGCATAACAGCGAATCGATTCGGTTCTGCAGAAGTTCCAAGTTGTTCTTATGGAGTCTTTGACTCCAAATTTCTTCCCAACCCAAATCCAATCTAACCAACTCATTTATTATCATCAACACAACATAAATGTTACTAATAACTACCACCACCATTAATACTCATCCAATTTATTCAACCATGATCCAAATCCAACAATTACACTAAAAACCCTAAACTAGTTAAACTATGGTTAATACACCATTATCACACAAATCATTTATCTTAAACCACAAATAGCAAGTAGAAACTTGCCTCAATGAAGAAAATGAAGATTTTCTTGGTGTGGGAGCAAGAATCCTTCTTAAATCTTCAATTCCCTATCTTCTCTCTACTCTTTCTCTTTCTCTCTTTAGTTCTCTAGGTTTAGGAAAGAAAATTAGGTGAATAGTGATTCCCACAAGACATAAGTCGTGCCTTTAGCCAAAATCCCAATTCAATAGATAAATTATTGCGATAAGATAATACGCAATTGAATATTTAAGGGATAATCAGTCAAAAATGCCCAAAATCTCAAAACACATGATGGCACAATATCTGACTATCTCGCACGTTCCGGAATCAACTGCGGCCTCCAAATTACCATTTGGACATTTTATAAATCAATTTAAGTTCCGGTCTCATTATTAAGTCAAATATCATTTTAAATTCATATGATATTAATAAGCATAACATAGCAATATTCACCCATAGTTATGATATATATATATATATATATATATATATAGAAACTTATAGTGAATATTAGCTTGTCTTAAATAAATTAGCATTCAAATCATAACCCAACACTTATATCTAATTACCATACGTAGTAATTAATATAAAATACGTTCTCATAAGCGAGGGTTATTACATACTCCCCCCCTTATGAGGGAATTTTGTCCCCAAAATTCCGGCGTACCTTATAAGAAAAGATGTGGATATTTCTCCCGCATCTCGTCCTCACGCTCCCACGTTGATTCTTTCGCATTGTGATGACTCCATTGAACTCTCACTAGGGGCACCACACGAGACCTTAACTTGTGCTCCCCATACTCAATAATAGCAACCGGTTGTTCTTCATATGAAACATCGGGTTGCAAGCCGATATCTTCAAAAGGGATGTGCCAAAGAGCACCCTCACATCTTCTATATTTATTCAAAGAGGAGACATGGAATACATCATGGATTTGTTGCAAAGGCTCCGGTAGAGCAAGTTGATACGCTACGGGACCAACTTTTGCAATAACTGGGAAAGGCCCAACGAAACGCGGTGCAAGCTTTCCTTTCTTCCCGAAATGTTTAATGCCCTTCATTGGAGACACTCGCACCAATACTTGGTCTCCAACCTCTAACTCCATGTGTCTCCTACCCGCAGCGGCATAGCTCTTTTGACAATCCTGAGCTATCCGAATGCGATTTCGAATAAGTTCAATCTTTGAAGAAGTGTCTTGGATCATTTCAGGTCCAAGAAATTTGTTATCACCCACTTCCAACCAACAAGCGGGCGATCTACATGGTCGGCCATACAAAGCTTCATAAGGTACCATTCCAATAGTGAATTGGTATGAGTTGTTATAAGCAAACTCAACCAATGGGAGGTATTGTTCCCAACCTCTCTTAAAATCAAGTATGCACATACGAAGCATATCCTCCAACATCTGATTTACCCTTTCAGTTTGACCATCTGTTTGAGGATGATAAGAAGAGCTTAACTTCAACTCGGTCCCCATGGCCTCTTGAAAACTTCACCAAAAGTGGGACACAAATATTTTATCTCGGTCAGAAATAATATTTAAAGGTACCCCATGAAGTCTAATGATCTCCTCGATGAACAATTGGGCGTAGCGAGCGGTATCATAATCCGTACGTACAGGCAAGAAGTGTGCCGACTTAGTTAAACGGTCGACAATCACCCAGATCGAGTCATGACCTCTCTGTGATCTAGGTAAGCCCGTAATGAAGTCCATCGAAATGCTTTCCCATTTCCATACTGGAATCTCCAACGGTTGTAACAAACCTGTCGGTCGTTGGTGGTCAATCTTAACCAACTGACAAGTAGTGCATTGGGATACAAACTCTGAGACATCCCTCTTCATACCAGCCCACCAATACTGACGGCGCATATCTTGGTACATCTTGTCCCCACCTGGATGTAACGTAAACTTTGACCCGTGAGATTCCGCCATCACAGCTCGTCTCAAGTCCCCATCTTCGGGAACAATAAGTCTTCCGTGGAAGCGTAGTCCACCCTCAGAACCAATCGAGTACGACTCCGCTCCCTCGGACAACAGTCGGTGTATATGGTCCTGACAACCTTTATCTCTTCCCTGGGCTTCCACAATTATCGCTATAATCGTAGGAGTAACGGTCATCACGGAAATGAATGCCCTTACCCCTTCATCCTCCTGACTGAGCTCTCTCCACTTAGCTTTCCACACATTAGCTAAGTCTCCCTCGGGCCTCCTACTCAAGGCATTAGACCTGTCAATGGGTCGTTTCGAGTCGTGTTCGTGTCATTTTTTATCGTGTTCGGGTCTTATTGAGTTCGTGTCTAAACGGGTGACTTTTTTATCGTGTGAAAATATCATACCCAAACCCGACCCGTTATGTTATCGTTTCGTGTCGTGTTCACTCGTTAATACCCATTAGGATAATGAATTACTTTTAATTGTATACAAGTTGACATATTATCTCATATTTGAACCCAAATAGATCGATTAATTCATTGACATTACTAAATCTCTCATTTAGTAAAATTCATTATGATTAAATTAACATTATGTTACATAAATTATCTATAAGTTCCAAAAAAATATCTCATTTACTTGAATTATCGGGTATTAACGGGTTTTATCGAGTATTAACGGGTGAAGGGGGTCAACCCTAAACCGACCCGTTAACTATCGTGTCTTATCGGGTTGGCACCGATATGACCCGAACCCATTAAGGGTCAACCCATTAACTTATAACTTCGTGTCGGTTCGTGTCGTGTTATCGTGTCGTGCCTCATTTTGCCAGGTCTACAAGGCATCCGCTATTACGTTCGCCTTTCCAGGATGGTAATGGATATCAAATTGGTAGTCCTTCACAAACTCCAACCAACGACGCTGACACATATTCAAGTCCTTTTGGGAAAATAAATATTGTAGCGATTTATGGTCGGTGAAAAGACTAAACTTTCCCCCCAAGAGATAATGCCTCCATATCTTCAAGGCAAATACAACTGCGGCAAACTCTAAGTCATGCACCGGATAGTTCCTTTCGTGAGGCTTCAACTTATGAGAAGCGTAAGCAATAGCTTGTCTTTCTTGCTGAAGAACACCTCCTAACCCTTGAAGAGATGCATCGGTGAAGACTAGATATTCCAATCCTGGTTTTGGCAACGCGAGGACTGGAGCCGAAGTTAATCTATCTTTGAGCTCATCAAATGCAGCTTGCCATGAACTGTCCCAAACAAATCTCACTCCTTTTCGAGTTAAATTCGTCAACGGGCTAGCAATTTTTGAAAAACCCTTAATAAATCGACTGTAATAACCCGCCAAGCCCAGAAAACTACGAACTTCAGTGGGGTCGTGGGCTGACCCCACTCTCTCACCGCAATCACCTTGCCAGGATCCGCGGATACACCCTGGGATGACACCACATGACCCAGAAATTGAACTTTCTTCAACCAAAAGCCATATTTATCAAACTTTGCATACAATTTGTGATCCCTCAATCTCTGCAGGACCAACTGTAAGTGAGTAGCATGATCAGACTCTATCTGAGAATAGACTAGGATGTCATCGATGAATACAATAACAAACTGGTCAAGGAAATCGCGAAACACCCTGTTCATAAGATCCATAAATACAGCCGGAGCATTGGTTAGCCCAAAGGGCATAACCAAGAATTCATAGGATCCGTAATGGGTCAGAAATGTCGTCTTGGATACATCTTGCGCCCGTATCCTCAATTGATGATACCCCATCCTCAAATCAATTTTGGAGAAGTATGACGCTCCCCTAAGTTGATCAAACAAATCATCGATGCGAGGTAAAGGGTATTTATTCCGGATGGTGACTTTATTCAACTCCCTATAGTCCATGCATAACCGGAGAGAACCGTCTCTTTTCTTCACAAACAATACCGGAGCACCCCATGGTGATGTGCTACGCCTAATAAACCCCTGCTCCAATAGCTGCTGAATCTGATCTCTTAACTCCCTCATCTCCAAAAGAGTCATTCGATATGGAGCTTTAGCAATCGGTCGAGTTCCCGACATTAAATCAATTACAAACTCTATTTCTCGACTTGGAGGTAATCCCGGTATCTCCCGAAAAATATCTTCAAAATCTTTAATAATCGGAAGAGAATATAGGGGAACCACAACATCCCTAGATGCATCTTCCACAATACAATATAAATAAGCACTCGTACTCCCTTCCATACAAGGCATAACAACCAGGAACATTTCTTGTCCCGGAACTGCAAAAACTATGCTTTTCCCATAACAGTTTACTATCGCGCGGTATTTCACTAGCCAATCCATACCCAATATTACATCGTACCCGACTATATCAAGGACGAGCAATTCGGCCTCGAAACATAAGTTACCAAGATTAATCCCTACGTTTTTACAAACAAAGAAAATCAATGAACCATCGCCCATAGAGGATTCAACGCTAGTGAAGGTACTTTTAGCAGATTTTATAAAACCTGTGGTCTGGGCAAAACTTCTAGAAATAAAGGAGTGTGTAGCACCCGTATCAAGTAGTACTCGACCCATATTCCCATTAATGAGAAACTTACCCTCGATTGCTGGCGGTGCCGGAGGAGCTGGAGGAAGCATAGCCTCCTGAATATGGTAAACCAGTCCATATTGCAATTGCCCTTGCTGAGGAGGAGCAATCGGATTAGGCGCCTGGGGCGGAAACTGTACATACGGTTGCTGTGGGGCCCTTGGAAGATGCCCTCCAACCAACTGAGGACACGCCCTTTCATAATGGCCTAACTCCCCACACTGAAAACATTTATTAGCCGCATTCTCCTGATTCCTACCTTGATTGTTTCGAAATTTCCCCGCACCCCGGCCCTGCTGGCCCCTACCTCCATTTCCACCTCTACCTCCCTGTTGTTGTTGTTGACCGCCTTGACCCGGCCTGTTATTATTATTATTGCCACCAGCATTAAACCCACCGAAACGTTGACGCTTGGACAAATCCCCTTGCTGAGGATCCCTATCTTTCTTCTTATTCCCCGAGGATTGGGACGAAGAAGATGTCCCCCCTCCGCTCCCATTTCCTCCCGGTTTCACCACTTGCCCCATTGCTGCAGCCCTCTTATTGTTTTGCACAAATAATCTATGCTCTTGACAGTGAAGTAAAGCAGCATTCATCACGTCCCCAAAGGTTACCAAAGATGATTTTCCAAACAAATGTTGTTTTATTCGCCAGTGCAAACCTCCTACAAATCTGGAGATCCTCTTCGCTTCCGGAGTCACTTTATCCGGTATAAAGCTTGCTAACTGGGTAAACTCCTCTTCGAACTCGGCAACCGATCTCTCCCCTTGTACTAAATCTTGAAGCTTCCTCTGCATCTCCCTTTGAACTGCAGGAGGGAAATACTTTCCATCAACCAAAGCCCAAAAATTTATGATTGACATTGTATCCCTTTGTTCGGGTGTCGTCATTGACTCCCACCAGTGTAAGGCCGATCCGACAAGCTTAAAGGTAACGAGGATTTTCTTTTTCTCCTCACTACATTCCACCATTCTAAGATGACGCTGCATGTCCTTCTTCCACTGGTTTGCCTTTATAACGTCAGAACCTCCTTCAAATTCTGGGGGATGACCCTTTAGTAAAGACTCTCTTACCCGCTCCCACTGAGAAGGTCCCGTAGGAACTAGTACTTCTTGTCCTCTCGCTTGAGCTTGTGGCATTTGTTGTGCCACTGCAGTCATCACTGCATTAACAACTTGGGCCACGATATTTGCCACATCAGCGGAACTGATATTCCCCGGTGGCGGCGGTGGAGGACCAACCTCATCCTCAACATCCCTATTGCGTCTAGCGGGACGTCCTCTCTTTGGCGGCAAATAATATAGAGAAGAGATAGAGTTAGAATATTATAAAACAATCTCACTAGTAGAAGATCGCATACATAAGCAACAAGAAAATCCTAACATTAAGCTCTATATCAAAGAACGCTACGGCAGAACGTGACAAGTCTGCATAGATCCTAAAGACTCTAGAACCTGATGCTCTGATACCATCTGTGGCAACCCGCTATCCGAAATAAAGGGTGGCCAGCCCTAAACCGCGATGAAACTGGAATCATAGATAGATACCATTCTCAGCATCACAATAATCATACAGAGTATCAGGAATAACCACACAATATTCCAGAAAACGGGTTATCAAAAATTTTTAGTTTGTAATTTAAAGAAAACACTTTCAACAACCCACAATAGAAAAAGAGGATGGAAACTCCCAAAACATATAAGTGTAATCAAATAGATAAGAAAGGACCGAATGAAGCATCGGTCGATACCATCCATACAACATACAATAAGTTCACATGTTACATAATACATCAATTATACAATTACAACCATTTGGGCCACACGCCCGAATAAAGACTGATCTTAGCTAGAAAACAATAATAGGGGCGTCTACACAAAATATCCCGTGATCCCCGCAAAATGTCACGGCTCCTCAAAAGACTCAGAGAAAAGATAGTCATTACGGGCGACCTTGCGGCGGAACACCTGAACGACTACAGAAGATATATACACAACAAGAAAACGAAGAACCGGTCAGAGGCCGATTTTATATGATCACTAGATAAATGACAGGTATGGCAATAATGTATAGGTAAACATGGATGTTATGGATGATATTCGAGCAGGGTAACATCATATACAGAACTAAGACAGTTAAATGATTATTAAAATAGAATTTAGTTATGCAAAGAAATTAAAGTACTTATAAGCCTTTTTCATCTTTCATCATTTTCAATTCCATCTTCTTTCCATTCCTTATCAGGAATGCATTTATTACCATGTGCTCTTTATGGCACTTATCTCAATTGTATGCTCTTTGCGGCATATACTTTGCTCTTTATGGCATTAATGTTCCATCGAGTCCAACTTGATAATAGAATAGTTATAAATATAAATATAACGATTCTAAGACCGCCCGTCCGGGTTTCCCCACTCTGCGCGTCCCTAAATAACCATCATCTTCCAGGTCCTAACATAAGACAACCTGGGATCCTATCGCAAATGTCGGGAAGCGGCCATATGCCTACGGGATAGTCAAGACCACACCCGAAATCTCCTACCCATCGCAGAAAATATAAAACAAACGCTCATATGGCCTAGGACTATATCCACCCTGCATTCTTTAGCCAGGGGTCTTCACCTCACGCACGGACTTCCCTTAAGATGGCATTTAGAGAGGTGTGTATCATCCATTTTATTAATTTCCATTACCTGATTTAGTAAATTATCATTTACTTTATCCATTTCACATTTTATCAAATGCATTAAGGTTATCCGAAACTATACGTATTTCGTATCGTCATGACATCCTCGATAAGAAATCAGACTCCCAAGTTATTTTCCAAAGCCTCCTTTTAGGCTTTATAATAGACCATCAAGTCAAACCTAGCTCACTTTAACCCCTAAAGTCTCCAAATTTGACCTTAAGATCCCCTAGATGTTTATACAACTATGCGAAAGAAGTAATGCCTGAACATTACTTTAAATTCCCCCTTAAAAAGAACCCTAGATGAACCCCTTCGAGTCTAGGGAGTCGACCAAACTCAACTAATCCTCTAAAACCCTATGTTTACTTCATTTAAGAAGGTCCCTAATTACTAATCCTAAAGAAAAGGGTCAAAAGAAAAAGAAAACAAAATTTTAAAAAAAAGAGGACTTCCGAATCGATTCGGCCAGAAATCCTGACTTTCTTCATAAGTTCTGAATCGATTCGGTTGGGAAAAATGGGGTTTCTGCATAGTTGCGAATCGATTCGGACCAAGCCGAATCGATTCGGATCACTCGATCCGGAAAACTGCATAACAGCGAATCGATTCGGTTCTGCAGAAGTTCCAAGTTGTTCTTATGGAGTCTTTGACTCCAAATTTCTTCCCAACCCAAATCCAATCTAACCAACTCATTTATTATCATCAACACAACATAAATGTTACTAATAACTACCACCACCATTAATACTCATCCAATTTATTCAACCATGATCCAAATCCAACAATTACACTAAAAATCCTAAACTAGTTAAACTATGGTTAATACACCATTATCACACAAATCATTTATCTTAAACCACAAATAGCAAGTAGAAACTTGCCTCAATGAAGAAAATGAAGATTTTCTTGGTGTGGGAGCAAGAATCCTTCTTAAATCTTCAATTCCCTATCTTCTCTCTACTCTTTCTCTTTCTCTCTTTAGTTCTCTAGGTTTAGGAAAGAAAATTAGGTGAATAGTGATTCCCACAAGACATAAGTCGTGCCTTTAGCCAAAATCCCAATTTAATTGATAAATTATTGCGATAAAATAATACGCAATTGCATATTTAAGGGATAATCAGTCAAAAATGCCCAAAATTTCAAAACACATGATGGCACAATATTTGACTATCTCGCACGTTCCGGAATCAACTGCGGCTTCCAAATTACCATTTGGACATTTTATAAATCAATTTAAGTTCCGGTCTCATTATTAAGTCAAATATCATTTTAAATTCATATGATATTAAGAAGCATAACATAGCAATATTCACCCATAGTTATGATATATATATATATATAGAAACTCATAGTGAATATTAGCTTGTCTTAAATAAATTAGCATTCAAATCATAACCCAACACTTATATCTAATTACCATACCTAGTAATTAATATAAAATACGTTCTCATAAGCGAGGGTTATTACACAAATCTGGGTAGAATTACAAAAAAAACTACTGAGCAGTATGGCCACTGCCACTGCCCAGCAGTATATTTGTACCTGTTATAGCATATTGTACCCATCCAAACAACATATATATCAAGAAGAATTCAATATTCAATAACCAAATCAAATAAATAAAAATATCCATAACCATAACCAACCGACAAATATCCATAACCGAATAAAATAATACAAATATTATCCAATATTCTATATCCAAAACAAGTAAATACAAATAATGTCACAGACTAGGGTCTTGATCAGGTCGGAGGAGGAAGGTAGGCCACACCACATATGAATTAACACATCCATCAATTCGTCGAATGCCTCATTACTGTTCCAACCACAAAGATTCCTTATCTCTTTCGAGCACAATATGAGTGATGAGAAACTTTGCTTTTATATCTTTCATGACACGTCCATAAATTACACTAACCATATGTGTGTTCGGGTCCCTTAACCCCCTAGCTATCGGCGTGTCGCCAAAGATGTCTATTAAATACACACTTGGCCGACCGATTGTATACATAGGCCGTTTGGGGAAGGTCAACATGGGAAATGGATTATATGCAGGTGGCGACTGGGTGTGTATCGGTGATGAGGGTGAGAGAGATAGAGCATTGGCGTCCTCGTCTACCTCCTTCCCCTTCCTCTTCCCCTTGCATGAGGTGGACCCCAACCGAGGCTTCATGAACTCAAATATATCGAGTACCGTTGCCTCCAACTTTAATAACTTTTTGCCATGGGTGTCCACCTTATCAGGAAACCCAGTGTTGCTCGCCTCAATCCCGGAGAGCTTCGACTTCCCCACCCAAGAGCTCACCCCCTAGTCCTCCCCTTGTGATCCACCCCGAGCACTTGGCTTAGTGTGTCCGTAGCTAAAGATGCCTTATCAGCATCAGACTTCTTATCATGCACTTCCTTAAGCTTTACCTAAAACGAAAAAAACTAAACGATTAGTTATGTTAATAAAAAAATTATAACATAACTAAAAAATAAAACAATTGTAAGATACTTTTATAACATACAATTGTAGTTTCAACGCTCGGAGACACCTCCTTATCCCTGCCCTTCTTTATACGAATTGCCACATAGGCATTGAGCTTATGTGGCCTACCCCAAGGGCCATTCCCCATCTCCTGAAATAAAATAATACAAAATTAGTAATTAACGCAAAGTAATGATAAATTAGAATAACATAAAACTTAAATTAAATAAAAATAAAAACATACCCTCTTGTGCTCCACCTTGGTATAAGACGTCCGCTTGGAGTAGTCCACGTCCACCTTTTTAGCCCAATTGTACCTCCTCGATTGACGAGATGACAATTGTCGTGCCTGGATCTCATTATCGACAAACTGCTTCCATTGTGCCAAAGAGATCGGCTCCTTCGATGGTATGGTGTCACGAACCCTCAATATGGACTCCTGATCCAGCCTAAAGTACTGTGCCCGCATATTTTTCTCCCACATTTTGTATTGATTTCTCAACTGTTCTAACGTGGAGTCGCAGACATGTGGGGGCAGGCCGAATTATTTATGTCAAACAAATACAAACCAAAGAGAAAGTAAGTTTTAGTTGTATTTAAGTTATAAAATATAGTAAAATATAAATATAAATGTCAATATAAGTACAAAAGAAAAATAAAGTGAATAACTACTTGTAGTTCCCCCCAAATGGACATCTTGAGCTCCCGTGGGACCTTCCTCCAATCCGTGTACCTGGGGCCGATCATAGACTTGAGCAACTCCAGGCCTCTAGCTAGTAAGGTCATCTTGTTCTCGACAATGGACCCCAATTTGCCCCACTTTATAGTGATGATGTATACATAGTTATGTTTTATTTCGAATTATTAATTGTTTAACAGAAAGCTTTTAAAATTTATACTATGTTTCATTGATGTCTTATTTATATTCGGTAGAATCACAACCCTAACTCTTAGTAATGACTATGGCCAAATAACTCAATGTCCATCTAAATGTTCAAATCCACCAATCAAGAACAATTCAAGAATTCCAAACAACAATTCAAATAATAATGTGAAATATTAGAAATTCCTAGGGCTAACCAACTCAATGGCCATCTAAATGTTAAAACACCAGTAAATAACAATTCAAGAACCCGAAACAACAATTCAAATAATAATGCGAAATATTAGAAATGCCTAGGGTCAACCAACTCAATGGCCATCTAAATGTTCAAATCCACCAATGAATAACTTATGAAGTTAACATGAGAATATAAAAAGCATTATATCAGGTTACAGTACCGTTATGTCATGCATTCACGTGAGAATACATGCATGTATGCATGCACCCCCCCAAAGCAAGTGTTATATAACAATTAAAGAGGGTGTAAATTTACACTAAATAAACTTCTATACAATTACTTATTACCTTTTCACCCTCGTTACTTGTTATATAACACTTGCTTTGGGGGTGCATGCATGCATGTATTCTATAACAATTTATGAGTATATATATATATATATATATATATATATATATATATATATATATATATATATATATATATATATATATATATATATATATAGAGAGAGAGAGAGAGAGAGAGAGAGAGGGAGAGAGATGTACTGAAATGTGTGTATAAAGAGAAAGAGAGATAGTCGCCAGAATATGTGAGGAAGAGAAAAGGGGTCGTCACTGCTGCAATTAGAGATAGAGAGAATTGTAAAGTCAAACCCACTATAAATCAATTTATACCACTTACCAATTTATACCAATTACCACAATATATAAATTTATACCAATTCTCAATTTCAATATATAAATTTTAATTTCAGAATACCAATTTCAATATACAAATATTAATTTCACAATACAGACGGAAGACTGCATATTTCCTCCATGTCCTCTAAAGGGTGAGTGGTCCTATCCCATTCAAGACCGCATATTTCTATAATATACTTAGAATCTCAGGCACATTGTTTCCATTTGAGGGAAATTAGGTAGCATATCCCCATATTTCTCCAAGTATATGACATAAATTCGCAAATGTAAGTGTTATTTCAATTTGTCAATTGAAATAAAACTAAACACCGCATCATCTAATATGTACCTAGAGAACATTAAGAGACGGCAATAGAACTTCCTCCAAAAGTAACAAGTTTAGGCCACTAAGAATATTAATATACAAAAACTATGCCATCCCAAACTGTCCAAATGGGACAATTAGAGAGATCGCATTACAGGAGTAATGACTCTCGAATGGGTCTAAGAGCTATTAAATGCGTACGCATAAGAACTAGAAGGCTAGTATCTATGTGCACTATTATTAATTTTTTAACATCAACTTTTAAAATTTATTGTATGGTATAAGAGCCAACCAACTCAATGGATATCTAAATGTTCAAATTCACCAGTCAACAACAATTCAAGAATCCCAAACATTTCAACAATTCTAGAGAGATAAAGAGAGAGAGAGAGAGAGAGAGAGAGATACCAAAAGGGTGTCGCCCAAATATGTGAGGTAGAGGAAAGGGGATCGCCGAAATATGTGAGGAAGAAGAAAGGGGGTCGTCGCTATTGCAATTAGAGCGAGAACCCAAATATCAGATAGCAAATGTCGAATACCAATTTCAATTTCAATTTATAATAACAATTTCAATTTATAACAACAATTTCAATAACAATTTCAATTTTAATTTCAAATACCAATTTCAATTTCAATTTCAATACTAATTTTAGTTTCAATACCATTTTCAATTTCACACACACACACACACAAAGGCCCATACACACACATTTAAATCTTGCCCCCTCCACACACACAGTGACCCAAAACACACACACACTAACCCCCCCCCCCCCACCATCACCACCACACACACACACTCAAATATTGCCCCCCAGCACCACACACACTGACCCCCAAACACACACACACACTAACCCATACATACACACACACTAACCCCAAAACACACACATATATTGACCACAAAACACACATATGCACTGACCCACACACACATGCACAAAGGAAAGAGAGATAGAAAAATGAGGGAATCGAAATAAGGGAAAATAAAAAAATGGCTAGGGCAATTAAGTTATAAGGTTGTCACGATCTTTGACCATGACACGTCCGTACAACTCTACTTGTCATGGTCTTTGATTGTGATACGTCTGTGACAACTATTCTCACGGACTTAACACGGTCAAAGACCATGACAAAAATGCATGTTTCTTGTCACGATCTTTGATCGTGACAAGGGTTGTTCGGTGGAGGGTGCTATATTGGCCTTTTTAGAGTAGTGATAATGGAGTACCAAGGAATGCCAACATAAGTAAATGTAGTATTAAACAGTTCAAGAAGTTGAACCCGCCATCTTTTACAAGTAATCTAAACCCCACTGAAGCAGAATGTTGGGTGATGCAGATGGAAAATATACTCAGTGTTCTTAAGTGTACTGATGAACAAAGAGTTTCATTTGCAACATTTATGTTAGAAAGTGAAGACGGGCATTGGTGGAGAATGACTAAGAGAATACACAAGGAAAGGAATACTTACATAGGTTGGCATGACTTCTTAGTGATCTTTTATGAGAAATATTTTCCTAAAACGGTGAAAGATGAAATGGCAGATGACTTCATGAGTGTGCAAGGGAATATGATGGTTGGTCAGTACGAGGCAAAGATTACTGAGTTATCCTATTTTCCACCTCATGTTGTGGTAATTGATATTTAAAATCCAAGAAGTTTGAACGTGGGTTAAGGTGGAATATTCGTGTCGAATTTCCATCCTGAAATTGACATCATATATTGATGTCGTGACTCGAGCTATGATACCTGAGAGGGATGAAAAAGAGTAAAATTGAATTAGAGATGGTAATAGGAAATTTGGGGAACAAATAGGAAAGAATACTAATAATAGAAATTTTTTTAAGAGTACATCCAATGTTGGGGGAGCTAGTGATAACAAATAGTATAATAACAAGATATGTTTGCGATGTGGAAAGATACATGGAGGGCGGCCTTATTACAAGGATTCAGGAGCTTGTTCAAGATATGGACAAAAAGGACATCGGATAAAAGACTTCCCAACCCCAGCAAGGATTCTGATAAAGCCTATAGGTGAAAAGAAGTATCAAGGCAGATATAGTTGAGTTTTTTACCTTTCTGATACCCAAGATTTTAATACAGTAGTGTCATGTATACTTTCTATACGTTCACAACCTTTTCAAGCTTTGATAGATCCTGATTGCACCCGTCAATTTGTATTTAGAAGTGTAATAAATCTCTTTCATAATAGGCATGAACTCTATAATTATAACATACCCGTTTCTACTCCTTCTGGTGGGTTATTCATGGGTTAATTAGTATACAAGGATTTCCCCTTAGATATTGATAATCAAAAGATATTTGTTGATTTAATAGTTTTAGACATAAGAGGTTTTGAAGTTATTTTGGGGATGGACTGGTTAGCATCATATCATGCTAAGGTGGATTGTTATGAGAAGACTGTTACTTTCCAAATTCCTCACCAACCAAAATTTAGTTTTGAAGGAACTGGCATCATATCTTGGATGTGTATTATGTTTACAATGCAAGCCTATAGTTTTCTTAAGAATGGATGGCAAGGATTTATAGCAACTGTTACCATTTTGCAAATGATAGAGCCTAGCTTAGAAGATATTCTTATTGCTAATAAATGTATGGATGTTTTCCCTGATGATTTGCCCGATTATTATCGTATGGCACCTTTAGAAATAAAAGAGTTAAAATTTCAATTAGAAGATCTTTTAGACAAAGGTTTTATCAGACCAAGTATATCGCCTTGTGGTGTTCCAGTGTTATTTGTTAAAAAGAATAATGGGACGATGAGACTATATATAGATTATCATGAACTAAATAAGGTGACAATTAAGATTAAATACCCATTTCCTCATATATATGATTTGTTTAACCAACTGCAAGGTGCACAAGTATTTTCTAAGATTGACCTTAGATCAGGCTATCAACAATTGAAGATTAAGGAAGAGGATATTTTGAAATCAACTCTTCGTACTAGATATGGTAACTATGAATTTCTTGTTGTGTCATTTGGACTAACTAAAGCACCAACTGCCTTTATGGATATGATAAATAAAGTGTTTAGTAAATATTTGGATCAATGTGTTGTTGTTTTCATTGATGACATTGTTATTTATTCTAAGATTATTGAAGAATACAAGAAGCATTAAGAGATAATATTACAAATCCTTAGGAAAGAGAAACTATATGCAAAATTAAAGAAGTGTGAGTTTTGGATGCCTAGTTTTTCTTTTATAGGACATGTCATATCCATGGAGGGAGTGTCAGTTGACCCTCAAAAGATTGAGGCTATACTAGATTGGCTAAGACCGACTAATGTGACTGAGATTCGTGATTTCCTTGGATTAGTTGGTTATTATCGAAGATTTGTTGAAGGATTTTCTAGTATTGTGAAACCTATATTTCAAATAACACAAAAGAAGGTGAAATATGAATGGTCTAAGGAAATTGAGAATAGTTTTCAAGAACTTAAGAATCAATTAGAAAATGTCCCAATTTTGACTATTCCTTCCGATAAAGGGGGATTTGTTATTCATAGTTATGCATTTAAAAATGGTTTGGGATGTTTGCTAATGCAAAATAGAAAAGTAGTAGCTTATGCCTTGAGACTGTTAAAACCACATGAGCAGAATTATCCAACCTATGACCTAGAATTAATAGCTATAATTTTTTCTCTCATGATTTGGAGACATTATTTGTATGGTGAGACTTGTGAGATTTATACCGATCATGAGAGTTTGAAATATTTATATTTACTCTGGAAGAATTGAACATGAGACAAAGGAGTTAGTTAGAATAGCTGAAGGATTAAGATTAAAATATTCATTATCACTCGGGAAAGCTAATATAGTAGCTGTCGCTTTAAGTAGAAAGTCTACAATAAATTTAACATGTCTTATTACAAACCAAGAAGCCCTGTTAAAGGATTTGAGAAGTATGGAAATAGATTTTCATATTTATGAAAAAGGACAAGTATAACACATGTTGATGGAAAGGATCAAAATTGCACAAGCAGATGGCCCACAACTAAAGAAGATTAGAGGTGATGTTATTGAGGGAAGAAAATCAAATTTGAGATACGAGATGATATATTAAGGTTTGGAAATAGAGTATGTGTTCCACATAATGCCTAACTGATGAGGCAAATTTTAAAGGAAGGTTATTAATAAATATTCACATTTTATCCCGGATGTACAAAGATGTATAGGGTTCTTCGAGAAGTATTTTTGTGGAATAACATGAAGAGGGAGATAGCTGAATTTTTATCTCAATGTTTAGTTTGTCAACAAGTAAAAGCTGAACATCAGAAACCATCATGATTACTACACCCTCTACTTACACTTGAGTGGAAATGGGAACATATTATTATGGATTTTGTGAGAGGTTTACCAATTAGTTAAAGTCGTAATGATTCTATTTGGGTAATTATTGACAAGTTAACTAAATCTTATCATTTTCTTGCCATTAAGATTACCCATTCTTTATAAAAGTTAGCTAAGTTATATGTACGGGAAATTATTAGGCTTCATGGAACCCAAATATCAATTGTTTCTGATTGTGACCCTATATTTATGTCTCACTTTTGGAAAGTTCTACAAGAATCCATAGGAACATAATTGAATTTTAGCACCGCTTTTCATTCCCAAACAGATGGATGATCTAAGAGAACCATTCAAACCTTAAAAATTGAGAAAATGATTCTTAGTAATCCTCTAAAGCAAGTTATTATTAACATACAATATATAAGTTGGACTTTGTTTAGAATGTGTACTTAAACCTTTATCGTATTTGTTAGATTAACGTGTGATCGAAGATACAATACATGTAATTTCGAACCTCTATTTTGGGTGAGTAATCTATGCCATTTCTTGCGCATTTTGATTATATTATGTTATGCAAATTCTATATATTTATTGAAATGCTTTTATTCTCAAAATGCATCTGATACCTATGGTTCTGTCATTTGTTATATGTTTTTATCTCTCTATATAAATATCTTATTTGAATTATGAAATTATTGATTCGACCGATGGAAACTCTCTTACTATGTTAGCCTTGACTACAAGGTGAAAATATTTGGGTGGTATCTTCCCAGCTGGTTTATCGCTGGTGTGCCCTAAACAAGGCATTGTTCCAGAAATCATGAGTCTTTGTCTGTGATGTTATTGAAAGCAAACATTTGGTAACACTATTTGTTTGGGTATTAGAGTGTACATAATAATTGACATATTGCTTAATTATTTTATCTGTTCTGTTATGAACTGTTTATTCTAAATATATATATTGTCAGGTACTTTATATATATATTAATATAAATTCCTATCTCTATATATATGGTTTTTGTTCTTAATTTGAATAGGTATCAATTTTTTGAAAACTCGTGGAATGTCTGGAGATTGAATCTCATTCAGCTTTTAGCTGATGTTGTGTAAATAACAATTTTTCAAGAAATAATTAGGCTCGCGGATGGAGCATAAACGGACTATGTTGAAGATTTAGCTTTTAGAGATCTTTTTGTTACTTTAAGTAAGATGTTTGTTTTATCAGATAGAGTGTGTTTGGATCTCTAGTAATAGATCTTAAATTATGTCTTAAGTTGTAACTCGTTATTACTTTTAATATAAATGAAGTTTCCTTGAGAAAGCTCTCATGATGTAATTCCATTACTTTCAGTATTTTAAAATTCATAACCATGCGATTTTGTTTCCGCTAAATATAATTTAAGATAAAAAATTTTAAAGTTGGAATATTTGTTAGCTTGCCGACATGCCAAGACACTCGCTCCTTACTAGTACTGGTTCGGGGTCGTGATACTTCATCTCCATATTCATGTGCATTTTCATCTTCATGGTCATTATCTTTAACCACATTAGTGTCAGCTATTAATCCATCTCCATCCCTCACCCACCCTAAATTTTGATCTTCATTCAAATTTTTCATGACCAATAGCTCATTTCCATTAAGCAACAGATCTTCTTCAGCTTCTTGAACTGTCGTGTACCTATCAAATTAGTTTCTTGGTGTCATGGGAACAAAAATGTGCCAATCTGTATTGATAGGATCCTGCATGTAAAATAGTAATATGAAAGGTTCGTTACACTCTCAATCATCCATATATTTTAAATGCCTGAAATTCAGTAGCGCAAAGTTAAAATCGTCAACTTTTGTACCCATACGATTTTTAACCCAATCACACTTGAATAACACAAACTTTATCTCATTAAGATACTAAACTTCAGTAATGTCCGTTAGTTCCCCATACTATGTAATATCACCCACAATGGGGTTTTTGTCCTTCTGGCTAGAATAACTCATTTGTTTGGCTTTTATAAAAACTCCTCTATTTTGAGTTTTTTCCCCAAGTTTCTATGTTCTAAACCTAAAACCTCTAACAATATAAGTGTTGAATGTGACAACATCCTTAAGAGGACCTAAAGATAAGCATTTTATTTCATCGGATACTTCCACACCGTCATGTGAAAATTTATTAACTTGTATTATATTAAAGTAAATGTTAATATAAAAGTAAAGTACTTATTCATTATTCAACTATTAGTTATGATATTTTCTCTTACATAATACTTAAACCATTTGTGGAATTCATCGTTGTGAAGACGATTAACACGATGCTATTGTTAATCTAGAGAATACTTTGATAAAATTTCTGTTAGATGCTTTCTACAAGTAAACAAATAGATAATGTCAATTCCATACAAAATATAAAAATGGTTTTCAAAAACACCAAATACTTGTAATAAAACTTACACAACAAATGCTGTCATTGCCTCGATGTTGGTAAGAACGTATCGATGAACTTGAATATACATTACAAAATCAAGTTCAGATTGAACTTTTTTCCCAATTGCTCGACCATTTATATACAACCAATCATCATTTATAGCTAGTCGGTTAGCCTTAGTTTCCACATCCACATATTGGGAATAAAAAGTCATACATTCTTGAAGAATAACAGAGTTGTAATCGAGTCCTCAAGATGATTCCGATTACCAACATAGCCTTTTAAAGTGTGGAGGTACCTTTTAATCGAACATATCTAACGGTAAAGTACACAAAGAGAAATTAAGAGCTCATCTGGAAAATGTGTAGAAAAGTGTTCCATCACATCAAAGAAACTTTGAGGGAATATCTTCTGAAAGATATAAAGTGTGAGGGCCATCCAATCTTCAAACTTTTCCAAATTAACTGTGGTAACTGCTTTTGAGCACAATATCATAAAGAAATTGCTCAATTCAATCAAGGCTTTGACAATATGATTGGGCAATACCCTTCGTGCTGCTATTGGAAGTAATTTTTGCATTAAACTATAATTATCATGGCTCTTTAATCCTAAAATATTTCTTTCTTGCATGTTCACGCACCATGAAATGTTCAAAAAGTAGCCATCAGGAGCTTTAACATTCTACAAAAAACTTTTTAAAAAAAATCTCATTCTCTTTGTTACTCATTGTGAACTCTGTTGGGGGAAGGTACTGTAGATTTGACCCTCGTGGTTGAGGATGTAGCTCTGATCAAATACCCAAAAATTTTAAGTGTTTTCGAGCCTGTAAATTTCCTTTATCTTCCCTTTAGTACCCAACAATGTAAACACGACATTATAGCATATGTTTTTCTCAATATGCCTAACATCAAGATTATGGCAAATAAGATTATCCTTATAGTATGGCAATTCAAAAAATATTCTCTTCTTTTTCCAGCAAAATCTACGTTATGGAACTGCCAGTTTATTTTTTTCTAACGCCTCTCTTTCCCTGATTCTAAAGACATCTTCCATCTTATATTCACATTCAATGTTAAGATCATCCAACTGTTGCAATACTTACAAGCCCAAAATTTTAAGTGGGGATGGTCATAATTATATCCTCCCATTAAATTGTGCCTTTTACCAACGAAGCCTATGACACGAGTCTAAGAATCGATGATGACCCCAATAAAAAAACATCTTACCATCATTGACTGGTGGTATTCATTATAGTAAGGACAGTCAAATGTACTTTTTGTGCTTCGTACCAATAACATGTCATAAGTGGGTAAATCATTAATGATCCACAACAACGATGCATGCAACTGAAAGAACGCCCTACTTGATGCATCATAATTGCTTACACAATCAACCCATAGCTCAATCAACTCAACAATCAATGGTTGTAAAAATACATCAATTTTATCTCTGGTTCCTTTTGGTCCATCTATAAATATACACAAAATAGAGTTAGGTCGCTTCATGCACAACCACGGAGGTAAGTAATAAATAATTAGGATAACTGGCCATGTACTGTGCTTAATGTTCATATTACCAAATGGATTAAATCCATCAGCCGTTAACCCAAGTCTAACATTACGAATCTCCCTCTCAAAAGAAGGGTTTTTCTCATTAAAATTTTTCCAAGCAGGAGAGTCAGCGGGATGCCTCATTGCATTGTCGTCGATCCTTTCCTCAACATGCCATTTCATTAGAGGAGCTGAATGCAGTGACCAAAATATTTCTGCAGTATTGGTTTGAGTGGGAAGTATCTAATTTTTTTTATGGCTACCTTCAGACCATGGACACTATAAATACTTGAGTCCTTATCTTTATATAAAGAATATCCGCATATGCCACATTTTTTAAGACCCTCAGTTCCATTGCAAAACAATATACAACTATTTAGGCATGCATCCCGTATCTCATACTTCAATCCTAAGTCTTTTGTTAGCTTGTTGGCTTGGAAGTGTGACTTGGTAATTCTAGCATGCAGAAATATCCTCGCCAAAAATTTCAGAAAAGCCGTGACAGAATAATTTATCCAACCATGAAGTTGCTTCATTTGCAAGAGGTCAACAACAAATGACAATTCGGTAACCCCAAGCGAATAATTTTCATAGAAGTCACATTGAAACTTTTTCATAAGTTTATAATACTCTGGACATCTTTGTTTGATTCAAAGACATCTCTGGTGTTACATTCCTCCTCATGCATATTGTCAAACGTGTGAGAAATACATGTTCCTCTTGAACCATGTTATCTCGAGCACTCAGTTCAACAGGTATAGGTATATCATCAACTTACATATCATCCCGTGGAGTATTTTAATCGCTACTTACATCACCAAAAGTATCTTCGTGAAAAATCTAAACCTTATAAGTCTTATTGAAACCATGCATCTCAAGGTGATCTCTCACAATTTGTTGGGTGTGGTACACTCGATTTACGTATCTCGTATAGGGGCAATAGATTTCTATTGTCTCGATATTTTTATTTGCATATGCATAGTTGAGAAACCCATAAATCCCATTAATATATTATTTTGAGCACCGGTTGCATAAATCAATTCAACTCTTATACATGGTTCCCATCTATGAATCTACAAAAATGTTAGTAAATTTATATTTCATAATATAAATAAGAGAAAATCTTCATAATGTCTTCGCAAGAAGATGAAAGATAAAGAAATTAATAATAAAAAACACGAATTACTAAAGAGATTACCACTTAAAGGGGGAACATGCTATAAAAATAACAATATAATTCAACACATAAATATAATTATTAATATGGCTAACTAAATCGAACAATTCAAATTAGAAATATTGAAGTACTAATACACGCATGATAATGGAAAGTATCAAATAAGAATTCACACAATCAACTAATCAACATCTACATCACTAAGCATTTACACATTAAAAAAACTCACAAGGCACACACCCATTTTCATCCTCGTTTGAATCCGTGTTCTCATTTTCTTCTTCAAGTGGCACAAACTCGTCATCATCACCAACCAATTTGTTTTTACTCTTTGGGCCACTTTTTTAATTTTTTATCTTTGTTTTGAATTGCCGAATACAATTCATATATTCCTAATTCTTTCAATTTTGCTCTATTCTCGTCTATTCTCTTCCTATTTTGTTTCACATACTCCTTCAGTGTCACATACATTTTCTGAGAAAAGATATGTAATTAAATAACAAATGGGACTCATACTACTTATTTTATATTTATATAAATACTTAAAGCATAATACTTTTTGTTAAAATGATCACTCCTAAAGAATCACTTCCCATCAGAAGATTTAGGAATCCCTTTTGATGGGCATACATATATAAGACCGTGACAAATTTCCAAAGCTTTAGTGTGATTGACCCCAAGACTTACTGGAACATATTTTGAGGAAGGAAAATAATAAAAAAGATAAATAGCAATAAATAATGTACACAGTTGTTGATGCAAAAAACTGGACTGAATCCCATTTTTATGATCACAAATAAATAGATGAAAGCAATCCAATCAAGCACATAAGAGACAAAGATTTTTAAAGTGGTTAGGTAATGAATAAAGCCTACGTCCACTGTTATTTTATTCCCAGGGGTTTACAATAGCACCATAAGGTGTAGAGAGAGAAAGTATGTGTATCTTGTGTATGGGGTTTCTAGGTTCCCCCGGATCTCTCGGACCTCCTCCCCTTTTGGCTAAGGGAATACATATATTTATAGTGATGGGAGATAAATAGATTCATTGTATGTAGACATTTATGTCTACATTCAACAAATCTAATTGTTGAATTGCTTGGTATGGTATGTGTTGTCATCTATTAATACAGTATAAATTTACATTAAGGCTCATTAAATGCACTGCCATCTTCATTAATGCACATTAAATGCATAGTTATCCTTTGATCTTCCTGGTTGATATGCCGACCAACTCTCCTCGGGTGCCGACTATCACTCCTCGGGGTGCCGACCAACTCTCCTCGGGTGCCGACTAATTCTCCTCGAGTACTGACCAACTCTCCTCGGGTGCCGACTAACACTCCTCGGGTGCCGACCAACTCTCCTCGGATGCCGACCAACTCTCCTCGGGTGTCGAATATTGCCACGGGATGACATGTGTCCTTTTCTGATTGGTCCTCGTAGATGGAGAATTTTTACGTTAACAACAGTTAATTAGGATCTTTCTCAACAATTGGCTAACATGATTGACACAACTATATAATAAAATAGAAATTCATTGTTTATGTTCCCAACTAGTGTTTCAGATTGAACTAATATTGTTGATCTAACAATTGAGGGTGGATTAGATGTTTCTAACTCTTCTAAGGCTTGATTTTGAAATAACTATACATAACTATTGTAGACGCCTCATTCCATTACCCCCTAACTCTCCTTAGGTCCCTAGTACCGCCACTCATCACTGTAAACCCAGGTCACGTCCCGAGTACTAACCTGGAAGCCATCGGGCACCCCCAGGCTCAGTTTGACCCAAAATTCAAACTCTTCGTCTCAACCGAGACTCAATGAATCTTCGAAGGGCACTAAATACCCTTTCCAACGGGCCTCCCCGTGCATGATTCCGACTTAGCATGAGGACGAACGCGCCGTTTGCGACCGAAACCTGACCCAGAGGCCACCGGGCGCTCCCGGGCTCTGTTTGACCTAAGTCAACTCTTCAGCTCGACCGAGGCTAAATTAATCTTTGAAGGGCACTGAATACCCTTTCCAACGGTCCATCCCGTGCACAATTCTGACTTTCCATGCGAACGAACGATTCGTTAACTCCGGGAAGCCACCGAGCGCTTCTCGGGCCTGGTTGACCAAAGTTAACTCTCCAAACCGGGTTAAACTCTTTGGAATGTCAAACTACATCTCCCTACCTTTCCAACGGTATGCCCCATGCGCGATTCGGACTTACCATGTGGACGAACGATCCGTTTGCGTCCGCACGATTCCCCGTCCAATGGAACGACAAACGCTTTCGAGCCACATTTGACCTAAAGTCAACTCCCTAACTCGGGATAGGTCCAAAGGAATTTCAAAGGTATCTGAATTACCTTTCCAACGGTATGCCCCATGCGCGATTCTGACCAACGGTTTGCCCTCGGCGGCCAATTTTCCGAAAAAGCCTGAGGGGCACTACCAAATGGCAGGTCCCAGATCCAGCCTATCGGCACCTGCCGATAGGCAGTGCCATGATAGAACCTATCGCCAGTCCCCTGGGGCTATAAAAGGAGGCCTTGGCCTCATTTTCAAGGGAAGCCCAGATCTGATAGAAATCTCTCTGAACAAATCCCAGAAACCTCTCTCGAAGGCAGCGTGATTCAACTTCCAAATCCCCTTTTTACTTCCACTTTCCATCATCCTCTTCATCAAACTTGGGGAATTAACCACTCTCAATCATCATCCAAGTGCATGGGCTGCTCTCCAACATCCAAGATCAAGCTCAAGATCTTCAAGAAGGTCCAACTTTCTCTTGAATTCTCTTAAATTCTCAATAACTTTTTTTTTATTACTTAGCACTTTTATCATCTCATCTCACACATCCTAATATACTTTTTACCTATTATTATTGCACATCTCTTATTTTCATATAAATAAAAACCCAAAAAATAAGAAAAAGAGGGTTTTGCTCATAAATTCCAAATAGGGATTCTCACACTTTTTCCACACTTTTCTCACAACTAAAACACTTTTTCTACACACACACACACACACACACACACACACATTTACAAATAAGAGATTTCTCCATTTTGGATTTATGGGTTAAACCCCACCCCTCACTTTACTTGTGAACTACGTAGACTTTGATGCCTTTATAGGCTACGTAGGCATCTCGGTGTAAAACCCGAGACTCGAGTCCTTTCTCTCACTTTTTCTCTCATTTTCTATCTTCTCTAAAATCCATTTTTCTTATAGTATACATATATTTGTTCTTTGTGACGCATTACCTCTAATGAGTTATCGTTCCCTTATAACGATCAACGTAGGGGTAATCGCATAAATCTTATTTTTCTAATATTACTCTTATATCTTCCTACGGATGACTCGCTTTATCTTTTCCATGATACAAGTCGAAGATTCCTACCACCATTCTATATATATACACATGTACACATCTCACGGGGGGAAATATAAAGGAAAATAGCAAATATCCATGAGAGATCGAAAGGGCGGAATGGGTGCCTAACACCTTCCCATTTCGTAACTAAGCCTTCGAACCCTTTCCGAATCATTTTGGTTTCGCACGCACCAGTATGTCTTTGGATGCCATCCTTCGGGGTGGCTTCCCCTTTTTCTTTTGTCTGTTTTGAGTAAAATAGACTGGCGACTCTGAATCTCTCTACATTCTTCACACCTCTCAAAATAGACGTCGGCCGAAGCGCTCTCCCGAGAGGGGACGCGCAGGACCCGAAGGATCCTTCCTCCCTCCGCGACGGGGATCGGGGGATGGCCACAGTGGCGACTCTGCTGGGGACTCTATTTATTTTATGGCTTGACTCTATTTACATGGATGCTATATTTGTTTATGTTTTCCCCCAAATCTGCATGTTCCCCTTTTTCATATGTATCCCATGCTTATGCTTATGTTAACACACTTGTAGAAAATTCTCCATGTACACTTCACACCACGTGCACCTAGGATCACATGTATATCCCCATGTTGCACGCATCACCCATCCATACTTGGTGTACCTTTTGGGGTACTTTTACTTGGCTCCCTGTTTTGGCATAATCAAGAAAGGCATTCTCATTATAAGATACTAATAAGAGAATCATGCATGATTCACACGATATCACCAAAGAGCATTGCTATTGACTAAATTTTACCCAGTAACTGAAGGGTCACTTCGTGATGGGCGCTGGTCCGACAGGTCGCAGTTAGCCTAAGCGATATGACTCTCACCTTCCATTGGCCAAGTACCTTCGACGTTTAGTGAATGGTTCCCCGCATCGTACCGCTTGATCAAAGTCATGACAGGAGGTATATCACAGGGAATTTGTTCACGTACGCCGAGTATATCGAATTCGCTCTCACACGTACCGTCCCCACGAGGTATATGGTGAGGCAATTCACGTACACTCAGGTATATCAAATGGCTTGTCCACACGTACCAATTGCCCGCAAGAGCAAGACGTATATCGTGGAAGCCACGCCAAAGGGGGGAACCCATGCCGATTTACCCAACCAACTGCATACCCACATATAGGTGTCAATCCTAGGACACGCACTTTAGATTGCCGGTTTTGACCCGAAACTCTGCTGAAATTCCGGGTTGATCTTTCGCCCAACTTTCGCGCATTTTTAAAACAGGACTCTGTCCGCGAGCCTGGTTACAAGTCCAAACGTAACTTTGCATATATTAAGACCCCCACTTTTCCAGGCTCGAGTCCCGTCCGACATTGCATTTAGGAGAATTAAATACAAGTGAAAACATAATAATCATAATAATCATGTTGAGTTCCAAACATTTCTCACTTTTTATCAAAAATCCAAAAATAGTTTCTTCCCTTTTTTCAAAAAAATAAATCTCATCTTGCGCCTTCTCAGGTTGATCGCACACCCTTGGCCTGGCTCCCTATTGGCTTTGGTCTTCAGTCAAATCACCCCAAAGTTTCATCCGTTCCTCTACTACTTCTTCTGAATCCGGAATCCATCCATCCTCCATGGAGAATGCAGATCAAGCACCAGTCATACAATCGGATCTGCCGACAGTCCTAGTTCAGCTCGTGGCCAAGATTAATAACCTCCAAGCTGAGGTTCGAGAAATGAAACGAAACCAAGTTCCTATTCCTCAAGAGCCCGAGGCCCTATTACCTCATGCCATGGGTCCACTCGAGCCCATCTGGGTCTCGAAAGAATATCAGCACGCTCTGCGTGCCCCTCCTACTAATGGGCCGCCGCCTGCCCAGCTTCCAATGCCAAACATTGCCCAGCCTATGGCTAACTTGCATGTGGTTGCTGATCCAAAGGAGGAGGAGTTGAACAAAGTCAAAGAAGATATTAAGATGCTCACTAAGAAGTTTGACCAAGTCAGGATCTCTGGAAATTACATGGACTACACCCATATGTCTTCTTATCCTAAAGCAAGGTTACCCGAGAAGTTCAAAATGCCGAATGTCGAGAAGTTTGGAGGGAGTGGTCACCCTATTATCCATCTTCGCAGTTATCATCGTTCCATGACTCTACTAGGGTCTTCTGAAGAGGTGATGCCCCAACTGTTTCAGTAAACTTTGAAAGACAGTTCTCTCCGATGGTTTTTATCTCTTGAGGAATCCAGAATCCGTAGCTGGGAGGATGTAGCCCGAGAATTCATGTCGCAATACAAATACAACGAAGAGCTCGAGGTCACCCATCAGGATTTAGAGTTGCTCAAACAAAACTCTAGAGAATCAGTCAGTAACTTCATAGCCCGATGGAGGGAAAAAGCAGCTACCATGACTAATCGGCCATCTGAAGAAGAACAAATCAGCATAGTGAAGAAGAATTTCTTGCCCCATGTCCGAACGACCATGGGAGGACAGTACTACCCTCATTTTCGAGCTCTCAGAGAAGCCGGGGTAGAAATCGAGGAAAGTCTTGCCAAAATAGAAGTTGAACCGAAAAAGGTATCCGGACAGTTTACCCCTAGAAAATATGACAAGCCTGTCAGTGCTACGGTTTCAACCATCAACAACATCTCTCAACCAACTACATCACGGGCACCAAAAAGCCTCCCTGCTCCCATCCAAAGGGAATACACTGAGCTTCATACTCTCCTCTCTAAAGTTTACCGAGCCTTGTTAAGCCGAACCCTTATAAAGCCCCTGGATCTACATCCATTACCCAGTCCACTTCCCAGAAATTTCAAGACCGATGCTCATTGCGACTTTCACCAAACAGGTGGCCATACCACCGCCCAATGCTTCCACCTTCGAAACATAATCCAAGATCTCATTGATTGAAGTATCATCGCCCCACCAGCCAAGCCTAAACTAAACACTACTCATAACCCCCTCCCGAATCACACCAATGACATGTTCTTGGAAGAAAACCCAAATTTCGATCCATCAACTCAAATCACACCCCTATACCCTCCTAAACCTCTTCCAATTTGCCCATATTTCCTCCTACACCCTACTAACCCTGCTGATCAGGCACTGTCACTCCTTACCAGAGCGTGCATCACTGTCCAAACCTGTTCCGAAAGTGGAAGTATGGAATTATCAGATGTGTTGAATCAACTCCTAGAGTTCGGGCTGAAATTGCCCTCACAGATAATTATCGACTACCAAAGGTTCAGTACATTGTTTTTTGAAGCACGAAAATGGGCCCGAGAATCAGATAGATGGGTGGTACCAATCGACGAAGTCAGCTTAGATGATGTTGTCCGGATCATGGCGGAAGCATTCAGGCAAACTAACAACATTTGCAGTATCACCGAGTTACTTGACACTTTGAAGCTACAAGGGTGCCTGGTCCCTTCACCCTTACACATCCCCACAGAATGGTAAAACATATACGAAGAAGATGTTGAAGTCATGGAATGCATTGATTTTACAGGGGAAAAAGAATTGTTGCCACCGGATGGGGGGAAGAATTCGAAGATTCAAGCGAAAAACCAGTTTCAGAAAGAGCTGGCCCAGTAGATGACTTATGTGGGATGATATCATTTAAAGAACTCCTCGAAGAAATAGATAAGGTGGCAGAACAACCTGAGATTGATGAGGAAACTGGATTTGAGTTTTTCCTTTCTTCAGTAAATCACATGACCAGATCTGGGAGACATTACCAAGTTCGTAACTCACTACCAGTAAATGACAAGGGGAAGGGCATTGAAAACCTTCCTATACCAGAGATGACCATTGAGGAAAGCAAGATCCTCGATCAACTGAAGAAAACTCAAGCTAACATCACCCTATGGGGGCTTTTCATGTCTTCCCAGCTGCACAGAAATGCTTTGATCAAATTACTCGCTGGACCTGTAGTTCCTCCTTATACCACGCCAGAAGAGGCGGTAAACCTGGTCGGATCCTTGACCACCACCCGAATGCTATCATTTTCTGAAGAAGAAATCCCCAGAATTGGGCCGAATCACAATCATGCACTCAACATTTTCGTCGAAGTTATGGGAAGGGTCGTGCCACTCTCTCTTATCGATAACGAATCCGCCTTGAATGTTTGCCCATTAAGAACCTTCAAGTATTTAGGCCTGAAAGAAAGTGACCTCGCTCCAACCTCCGTCGTTGTGCGTGCCTACGATAATACCCGTCGTGAGGTGATGGGATCCATAAAACTTACAATAAGGGTTGGACCTATAAACCCTATCGTTGAATTCCAAGTCATAGACATCCCAGCTTATTTCAACATGTTGCTGGGACGCCCCTGGCTCTACAGTATAAAGGGTGTGTCTTCCTCGCTCCATCAGAAATTGAAGTTCTTCACCGACGGGAGAGTCATCACCATCTTGGGTGATGACGGTAATGTCGAGAGTGCAAGCACTAGTAGTCCAATTCTTGAGATACAACATGGGTCAAATGATATGCTCCTATCAGGTTTCCAAATCGAGCCATCCCTACTCCCGGTAGGGGACGGTTTCAAAGAAAGGGTTTGTCTAGAATATGACCCTCATGGCAATGTCAATGTGATTCAGATGTTCAGAAACATGCACTTCATGCCCGGACTAGGGCTAGGACAGAGGTAGCAGGGGATACTTGAGCCCATCGAACTAAAGAAAGCCTTCCCTCCTCGCGGCTTGGAGTATCAACCATCAGAACAAGAGCTGAGAATGATCCGCCAAACTCGATCAAAAGGAGGATTAAACTGTATCCGAACTATCTCAGGTGATTCCTTAAATGGATGATTCATTGAAGAGGGTGAAGACTTCCCCTTTTGCGGCTTTCCAGAATCGTGGTATGACCATAAAGATAAGAAAATAAAGCCTGGAATGGAGATCTTTTTCCAAGATAGCTACCCATGGGCTGAAAGTTTCTAGCACCGCGTACAACTGCTTATCAAAGATACTGAAAAGACTGAAGAAAGTGACCCCAAAGATTCCTTCAACCTGCAGACACTGGGGATGGCACTCTGCATGGTTCATTCAGGCACTACATCAAGGGACCCATCCCGTCTGATCAAAGCTGCTAATACACCTTTCCTCAACTTGCATGCTATGCCAGTTCTACCTCTTAAAATCTCCCCTGACCCCAATGTTTACCCTATTTCTTCTACTGTTGTCCATCCTTGCTCAAATGTAATTGAGACCTTTTTTAATGAGGTTCTCAATGTTGTTTTTCCTATCAATGAAATAAATGAAGATTTTGAGTATCTTGTTGTGCCTTACATTAATTGTGTAGATTCTAATCAAACTTTTGATGATGATGATTTTGCAAATGAACAATTCTTAACTGATCTAAATAAGGTTAATAATAAACAACATTATCGCGTTCAAGTTCATGAAGAAGAGACTGTTGTTATTAATCTCGGTTCTAGTAGCCAACTGCGCGAGATTAGGATAGGGGCCACCCTTGACGAGCATGAGCGCGCACAACTCAAAGAATTGCTAAAGGAGTTTGTGGATGTTTTTGCATGGTCCTATGATGATATGCCCGGTATTGATCCCGAAATATCTCAGCACGAGATCCTCACTCTCCCAGATGCCAAGCCAGTTAAACAAAAATTGAGGAAACTCCGCACCAAATGGTCGCTCAAGGTCAAAGAAGAGGTGATCAAACAGTTAAACGTGGGTTTGATTCGAGTAATTGAAAATCCCACGTGGATAGCCAACATTGTACCTGTACCGAAATTAGGAGGAAAGGTTCGAATGTGTGTGGATTATTGAGATTTAAACAAAGCCTCTCCAAAGGATGATTATCCGCTACCCAACATCGACATGATCGTGGACAACACAGCTAGTCATGCTCTCAAGTCATTCATCGATGGGTTTGCCGGATACAACCAAATCAAGATGCATCCTGACCATCAAGAGAAAACCGCATTCATCACCCCATGGGGAACCTTTTGCTACACCGTTATGCCATTCGGTCTCAAAAATGCTGGGGCTACCTACCAAAGGGCCACCACAACCATCCTGGACGATTTGATTCACAAAGAGGTAGAGGTTTACGTGGATGATATGATTATCAAGTCCAAAACTAGAGAAGGTCATGCTCCTGCTCTACAAAAGTTCTTCGAACGACTGCGGCGGTATCAGATGCGACTTAATCCACAGAAGTGTGTATTCGGCATTACAAAGGGAA
Source organism: Sambucus nigra (assembly GCA_949130495.1). Taxonomy (NCBI): domain Eukaryota; kingdom Viridiplantae; phylum Streptophyta; class Magnoliopsida; order Dipsacales; family Adoxaceae; genus Sambucus; species Sambucus nigra. The sequence goes on from OX422220.1 coordinate 193,376,391, forward strand.
AACTCTTAGGATTCATGGTCAGTGAGAAGGGGATAGAAGCAGACTCCGCCAAGCTGAAGGCCATACTTGAGATGCCACCTCACCAAACAGAGAAGGAAGTCCGAGGTTTCCTGGGGAAATTACAATATATCAGCCGGTTCATTAGTCAGCTAACCTCCATCTGTGAACCAATCTTCAAGATCCTCTGAAAAGATTCAACCAAGGTTTGGAACGAGGCCTGCCAAGAGCTTTTGATCGAATCAAACAATACCTGACCCAACCTCCAGTTCTTATGCCACCTCATCCTGGTCTCCCTTTTCTCCTATACCTAACCATAACCGACACTGCAGCTGGGGCTTTGCTAGCCCAGTACCTTGAGGACTCCCGCAAAGAAAGAGCCATCTATTATTCCAGTCGCAAATTGGTCGGGTACGAGGTCAACTACACTGCTTTAGAAAAAGCATGCGTCGTACTTGTCTGGGTCACCCAAAATTTGCAGCACTACATGCTCACCTTCCCCATCAAACTTATATCTCGAATGGATCCCATCAAATACTTGCTCGAAAAACCCGCCTTGTCCAGCCGAAAAACGAGTTCGATGTCGTGTACGTCACACAAAAAGCCGTTAAAGGAAGAGCCATCTCTGCCTCCGATGGAAAATGTTCTTCGATGGCGCTGCCAACAAAAAGGGATATGGCATTGGGATACTTCTGGTCGCTCCAGATGATTGTCATACTCCCATCGACATCAAATTGGATTTCCCTTGCACCAATAACATGACGAAATACGAGGCATGCATAGAGGGACTCAAAGTTGCTCTCGAAAAGGCTATTCAACACCTTGATGTCTACGGGGATTCTGCCCTCATCATCGATCAAATGCTCAGAAAGTGGAAAGTCAAGGACGAAAAGCTTCAACCCTTTCATGCCCAATTAGAAGAGTTGGCCTCCCAATTTTAAGATATCATCTTCCATTACCTGCCCCGAGCAAAGAATAATCTAGCCGATGCTCTCGCCACTTTGGCCTCCATGGTCGACATGCCCGAGGAAATAATAATGACCCCCTTCCTAGTTCAAAATCGAGACAAACCTACTCATTGCTACCATATTGAGCTTGCCACCTCAGAAGATCCTGAACTAGTCAATTACTGGTACTATGATATTTGGTGCCTCCTCTGGTACGGTAGGTATCCTGAGGGTTCCAACAAGAATGATCGAGCTAACCTCCGAAGGCTGGCCGCTCAGTACATCACCTGTCATAAAGCACTACTCAAGAGAAATTTCGATGGAACCCATTTGCACTGTATCGCAGGGGGTGACATTAAAAAGATAATGCAGAAAATCCACAGCGGGGAATACGGGCCCCACATGAATGGTCACATGCTTGCCAAGAAGATCATCCGCCATTGCTACTACTGGACCACCATGGCCCAGGATTGCACCGCTTATGTTCGGAGATGCCCTAAATGCCACCAGTTCTCCAATCTTCAACACTTGCCTCCGAGGGAATTATACAACATGACTTCTCCCTGGTCATTCTCCACCTGGGGTATCGACATTATAGGAAAGGTTACGCCAAAAGCGTCAAACGGGCATGAAATCATCCTGGTTGCTATCGATTACTTCACCAAATGGGTCGAAGTTGAGTCATACGCAGTATTAAATGCCAAGAAGGTAGCCAAATTCATCAATAAAAATATCATCAGCCGATATGGGGTCCCGCATGAGCTAGTGTCAGATAACGGTTTGCACTAGGGGTGGACAAAAAAAAGACCGACCCGAATGGACCGATTGGACCGAACCGGACCGAATAGAAAATTAAGGATCTTTTGAAATCGGTCCAAAAATCGGTTCACAAAAACTAAAAACCGATTAAACCGGTCCGGTCCGCGGTCCACTATATTAAAAGATCGATTTGGACCGGACCGGACCGATTCCCATATATATATAATAAAAATAATGTTATTGTGTTTCTTATGTATAGTTTTTGAATTAATGTATATAACTTATGAATTTAATTTGGAACATTTTATATATGTATAGACATTTTTTTATTTGGGTTAAAAAAATCCTTATAAATATCACTCGGAGTTTCGAGTATTATTTTTTTGTATATATATTTGTGAAACAAATAGATAAAACATTCATAAAATGTACATATGTATAAAATAGGGTCAGGACCGAATTTTACCCCGGACCGGACCGAAAAAACCTGGACCGAATTAGTAGGTTAACCGAACTAATCGGTCCGGTCTCGGTCCAAAAAAATTGGGGACCGAATATTCGGTCCGATCCAAAAAATAGGTAAAACCCGGATCGGACCGGACCGTGCCCACCCCTAGTTTGCACTTCGAGGCAGAAGTCACAGAAGTAGTCAACGAGTACGGGATTCAGAGACATAAATCTTCTCCCTACCGACCTCAGACCAATGGTGCGGTTGGAGCCACCAACAAAAACCTCAAAACCATCATCAGTAAGATGATCGAAAGTTGTAGGGATTGGGTCGATCGAATCCCGTATGCCCTCTAGGGATATCGAACCTCAATTCGAGCTTCTACCGGGGCTACCCCTTACTCCCTGGTCTACGACATGGAAGCATTCCTACCTGTGGAGATGGAAATACCCTTGCTACGCGTCATGCTCGAAAGCAAGGTTAGTGAAGAAGACTGGTGCCAAGGACGTCTTGATGAGCTAACCCTCCTAGATGAACGGAGATTAAAATTTCTTTACCACATACAAGGGTATCATCACCGAATAGCGCGTTCGTTTAATAAGAAAGTCAAGGACCGCGGTGTCCGGGAGGGAGATTTTTCCCTCAAGGAGATAATATAACCCATTTGGGACCCCAGAGGAAAGTTCAAGCCCAATTGGAGCGGCCCGTACATTGTGAAGAAAATCTTATCCGGTGGTGCCACCTTGCTCACTGACCTGGATGGTGAAGAGATGGCTCGTCCAGTCAATCTGGACTGTCTCAAGAAATTCTACCCCTAGTCCAAAATCTCGGCGCGCTACGACTCTTCTCATCCCTCTTCTATTCTAAAAAAAATCCATTTCCCTTTACCCAGAACTACGTGGGTTGGATCCTCTGCAAAAACTATTTTCAAACAGATAAGAACTTTTTCAAAAACCCCAGAGGTACGTAGGCAGCTCATACTCCCACATGAGCACGACCCCTTCTTTTTTATATTCCTTTCTTATCCCCGAGAACGGAAGTTCATTCTAAACATCTACTTGAACAAAAGGATTATGTATGCCTTAGCGATTGGTATAGATAATTCAAAATATAAAATTCATCGAAAGGCACAGCTGGATGATCAGAAACTTATTTATTTCGTTAATAAGACACTACAACACATATTACATAAGAAAAAGGAATGGATAACTCCCTTCCCCCTTACTACCCTAAAAACCAGATAAAATCCCCCACATCTGTTACATAAATACACTCCCTAGGAGTCCTACCCATAGCTACCCAAGGAGCCTGCACCCTCATCATCAACATCCTGAGGACCCCAAGTTTATACTGCCTGAATGGAGTGCCTCAAACACTCCATGGACTGATGAGCCTTAACCATCTTCGAAAAGACCACAACACCCCCTTCCATGGAGTCAGATAAAACAAACCACCTCTTACCAGTCTTTACTGCCAACATCTTGCTGACTACTTTCCTCCACAACCACTTTATATAATCTTTGGGGACATGGTAAACCTTCCTAACAGACTGAGAGGGACGGGTCGACGGACGCCGATTTTCCCACAGATATCCAAGCAGAAGACGTAGGCGCTCAGTCAAGTCTTCTATCGGAAAGAAATTTGAGGTCCGAGAGGGCACGACCTGTGCCCAGCAAAATTGGCGCAAAAGTCGCCAAGGGAAATAAAAAGAGGTTTGCCTGAGACCAACTAGCCGCACATATGAATATTCTCCTTGCTCCAGAACAGGATGCAACTGTCCCCACCAAGGCACTGACCAATACAGCCTATAATCCCCATGCTCCACAAGCCAACTCTCCCAGTTCTCAACATACAGGCCTATGTAGATGAAGTAGCGTGAAAAGAAGTTGGGTACAGTCGACAAAGGATATTCTGGAGGAGTTGACAAGCGGAATCTTTCAGACAACCACATGAACAGCATCACAGGGCTACCCCTTAAAAAGTCAGAACGACCTTCTCTCCAGGCATCCAGGCCATTCAGAGTCTCCGCCAATATTATCGCCGTAGGATTGCGACGATATGAAGTCCAATGAAGTAATGGCTGCAAGTTGTGGGTCCACCCGCACCTCCCCGATCACCAACAATAATTTTGAAACAAGACCCAGAATAACGGCTCCAGCATAGCCACCATCACCTACTTCCCGCAAATGCACGGACTGCAACACCGCCAGGAGGGAGATCACTCCTCTAAAAACCAATGACCTGGACGCCGAGGGCAAGATATGAAGAAGCTCGGCCAAAAAATCCCTAGGGGAACGGGAAAATTAGGGTAAAGCTGCGGCAACACTGGGATTCACGCCCAGTATGGTAGAAAATTCCTCGTAGGTAGGACAAACTTCTTCCAACCCAAAGCGGAATACATGGTCTTCGGGGTACCAAAATTGTACTACCGCCATCAGCATATTCCACTCAAAAGGTTGATTATGCCACAAGGAGACTCGACGCATGTTGAAAGCATCATAGTCAACATTATAAGAGCACATAGCTTCTAAGGCTTCGAGGTAATTGACAAACTCAATGCTACCACGGAGAGCCATCTCACAAGACTAAAGGATGATGGACAAGTGGATAAGGATGAAAAAGGTGTGAGAAAAACACTCCACCCTTCTCCATTTTTATACTTAAAAATCCTCCACAAGGGACATAATCCCTGTAGAAATCGGAGGGCATCCTACCCCACAAGGTACAAAAGGCTGAGAAGGGTACCAATCAAAGCCTTCAAATGATGGGACTGGACTAAACTGCCGATAGGCAGGCCAGGGTGCTTGCCGATCGGCAACCCCCCATTTTTGGAAATTTCCTCCTTTCCTTTTTTGGCAAATCAGAAAAACTCTATAAAAATAAATTGATATTCTTAAAAGAATTTCAAGAATCTTGTTTTCTCCTTATGGGATTCCCTTTTTAAATAAAAAATTTTCCTTTGAAAAATTCCAAAAATATTCGTTTTTATGGTCTCAGTAACAAATTAAAGGGTGCATGTGCATGCATTCATTCATCATTAAAATAAAAGATAGCCAAAAAACTACATTGCATTGCATATATATATGTTTTCTGTGTTACATCATTTTTGCAGGAAATAAAGAAAAAGCCAAAAATAACGGGACTCAACCCGAACCCACACTCTATCTCTCTCTCTCTCTCTCAAGAGTTTCCACCCCTGCGACGCGCTCTCTTCCCCCTACGGTGAGACGACGCACCCCCACTACCCGAGCCAGAGTCTCCCCCAGACGAGGCCACTGCCGCCAACTCCAAATCATGCGTGGGGTAATTCTTCTCATGAGGCTTAAGCTTACGGGAAGCATAAGCTATGGCCTGTCTCTCCTGCTGTAATACACCTCCAAGCCCTTGCAAAGACGCATCGGTGTAAACCAAATACTCAACTCCCGGTCTCGGCAATGCTAACACAGGTGCTGAGGTCAATTTGTCCTTCAATTCATCGAATGCCAGCTGACAGGCATCACTCCAGATGTAGGGCACACCCTTACGAGTCAGATGTGTCAAAGGACCTGCTATTTTCGAGAATCCACGAATGAACCTCCTGTAGTATCCTGCTAGGCCCAAGAAACTACGAATCTCAGTCGGTGCCGTGGGCTGTCCCCACTCCCTTACCGCGGATACCTTCCCCGGATCAACAGATATTCCCCGGTCGGAAATAATATGTCCCAAAAATTGGACCTCCTTCAACCAAAACCCGCACTTCTCATATTTTGCATACAGCTGGTTCTGACGCAGCGTCTGCAAAACCTGCCTCAAATGCTCAGCATGCTCCTCCTCTGTCTGGGAGTAAACCAGAATATCATCGATGAAGACAATGACAAACTGATCTAGGAAATCCCTGAACACTCTGTTCATCAAGTCCATAAACACTGCTGGAGCATTGGTCAAACCAAAAGGCATAACCCGAAACTCGTAAGAACCATATCTCGACAAGAACGCAGTCTTCGAGACATCCTTCTCCATGATACGCAACTGATGGTATCCTGATCTCAAATCAATCTTTGAGAAGAAAGAAGCTCCTCTCAACTGGTCGAATAGGTCATCGATTCGAGGCAACGGATACTTATTCCGTATCGTGACCTTGTTCAACTCTCGGTAGTCCACACACAATCTCAGAGAACCATCCCTCTTCTTCACGAACAACACAGGGGCACCCCACGGTGAAGTACTCCTCCGAATAAACCCCTGACCCAACAAATGTTCTATCTGATCTCGTAGCTCTCGCATCTCTGTCGGAGCCATACGGTACGGTGCGCGTGCTATAGGTCTCGTACCCGGTAGTAAATCTATAACAAAGTCTATCTCTCGACTGGGGGGTAGGCCTGGTATCTCCTGAAACACATCCGAATATTCCCTGACAACCGGGATCGAATCTAAAGGAATCACAACCTCCTTAGAGGTATCCTCCTCTATGTAATACAAATGAGCGGTCGAGCCTCCCTCTGGGCGAGGCATCGCCACTACAAACATCTCTTGCCCCGGAATGGCAAAAATAATGCTCCCACCGAAGCAATCAATCATGGATCTATAATCAGCGAGCCAATCCATACCGATAATCACATCGTGAACATGCATATCTAATACCAACATATCTGCAGGTAATACCAAACCACCAATCTCTACCCCCACTCCCCGACATATAATGAATATAAGTGACCCACTCCCCAATGGTGAGTCGACACACTTCACTGTGCTCTCCGCTGTGGCTAACAATCCTAAAGCCTTCGCAAAATGTGTAGCTATAAAACAATGTGTATCCCCCGTATCAAATAATACCCGACCCATAGTGCCATGGATAGGAAACGTACCCTCAATCGCGGGCGGTGCCTGTGGAACTGCAGCCTGGTGGACGTTGTAGACACATCCATACTATAGCTGCCCCTACTGAACTGGGACTGCTGGAATGGGTGGCAATGCTGCCATCTGTGGAAGTGCGGGGAGAGCGACGGGAAACATAGGCCTCTGTGGCTCCTGGCGAGCACCCTGCTGCTGCTGCTGTGGGGCCCTGCCCCTATCAGGACAATCCTGTCGTTTATGGCCAGTCTTGCCACAAACAAAACACTTACCCGGGAAGTTCCCTCCTCTCTGCCCCTGATGTCCCCGGCCTTGGTGTCCGTTACCGTTCCTCCCTTGGCCCTGCTGAAACTGCTGCCCATTCTGCCCCTGTTGGCCCTGATGGCCGTTTGGACCCTGATGGCCCTGACGGAAACCTCCCTGTCCGTGCCTGTAGTTCCCTGATCTGAACCTCTTCTGATCCCCCTGCTAAGAACCCTGCTCACCCTGTCTCTGCCCCTGAACAGCTTGTGCCCCACCGGCACCATGTCCTCCAGTCCTGCCCTGATGGCTGGACTCTCCCGACCTCTTGCCCTCAGCCATATGAAAGCGGTGGTCCTGGCAGTGTAACAAAGCAGCGTTAACCACATCAGAATACGTAGCCAATGAAAGGTTCCCTAACAGATGCTGACGGATCCTCCATGTCAACTCGTTGGTGAATTTTTCAATCTTCTTCTTTTCTGTTGGTATCTCATCAGGAACGATACTCAACAGATTTGTGAACTCGGCCTCATATTCGGCCACGGTCTTACCCTCCTGCTTCAGACTCATCAATTTCCTCCTCATTTCCGTGTGAACAGCTGACGGAAAGTACTTGCGATCGAACCGCACCCAGAAGTCCTGAATAGTGAGAGTATCCCTATCCTCTACGGTGGTAATAGACTCCCACCACTGTAGTGCAGATCCAACTAGCTTGAAAGTAGCTAGCACCTGCTTCTGAACATCCGTGCACTCATACATCCTCAAGTGCCTCTGCATATCCTTCCTCCACTGGCTCGAGACTACCACATCTGAGCTACCTGCAAACTCTGGCGGATGCGCTTTCTGAAAAGCGTCACGTACACGTTACAAGCAGACGGGAATGCATTTGCCTGTATTGGCGCAGCAACCGGCGCCTGAGGTGGTGCCTGCTGGACTACGGCAATTGCGGCATTTACCGCTTGGGCTACAATAGCTGCAACCTCAGCGGCGTTCATCATGCCCTGAACTGGAGCGGGCTGGGGTTCGGGCGTTGCATCCCTGGGAACTCGTCGTGCACGTCGTGGAGGCATCTGAAATAAGAATGAAGTTTATAAGTTCGCAGTTATAAACTTAAAATAGCTGAAGAACGAAGCATACACAAAAAGAGTACAACAGTCCTAAAATATAGGGCTCTATATCAAAGAAACTTAGGGGAAACATAATAAGCCGTCAGATCCTAAAGGACACTAGAACCTGATGCTCTGATACCACCTGTGACACCCCGACTAATTAAATACCGGGTAGCTACTCATTTATTAAATTAATTCAAAATACCAAGTTGGTCCAGTTACTAGCATCACTGTCGAAAACATTTTAATGATTACTAACCACCTAGTATTTAAAAAGTAAGTTGTCAAATTTTAATTAAAGTCTGATTAACATACAACAAGTGTAATAAAGAATAATAACACCATTCACCATAATGAAGTAAATAGAATAACCATTACATAAATGTAAATAAAGTCTGGAGGAAAAACTCCTCCCTACAATCCCACAACTGGAAATAAGTAACGAACTACTGAATCAGTACATGCCAAAGTCTGAAAACTGAAATGGAAAAGTAACTCTAATGGAACTGGGCAACATGCCCTAAAACTGAAGAATACTGAATACGGAATCCAAATGATAGAAGCGTATAAAAGCAAATCCCTGTAGCTTCCACAAACAGCTACAGCTCGTCACCTGAATGAGTATCCTATGCATGGTGTCCTTGTGGCTGGGCACCTAAAATGGTTTTACAAAGAAAATAGATTTGAAAGCAAACGGGTCAGAGCCCGAATGTGGAGATATTTTATAAACCTGCAAGTGCTTTAAAAACATTTAAAACATTAAATGCAAAGTACATGTTAGGACGTGCACTCACATGAAATTCTCACCTCTCGTCTAACTGTGCACTCCTAACGTAAGTACCCATCTAAAATGACACTAACCACTAGCTAAGTGACTTCATAACTAGCTAGACTGATATAGGTTCTACCCTTATTACTCGGTCCCCATTACATAAAAACGATCTCAATTAAATAGGGGTTTAACGAAAACTCAGATGCTCAATATACAATATATATCACTATCAGTTAGCCCGTTATATTCTTCTCGAAACAGTATCGTAATTATATTCACACCATTAACATGAAGGTCCTCATTAATTAAGTGTATATTATTCACATCATAAATATACAATACAAGCACCCCGAGAACTAAGTTGCGGTGCACACATACTCTGTTATCCATCCCGGTACATCACGTACATGAGGATCACATATTCCGAATCTCTCAGGAATAGTTCACAGATAACAACATCACAAATAATGGAGGCGAACACAGTCACATCACATGGGTCACGCACATACCTACGCTCCCACGATCAGCGGACTTATTAACATCCCAATAAGTCTTTCTATGACCTATGTTCATCAAGGTAACCAGTCTAAATCTGGGCAACACAAGGATTAGAGGGCCCTAAGCGAACGCAAACCTCCCGTTATAGCAAGTATGGTAGGTATGTCATACACACAAATCATATACCAATACTAAGTAAACACGCATCTTAGTAATCATCGTAGTTTAATGGTAGTACTTATCGTATTCTCGTACCAATCTTAATATATGTACAACTTATATCATTCCGGTCCATAATTACACGCGCCATAATTTATTCTCACGTCGTGGTAAGCACTTACGTCTCAATCCCATATTACCCATTATTTAAATCACTCGTATATAATTTACTCCTCATAATAACTCAAATGTCCCAAATCTAATATATGACATCAAAGGAATGTTATCCCTATCCTCGAACAAGTTTATGGGACTCCCAAAATCAAAACAGGCCAAAAAGGCCTAAACTGTCAGCTCGATCGAAGTCTCGTTCGAACGAGGCTGTCCGAACGAGATCCCAGTTCGTTCGAACGAACTGTACCTTCTAACGAGATCTCGTTCGAACGAAGTTATAGAATGAAGTTCCCTTTCGTTAGAAGTGACTGGTCAACTCGTTAGAAGCTCGTTCGAACGTTCTCGTTCGAACGAGCTCGTTCGAACGACCTGGAGAGGTCTTCTAACGAGGGACCAGTTTCGGCCCAGATTTTCTCCAATCTCGTTTTTCATCCATTTTAACACCTCAAACCTCTTCCAAAGTTCATCCCAACAACGTTTTAGGGTCTCTAATTCATCCTAAACATATTAAAGTCATCTCCTAACATGTTTTAAGGAATTAATCCGTCCTAAACATCATTAAATCTTAAGTCTTTACACTTTCCCCAATTTTTCTCAAGAACATGAACCCTAAAACTTTTAGATCCTTAATTTAACCAATTAAATCCGTTTATATTTCATCCAATAACTAATATCATCAGTATAATCATTTACCTACCATTCTACATGCAATTCTCCTCAAGATTTCAAGTTCTAAACTCCAAAATACATGGGTTTTCATGTTTTACCAAGAACAAATCAATTTTATTAAATTCCTACACATGGAAAGAGCATTCTCTAAAATTAAATGATAATAAACCACTTGCCTTGAGAGTGTCTCTGAATTTGATGTTGATTTCCTCTCTCTCTTTCTGCAGAATTCCCTCTCTCTCTCTTTCTCCAAGCTTCTTCTCCAATGGCTATGGTGGATAGGGTTTTCTTATGGAAAGTAATAGAAACCTAGTTCTAATAACCTACGTAACCTATTGGGTTAACATGGGTTGGTTAGTGGCTTAGTGGGTCAAACCCACATCAGATTTACTTCTCTAATTTTCGTCATTTTTAAATCCCAAAAATACAGAATTACCAAAATACCCTTTATGTTGCCGGTATGGCCTAAAAATACCCCGGGACCCAAACTACACCCCCGGCTAGTGTTTTCTGACTATCTCGACCCTTCCGAACGCGTTGGCGCACTCAAAACGACCATACGGATAATAGAAATAAAAATCACTTTTATAATTAAAATAATACACCATGACGCGGCGATCACACGCGTCTCAACAAAATTCCCAAATTTCCGTATATAAATCTCACGACAAATTTCATAATTCCAGATTCTTATAAAATCATATATACTCAATATAGTCAAATACCAACTCACATCTCGCTAGTATTTTATCCGGATTAGTTCTCAATTAAATCTCATTTAATTAATTAATCCCAAAATAAATATCGCCAAAAATACGGGGTATTACAATCGCATGAAGAGAACTCTATTCTGTGCGGTCGAACAATAAAAATTTCCATTTTTCTTGAGCCATTTTGAAAAATCTCAGTTGAATACATCATTTCAAACATAAAAAATAGTGAATGAAAACACAGAAATAATGAACAGGGCAACACAAATAAAATTAGTTGTCGAGTCCCAAAACAAACCAATAGTCAATTGTGCAAGTAATACAATGACATAAATAACAAAAAGTTTCATAAAAAAAATAAACAAACAACATGTAACCAATGGATACTATGGAAGTCTGTAACACATAACTGTAGTATCAGATTCAAAAACCAAAATCCAAGAGACTCTCTTGTTGATTTGGTGTATGGAAAAACTTTTAATCCTCTGATCAATAAGAACAAGCATCTACGTCCTACTGCTGCAATAGAAGTGTGTAACATAAAGTTTCATGAAATCTGCATATTTTGGATTAACTCTACATATAAAGTTTCATGAAATCTTCATATTTTGTAACATAAAGCAATGCCCACATAATGCTCAAGGAACACCTGCATATTTTTTACCTACAGACATGCTTACCTATAGCCTTTAGCGTGTAATATTTCAATACTAGGTTGAAAATAAAGTATTAACTCATGTGAGGAGTGTTGGAAACTCTTAAAATCAATAATAAAAATTAAGTTTAACCACAAATTTCCAAATCTCCAAAATCAAACCAAAAAAACTGATGCCAAAATCTCCAAAACCTTTAAAGAGATGCCAGGGAACATAACACTCGTTGAGCCAGTACTTATTTTTTTCATAAATAAAAAAACTAAGGAGTTTCCTAAGGTTATACAATTACTTTTTTTAACTAAAAATAAATACCAAACTGATTAACGAATAAATATTTACATTCATAAAGTGAAACATTAAAAAATAGAATTACCTCATAAAATGAGTTCCGTGTGTAATGGATACGTGTTGACCTATGTAATGGATATGTGCCGACCAGTTCAGTTAATCAAAATGAGAGGTATAAAAATTATAGAGTATTCTAAAAAAATGCGAACATTAGAAATCTCACCTGAAAATGTTTGGAAGTGGATTTATGCCGACCGAATTTGAACCGGATCTCCTTTGAAAATGTTTAGAAGTGGATATGTACTAGATCTCCGCTGAAAAATGATCTGGAAATGTTTCGAATCAAATCTGAAAATGTTTGGAGGTGGTCAAGAAATGTTTAGAATCGGATCAAAATCAGATCTCTGTTGAAAAATTAAAAAACGGTCCAGATCTCTGCTAAAAAATAGATAATAAAACCTTCATAATTACCTTTGATGTACTCATAATTCTTAGGGGTCCTAGCATACCACTTTTGAAGAATTGGTTTCTTTCCATGTCGATTGTTTCATTGGTCGTTGCAGGTTCCAGTTATACTCGTCCTTCCATGAATTCTGTCGATGTATTTGCCTAGGCTTACGTAAACAATAAGCACAATACATGGGAGCAGTTCTATGTTTACTGGATTTGTCCCTTTATAGAGGAAATCTCGATTGCTTAGGTTTTTCGCTTTATTTTTCCACCTCCTAAAAAGAGAAAAAAATCCTGAAAAGATAAAGTAAATAGTCTCTCGTTTCATGCTAGGGTTGGATCCCAAATAGTACAAAATAAAACAAAAAAGAATGGGAAAACATGTAGAATAAATCATAACACATTGTCATTTCCTTTCACGTTTTCATCCCTAATTTATGAGATTCAAAAACAGTAATGTATTCCCCCTCTGAACACTTTTGTCATCCTCACTTTGATGTTATATTGGTGTTGTCATGAATAATTAGGCCCTGAATATTAACAATAAATTGTAGGTACTCATCCTCTCAGAATGGTAGTTACATAAAAACTCTGCAAAGAATGATGTTGCTCAAAGACTCCACTTGGCAGGCCTCTAGGAAGTCTAGACCAACATAAACATTGTTCCAATTGAAGATCTCATTCAGTTTAAAGGCATATACATTGCATCTATATGTAGGTGTTGTCATAGTCAAGCTAAAAGCTTCAATTACCTGTTTCTGGATGGTCCTGTTGCAAGAAATGTTTGGACCTTCTGTTCTTACTTCTTTGGCCTATAAACACATAAAAAAAGGACAATCAAGTAAAGTTAAATAAACTGAAAATCACAACTTTACAGAATGAACTCTACAAAAAAACAAAATAAATACAAAAATCTAATAAGAGCATTAGAATTTATTCAGATTATAAAAAAAACGTTGCAGTCATATTCTCTATTATGAACTCATTCAAATGCTCTTATACTTTTCAATGGTCAAATCTATGCTTATGTTCAAGTATGTGATTTGCCGCCTTTTTGTAGAAAAAGTAAAAGTGTGTTTCTAGGAAGATTGTAGCAAAGATGTTGCCCGTTGTCATAGGAACTTCAAGTGTGTCTCATATCAATAGTAATAAATAAAAATCTTAATGATCTTGTATACACATGAGCAAGACTGATGATGCATAACCTTAATAGTGATAGCAGAGGAAAGTAAAAGGGGTTTTCCAAAAGCATTTTGTTCTCTAAGAAAAATATAAATAAATTTACAAAAGCGAGTCCAAAGTTAATACATCATATATTGTGAAACACAACACCCTTTCTTACGCTACAAATGGCAGTACCATCAAAATAAATTTCATGTTTTCTCTTTAAAACACAATACAAGGTTGAATTCTCCGACAATTCTTGGATTCGTTGCATTCACCACTAAAAATCAACTAGGATACTTTCAAACCCTAAACAAATACACACATAATTTTTCATTTCTTTACAAAATCATTTGATTCATAATTCCTCAAATTAGAATTTGAAACAGATCAAGAAAATTAATCTCTTATTCTTACTTACTCTCCAATTGGGAAGCCAGATGCGATTGACAAAATTTAAGTACCTTTCCTGCAATGATAAAGAAATAATAACAAAAGTAATTAGAGTAAACATGCAAATTTACCTATGCAAATTAGAAAAGATAGTAAACATTCACCACCGTTAAAAGCCATATGAGATAAAGCCCAAAGGTGAAGAGAAAAACCTTTCTTTGTGTTGTTTCTCTTTAGTCGCCAGACGTAAATTCTAAACATCCAAATAGGCAGCTAAGCCATTATCATAACCATTGTAGTGTAGGCTAGGCCTGTGAGTTAACGGAATAATAAAAAAGAACCATATTCAAAAACCAAAGTAACATACCCATTGCTTTTAGATGAACACTGACCCTTAGAAGGTGAAGACCAAAGTAATATCTCCCAATGTGAAGACTAATCGTAAGGAGAGTGAAAACATTTGTTCTCCCAATTTTCTCAACTCAGATTATTTTATTGGGAAGTGAAGACCTCGAGCCTTGTGTTTTTAGTGGGTTACCCAAATGTGCTCAAAACAGTTCATAACTTTTGGGGAAGGTGCATCGAACTTGGGGGAATCTTACAAATGTTAAAAACATACTAACAAACATGAAAATATGATGAAAATAGAGAGAATAGAGATATAGAGTACAAATTCAAACAAATGGATGGGTTTAGTTCACATTATACCTCGAGTTTTTCTTTTGATGTAATTTTGTGGTAGATCCATGATTTTTTTCCAGATCAATTTCATGAAAGTGTGGTTTGCTAAAGAGAGAGTTGATCGTCCATGGTTTGTTGATTTTTGTTCAGTTTTTACCTCGGTGGCTTCTTCTCATGTGGTTTTGTGGCTTCTCTTAAACTTCGATGGAGATGAAACGGACACAGCTGTTAATCTCATGCTAAACTAAAATGCTACACAGTAGTCAATGAAATCGACACTCGCCGCTCAGTTGTCTTCACCGCTCAGTTGGCGTTCGACCTTGAGCTCCTTCAGTGGGTTAGAGAGAGAAATAGGAGATAATCGAGATTCATTAAAAAGTAGTCATCAATGAAATCATGAATCCTTTTTCTTTTTTGTTGTGTTACGAAATTAACCCTCGTATTTGAATAAAAGTAAAAAATTTAGGACTAAAATAGGGGGGAAGTAAATTTTTGTGGGATGAAATTGTAATTATAGTTAGACTATAAAATAAGGTGTAGTGAGGTAAATAATATTAATGTGTAAATGTTGATCTCATCTTCCATTTCTTAAATTGGTGTTTTAATCTCAACCACTACTTAGCTTATGAACTTATGGAATACTATCAAACATTCTACTCCTTATATATATATATAGGGAGAGGATCACAAGTGGACCTAACAATTGAACTTTTTAACGGGCCTTAACATAAAAAACACATAACAACCCATTAATTTTAATTCCTATGGTGTAATTGGTCCCCGCCAGTAGTAACGAACATGCATGTCGGTCGAATATTATTTTTACGCACCCCACCCACCCCCACCCCAACCATGACAGCCCTTACCTCTGAGTAAACATTCCAGCAACTTAATTTTTTTAACTAGTGGTCTGCCATGGTGGGGGTAGGGGGATGGGGGTGGGGGTAGGGGGTAGGGGTGGGGGTGAGGGTGTCTTGAGTCAAACGCGTGTTCATTGTCGCTGGTGCGAACCTGTTACAAAATAGGAATTAAAATTAATGGGTTGTTAGATTTTTTTTGTTAAGGTCCATTAAAAAGTTCATTTTTTACGTCCACTTGTGATCTTCTCCCTATATACACACACACACACACACACACACAGTGGTGGAGCCAGGAATTATGTTCAGGTGGGGCACTCAAAAAATTACCAGTGCGGGGGTTCGTATGCATTATCACCCGAGGGGATTGTTCTTAAATTTTCACAAGTGTTTAATCTTTTAGTAAAATTTAGCCATATTATCAAATTTAGGCAACTATACATTGAATTGAAATTAAACTAAAATATGAAATTTTGGGAAAACGTAATAGAAATGACCCTATTAGCATTAGTAAACCAATAACCTTAAATTAGCCATCCAATAACCTTAAATTAGAAAAATACAACAAACTAAATCTAATAATACCACAAATATACTTTGAGGTTTAATATTAATAGTATGTATTAGTTGAATTTATTCACACATTTGTTAATGTTCAGTGATTTGGGATCAATTTAATGTGTAGTAAAGTCAAACTTGTACTGTCCAATATAGCATGATTTATATTTATTTCATAATTCAAATTGTTCCATCACTCTATAATATTTTTCACAACAAAACTGGCTGAGTTGGTCGTTTAAGGTGGTTAATTCAATAACTCCAACTTTTCTAACTTTAGAAAAATACTCTAAAACTTTTTAAAAAATCAAATCTTGGGCGGGCACTGTCCCTATATATATATATATATATATATATATATATATATATATATATATATATATATATATATATATAGGAATGGTTGATGCCATATTCCAAAAACATCTTGGGTGAATTTTGGTTGTTGCCATATTAAAAAAAACACTTTCCATCCGCAAAAAAGGTAGGTCTCTACATAACACTAAGGTGGAAGGCGTGTAGAGGAAAACACCCCATCATTTGGGATCGCAAAACATACTCTCTAGTCTGTGGAGGTAACAGTGAATGTAGTCCCTTTTAGGAATTCATTGGCTTCACCCAGACGAAAAAGCCACTCCTATGTCAGAATACAAGGAAAATTGAGGGTTGCGGGGTAGTTATTTTCTTCAATGTTGTGGATAAAATCCTAGATTCAGTGTTCCTAACATCCACGATCGGTATATTCTCAACTAGCATCTGGTTGTTAGTTGACCTACTATCCTCCTTAGCCCCATGGCTAGCTTCAGCATCCTCCATGAATTCCCTGCGATGAATATAATCTGCGAATTTAGAGCCAACACGTATGAAGGTTGGCACTCTTTCAGTTGGCAATCTCCATTGCTCTTTAACGATTTTATATTCAACACCGCGGGAGGAGGAACACCGAGGTGTCTTATTCATAAATCTTCCATGCACTCCTAGTTATTCCAATACATATATTCGTGGGCAAAATCTGTTAAATCAAATAAAAAAAAACTCCATAGTTAAAGGACCGCGATCGTTATGAACAAATACATGGAAACTCAGAAGTTTCAAGGACCATGACCTCATGCACAAAGGTTGCAAAAATAGAAACATGGCCTAGTGTATAAGACCACAGACACACTCAATACCTAAATCATTCTGAGGGTTAATATCTAAGTGTGCAAATTCAAGGTAAATATAACTATTGTCTGCAACAAAATATATCAAGACATGTTTTAGTCCTATGCCACAATCGGTTCAACAAGGTCACGACTAGGAGGAAAAACATCAAACCTCATTCGGTAAACAACAAAATGAATCAAAACTCTAAACCCTAACCTTGCTAACAAGAGCGAACAATGAACACCATTTTGTCTTGTTCATTAAAACTAGACCTAAATCCTCCCAAACCTACCATTTTTAGCCTAAAAACACAATCCAAACATAACCCAGAAAAAAAACAAATTGAGATTTTTTAATTTTAGGGTCGATTTTTAGGTGATTTGTGTACAAATTATTAGGCTTTACAAGTTGGATTCGTTTTTTTTTTATAAGTTCAAACAAACTTATAAATCCATAGTTCTACATATCATAAATTTATGGGTTAATTTCATGAGGTTAAAGACAAATTGATATTGGAAATGAAAAAAGATAGGAAGTCATATTGAATCAAAAGAGAAATTGTACGAAATATCTAACCTGATATGGAGGAAAATACTTGCTAAAAAGTTTGTCAGAAGATTGCTAAAAATTTCCCTATTACTGCCAAAAATCACTCAAACTTTTTAGCTCTCAAATTTTGGAAAAGATAAACGAGTCCATGGCCTCTAATCATTTATATAGAAGATTACGGAAGTTGAATAGTCGCAAAATTTGAAACGCTTTAACAACAGGACTCAGCGCCAATAAAAGCCCTAGCACCAAATCACCAACCTCTTGATACTAAGGCTTGGGGGGATTATGTTATACGTAAAATATGTCAACAAATGGACAAGAGACACGTGTCATAAAAGGCCTCACACCCATGAAGATTTGGTTAAGGACTAGAAAAATGCCTCGATTTGTAAATAAGACCATGACCTAGTACCAATTCAGGTCATGGACTATACTCCATTTTCCTTCTAAGCACATAAGATCATGGCCTATCATCTCAAAGTCCGCGGACCCTAGGCACAGAACTACATCAAAAGGCCACGACCATGTACATCATAGGTCGTGACCTCTCAAGCAGAGCATGACTCCAGATGGACAGAACGTGAACGCTTACACATCAACAATACACCACCAAGTTTCCACCATCTAGAAGTATTTCATGTCATCAATACTTATCTATCGGGCTCATGCGCTCACCTTTCTCATTTTACAAGAAACATCTGGGTAGCGATGCTCTTCCCAACTCTCTCTAGATTCTCTCTATATGAGAGTCCCCACTCCTGTCACCTAGTCCGAAATCCCCAACCAGACACAGTCGCGGCCTCCTAACTATTTGCACTGTAAGGCCACAACCTCTTCAACATAAATCGTCCATGTTTGTACATTTTGCCTATTTCTCTCATGTTGTATGCCTCTAAGGCTCCCAATACATACCAAATGCAAATATATAATGAGAATAAGGCACCATAGTGGGGGAAGGATCATTTTCATGGCCAAACCACTCTAAATCTCATGTTTATCTCTCGTTTGCTATATTTCTACACTTTGATTATTGTGTATAACTTTGATGACATGATTTACTCTGGAAGATCCAATTTTACGTAAGAACAATCACTTTAGGATTAAATCTTTCAGGTAAGGACCTTAAGATTTTTTTGATAACTCTTGTGTCGGTTATTCTCTCTCCCAAGTTAAAAGATGAGTTAACTATATCATACAGCCTTGCATAAAACTCATCAAACGTTTCACTCTCGTCCATCCTAATGTTCTCAAACTATGTGGTGAGGTTTTGGAGTTTGGAATCCGTAATCGCACTAGTCCCCTCATCGGTGATTTAGAATATGCCCTAAGCCTCTTTAGAGTTTTCACATGTTAAAATACCACAAAACTCCTTCGATGCGACAACACAAAACATTACATTCAAACCACGGGAATTATAATTACTTAAATTTTGCCCGTCCTCACTCCAACTTTCTATGGGTTTATGGGCATGATGTTCACCTACTAAAGTTGCGGGTGAGGTTAATCCCTTAACAACAAATAACCATACCCAGTTATCTATGGACTTAAGTGTTTATTTCATACGCGCTTTCCAGTATGAGTAATTTGACCCATTAAAAAACAGTGGTCTATAAAACGACTGACCCTCCAATAAAAATCTCCCAAATTCATGACTAAACGACTTATAGACGCCTGCTCTAATACCAATTCGAAAAGTGCTTATTTTGTATGGATAGGTAAACACAGACAAATTTTTAAAATTTCTAAATTTAAATAAACAAATCAATTCAACCCAATTAAAATATGCACCAATTTTATTGATTGTTGTGTTAAAGAATTAACCAATTTTATCCTACCCTAAAATGTGTATTTAGGTAATAGCAGAATAAAATAAAATAATCAACCACGAAAGCCGATGTACGAGGAAACCCAAATTGGAAAAACCTCAAACGACCTAGCCAACGCAAAGTCACTATGTCAGGAATTATGCAAGGACATGAAAAAAGACTCACACAATCTACTAAACTCTTTGAAGACTTGACGTGTCTTCTCTACTTTGACCTTTTACACAGTGACGCGTAGAACTCCACTTACGCATTGCCATAATGTGTGACTCCACACATGCCTCGGTATTTGTCGATCCAAGCTCAGCAACCGTCTATGATTTGACCACGAAGTCCACCGCTTTCAACCGCCACACACACAGAGTCCATCGTATGTAAATAAGCCAACGATTTACGGAGTCCACCATACGAAACTCATCTCAATCAAGATGATGAGAAACAAAAATTTGGTTCATAAACAGGAGATATCAAAGAATATAAATATTGAATCTTTGATGTCAAAGTGTTTGGGCGTAAATTAGGGTTTCAAGGCTTTTGGATAAGTATAAGAAGTCATTTTTCATCAAAACTCTCACAGAAATGCTCCTAGCACTCATATTTGTACAAGACACAATTTTTGAGGCAGTAAAAACTCGTATGAATTAAAATAGTACGTTTGTTCGAACGACGTACACAATCTCGTTCGAACGAAATTGTGCATCTCATTTGAATAGACTTCAAACAACCTTCGAACGGGATTCCACTATAAAAAAAAGTAACTTTCGATCCTCGTTTGAACCTCATTCAAACAAAAACCCCATTCTCATTTGAACCAACTTAAATTCTCGTTCCAATGACTTTTTGTAAATTAGTTTGAACGACTAAGAATCTCGTTCGAACGACTTTTTTTCACAAAAAAAATATATTTTGCTTTAAAAAGTCATTTTTTATGAAAAATCACCTCAAACTATAAAACAAACACCCAATTAAATATCCAAGTATAAAAATAATATGCGTTCATACCTCACAAGATCCTTAAATGTTGAAGATGAAACGTGGCACAAAATACGACACGATGATGGAGATGCTCTAACTTCACCGCTACGATGTTCAACCAAACATGTCACTGTCTTTAAAGGATAAATCAATTCAATACCTAACCTATTACTCAAACGGTTTTGTCCAAACGGAATTAGGCCAATTACATACAAATGGACTCGATTCGAAAAAAAATCTTACAAAATTGTTCAATGGTTTTTTTTCCCACACTTTTGCATCCGTAAATATATCCCAATGAATATGTTTTTTTGTTCGAATTCACTTGGTTATTCTTGTTTGTAGTTATGCGACAAAAATAAGATCATTTTACTGTAGGAGGCATATGCCAACTATGAAATTCTATAGCATGACAAATTTATCTTAAGGGGAATAATTTTTAACATGGCCTCAATAATATTCATTTGTCTATACTATTTTTCATAGCCCCATCAATAAAAAAAATTAATTCATATATATTATTTTCAAGATTTGACTTATATAAATTTGAACCACATAGTTACACCATCGTATATCAAATTATTTTTTTGAATAAATTTTTTAATTTTCTTCCTTAATGCATTTTTCGAATAGAAGATGGAATGTTTCAATTGAGTTTTGAAAAACAATATACAAATTTTTTTATTGAACTAAAGTAACTGCAAAAATGGGTCATTTCATTTAAAGGGCTTTAAGATATTTATGTTCTAAAGGAATGAAATTAAACTCTTTTGGATGAAACCACCAGGGCTAGCCAAGTGGCCATGGCTCTTACCCTAATATAGAATCTTGACGATTTAATTACCACGGTCCTGCTTCACATAAAAATGGTAATTTTATTTGAGAAAATGCGAGTCATTCGAAAATAAGTATGCAACAAAAAATTTCGTTCTGTAAATATTTTAAATTTTACTTCTAACAAAATTTCCCAAATTCAAATATGAAAAAAAAAGGTTGTAAATAAATACAAGTGGGTTTGTTGAATTCATAAGTCAAGTAGCTTAAATAATGATAAATTTGTCAGCAATTTATACTAAAATATATTAGTTTCTAAATAAATTTATTGAGAAATTGCACAACAAAAATAGATTAAAAAATGTGTTTTCCTATTGAAACGACAAAAATTATTTTCCCAAAATTCCAAAAAAATCCAAACAACCTTTGAATTTGAGTTGGGAGTTACAAACTTCATATACAGGTGGGTGAAATAAATTAATTTTTTTCTGTCAGTTATATATAGGAACTACTGTTCAACCCACCGCGATGCATGGACGCTTTAAATGAAGGGAATGAAAAAATGTAAATAAAAAATTAATTTTAAAAACAAATCAACATAAATTAACAACAATTGATTAAAAATGATCATTTTTCATAAAAATAAACAGATATATGAAGGAGAAAAGAGAGATAAAACGAAAAAAGGGAGAGATAAGGCGTAATAAAATGGGAGAAATATATAAGTGAAACGACAAAAAATGAGATATAAATAAAGGGAGATGGATTGATAAGAGTAATAAAATTGAAATTTTTTGACATGGGTCACAATGAAATAGTCCAAAAGTATGCTATTTTACTATATTGTATATAGATTTGTACCGCTCATGATGCATACTAAATATAATCCACACCTTTCCCATTCTTTTGTTTGGGGCATGAATGAATGATGTGCCAAATCCTGTGACACTAGTAATATTCACAGTCCTTGTGCCCCTTTAACTTGGACCTGAAGCTTTTTTAACCTCGATTTTCTAGTCTTCCTCTAATGACTAGGCCTACGATATCAACATCACCTTCAATAACTTTCATCCCACTTTCATTAGAAATAAGGCTGACGCAACCTCATCCAAAACAATACTTTTCTTCCCGTACATCATCATAGTCACTAAATGACGCACCTCTCAGGAAGATAACCTAAAAAAACCACAAAACTGTCTTCTTCATTCATTTCCCTCCATGTTTAATAGTTTCCAAAAAGTCAATTAAACTCATTGAGGTGGTCTTTCAACGAAGTACTCGGGACCATACAAAACCAGTAGAATTCCTATATGAGATTAATACAAATTATCATAGACATTTCCAAATAAATATTCTTGAGGTTTTCCCAAATCACCATAGTGGATGTCTCTAAAAACCTCCTTAGACAAACACAATTGAATTGTGGAACAAGCCTCCCTATTTATCTTCCTCCCCTCATCATCATTCATTTTCTTGAGTTTTTCTTCTAAGGCATGGATTAAGTCCTCTTTGACAAGGATGTCCATAACCTCCATTTTCCAAAGTCCAAAATTGTTCTTTTCATCAAATTTATCCACATCAAATATTTTCTTGGATGCCTTAACAAAAGACCCTACTCTGCAACCTAGGCTTTGATACCAATTTTTTGTGCAGTAGCACGACACGTGTTATCTACCAAGGATCCAAAACCAATAAACCAATCACACAAAATATATCAATCCAAATAAATAAGACACAAAAGAGATCAAAGAGTAAAAAAATTACATTGTTCACCAAATTGGCAACGTCCATAGGTGATTCGTGTCACTAAGTAGAAGAAGGTTACAAATGGAAGGACTTTATGTTCCTTCTGTACACATAATAATCTATATTCTCACAAATAAACCTCGCACATAATAATGCAATACTCACATAATATTAATGTCACCAAAGGCAATTCATTTCCATCCAAACCCTCGATAGAGAATACCAAAAATACCCAATTTTCTACGAAAAGTGAACCCCTATTTTTCACTCTGAAAATTCTTTTATTGAGTCGCAATATGGATATGGACCAATTCTCTCATATCCAATTTTCTATGGGAAGCACTACTTAAATACGAGATAAAATTTTAGTGTCCTAAATGTTGTAAAACACTTCACAAACTTGGTAACTAAGTTACCTATCTAACTTGGATACCAAATCCCACCCGATAAGATAATGTAAACCAAAAGGATTTTGAGTTAAACTCAAACTCTCTTTATTTGTCCCTCTATTAGATTCCACATATGTGGGACTCTTAATTCGAGACAACTACCACAAATCTCCCCCTTAACAAGATTATCTAGAACGTAAAATTGAGTCTTCTATACCCTACTGCCGAATAGTTTGGTGATGTGACAAAACCTTTGTTGCTCACGACCCTTTCCCCAACGTAAAACCAAACCTTCATTGGTCGCTCACCAAACTAGGAATTCTCTCACAATACCATAGAACCTTAACTGAAGTGAATCCAATATTCGATGGTCACAAACTCAAACAAAAATTCCCCTTCAGAAAATTATGTCCAACAAACTCCAATGAACAACCAACAACAAACCACAACGTGAAGGCTATCATCAAAATAAACAGTTTCCACCTCCCAAACACTAATGACGAATTCTGACTAAGTTCGAATCATCCTTTAATCTAACCCTCGGCTCACTATTTAACCAATGCACATCTTGCGCAATAATAAGAATTCATCCACCATCTTTGTCAAACCCATAATGCTCCATTACACTCTCGGAAACCCCTAGTTCAACATCACACTGAGAAAATTACCCTAGCCACCTCATACCCATTGGTTGTTAATTAGAAGTCAATGTCTCCCTCCTTGGGAGTTATAGGCTCCATATACTTCCCCTAACATCTCTATCATGACCGACTCATTGCCTCCCACTCATATCTATGCATCCCGAATGGACTATCTCAATGCCATTACAACTGTCGCAAGCTAATGGAATTCCCATACTCATAAGTTTGTCTCTATATAAGTATTTCTTAAATTTTGGTTTCCATATTAAAGAGTATTTCACTCTCCCATAATGTTATATACTCCCCCCACAACCCGAATGAGAATAAACATCTCTACTCTTCCCATAATGCAAGGTCAGCTTACCTACTCCTCTGTTGCCAATCTTTGAATGCAAATTTTCACTCGCCAAAGAACACCCCACAATAGCTCCACATTTTACTATCTTCCCATTAAGAACATATAAAATTTATGATCTTGGTGCCATTAACACGTCACAAGAGGACCTTCCATGACCCTGATAGCTCCACCTGATGTTACAACCTTTTAAATAATAATTTAGAACATATACCGGCATAAGGTTCGCCCGAATACGCATAACGTATTGAAGACTACAAAAATTTCTCACCAAACCAACATATATCTTGATTTTGATTGTTCCAATTGCCAAAATTTTGAAGGCTCTCACATTGTCCATCAAGACAAACCCAACTTTCACCATTTTCTAGGAGGAAAAAGAATCCCGATTTGGACACATATGAATTGAACAACCAGAATAAAGAACACAAATGTCATTAACCAAATCACTAAAGTTATTGGTTTCCAGGAGATCAAACTCGTCGACATCCTCTAAATCACTTGCATCCATCTCTGCTGATGATGCATCTTGGACCTTCTCCAATCCTTTTACATTCTTTTGTTTGGGACATAAATGAATGATGTACTGAATCTCGTGATTGTAGTAGCATTCCCATTACTTTTTCCCTTTTGACTTGGACCTGAAGGTCCTCAAACCTTGGTTCTTCGATCTTCTTTTAACGACTAGGCTTACGAAATCATTGTCACCTTCAACCATTTTCCTAACTTTTTCATTAGAAATAAGGGTTGACCTGACCTCATTAAAAGTAATAATTTTCTTCTCGTATAATATTATAGCCACTAAATTATTATACCTCTCGAGAAGAGAAGCCAACAAAACCACAAACTTGTCTTATTTCACCGTCTTCACCTCCATATTTAATAGTTCTAAGAGAAGTCTATTAAACTCATTGAGGTGGTCTTGTAATGAAGTACTCGAGAAAACATAAAATTGATAGAATTTATTTTTTATATTAATATAATTTATTAAACAATTCTTCAAATAAAACTTCTCGAGTTTTTCCCTGATCGCCTTATTGGACATCTCTATCATTACGTTGTGTTGAATCTCCTTAGACAAACGCAATAGAATGGGGAAGAAGCCTACCAATCTATCTTTTTTCACTCCTCATTTGTCATTATGTTGATTTTTTCTTCTATGGGATGGATTACACCCTCTTTGACAAGTATGTTCATCACCTCCACTTTCCAGAGTCCAAAATTGTTCCTTCCATTAAGTTTTTTGACATCTTACTTTATCTTGGATGCCATAATAAAATGCCCTATTTTACACCCTAGGATTTGATACCAATTTGTTAGGAGGAAGCACGGTGCGCATTATTGACGATGGCTCCGGGATAAAAAAAAACTAGTAACACCAATATATAGCATTCCGAATGAAGAAAGCATAAAAGAGATGAAAACAAAAAATTTACATTGTTAACAAAATTGGCTACGTCCAGAGGCGACCATGGATTTATTCCTTCCTCATGCAGTATAATCCCTTTTCTAAAAAATAACCCTACACAATAGTGGAAGACACACAATATTAATCTCACCAAAGGCATATGTATTATACCAAAATCATCAATAGAGAATACCAAAAATTGATCCCCAAAATAACCCTTTTTGTGGGGCAGAAAGTGACCTTTGATTTTCACTCACAAAATTATCTTATTGAGTCACATGATGGAGATAACCCAATTCTCTCATATCGAATTTTGGTGGGGAAGGACTCCTTAAATAAGAGATAAAGTCCAAGAGTCTCAAATGATGTAAGACACCTCCCAAACTATGTAACTAAGTTACCTATCTAACATTCATACCAAAACCCAACCGGATAAGACAAGATAAACCAAAAGGGAGTTTGAGTTAAAATTAAACTCTCTCTCTCTCTCTCTCTCTCTTAGAGTCCACATATGTAGGAGACCCATATACCACATGTAAATACTCACCCTCATATAAGTGGAGTGATGTTTGGATCCAATTTCATCTCTAATTTACCAATATATATACTCCACGTATCTACTTATTCTTCCTTTACGGGAAAAACATTTTCTACTAACATTCATTAAGGTTGTACTATTTCATGCAGGTCATATTGGAGTGAATTTCTCTCTCACTTGTTAACTTTTTATCTCGCGAAAGGGGAGATGTTCCAATATGTACCCCCCCCCCCCCCCAATAAAGTGTATCACACCTTTAAAATTTCTCAAAGTTGACAAAAATTAATTTGATCAAAACCAATTTTCAATCATATATTTTGAATAAAAATTTTATTTAACATTATGATGTAGCTTAGTCCAAATTAGCGCTGGCAATATGGGTTTATTGGGGATAAACCCGCCTATACATAACCAGGAGAAAGCTACCCTATTTTATTTGATATGTTTCGATTCAAAATGGTCCTAAAGATATCTTTATCTTGGTTTAATTGCGGGTCATTTGCAGATCACAAATGAGATTAACTAAGTTAACCCATAAGCTTAACACCTAAAACCAAACCAATCTCCCTTTTTGCCGATCTACTTTCTCGCACTCTGATATTCGTTTGCCTCTCCCACTCACTTTCACTCTCTGATCTATGAAAGGTTTTCCTCTGATCTCACTTTCTCTCTCTACCATCAAAGAAAAAGACCTTGAAATCCCAAACAATGGAATATCATAGAGAGAGAGAGAGAGATGGGGAAAAATGATTTGACCTTACCCGAACCGCTATGGGTCGATCCAAATCCGACCTAGACCCTTCCCCAACTCATTTTTAACCCGCCCATATCGAACTTAATCCATTTTGACCCGTCCATATCTGACCATATCTGCCTATTTAACGGGTCTAGTCAGAATTTAATGAAATACACACAATTGATGAATGACAAATCTTTCATGACCATTATAAACAAATTATTTTTCTTCTTCACTCCTTATCAAACATTTAGTTGCATGAAATTAAAATATTAAAATGAACAAAATACGAAGAGATATAAAGCTACTACTCAGTAATTCAGCTGGATAGAAAACTGCTATTGTAAATTTATTAGAATTCAAACCTAAAACATTATTTCAATAATAAAAATTTCACCAAGTAAAGGAAAAGAAAATATGAAAGAGGAAAACATGTGCTAAAATATATTTATAGTTTTAAATCCATTTCTTCTATTAATTTACTACATAAATTCCATTCAGAAATAGAGATTGTGCTTATTTGACCCATTACATCTAAGACCAGGAAAATAACTCCCCTTCGCAATTTGTTAATGGATTATTTCTTTTCCTTCTTGCAAATAAAGAAAGATGTCTACAGTCTATAACATGAGTCAAAAATAGATTTTAAGTTAGTGTCTTAAACATATCGACGATATTTTAGTGGTTCTCTAATTGATTTATTATATTATTGATATCATCTGTTATATTTGGAGCATCATTCGATATGCCACACAGTCCCGCCTTTCAAAACCAAGTGCAATAAAGGCCATTTTCTCCTTTCCAATTATTTGGACCTCTTCTTTCTGGAATTCCATCTTCATTAAAGAGACCATCGCCCTCCTGCTTACACATTATAACATACTTATTTTAAGTAACACGCATTTGCTTAAACTAATAATCTATCCCCTAGCACATATTGAATTCTTACCAAAATTGATGTGAGAATATTGATTTTATCTAAACATCACGATATTCAATACACGTATACCATTGTGTGGGCTTTACGCATAGTGCTCGCAGGACATGCTTGTTAAGTGAATATCAAAAAAAAAATTGATATGCAATTATGTTGTTGACTAGACAGAGTGTGTGTTGGCATTGATGTTTTGGATTTGGGGGCCGAGCAAATTGCCTCTCTCTTCTACCTTTGGGTAAGAAATTTAAGTCTAATTATCTAAGGAAATAAATTGTGACCTTTTTGATTGAGTAGCATTGTTGTTAATTGTTTGAATTACCTTAAGCCACTTTCTCACTGTGCTATTGTAACCTGTAGCAAAAACTATAGCGTTAAATTGATTCATCTTGTCATTTACAAATTCTATGCGTTCTCATTTGACCTTATTGATGGATGGCAAAACCTAAAGAATAAGAAATGAATACTGAATCAAGTTTTGAAACAATACAACTATTTTTATGTAACTTTTACAATACAAAGAGTGACATTCATAATTAAGATAAGAAAGTGAAAACATATGTAATTGGCATGATAATAAATGAGTAATGCAATATAAATGGAAAATATTTTGAAGATTTAGATATCATTTGGATTTTTCTCACCTTCAATAAAAGTCACCAACGTATTGTGACATACTTGAATGCTTCCGGTCTTAATTTTATCGACCACCCCAACATTAATAATCGTAGATCGACTGGTTGCCCGTTTATGATAAAATAGTCCCTCGATGGGACATGGGATCCCGTACTTAGAAAAATCTCCATGCTTGAATTTTCTAATCATCATCATAATGTTACATAGGAGGAACTATAGCATATACATCCTAAGATGCACCATTTCCTTGGTAAGCACATCTACCTATAACATCTCATTTTATTAGCATCATTAATTGTAATTTCAAGTCACCTAAATAACTACTTATGCGTATATTGGACTCTAGGAATCTAGTGTTAGTGTATATAAGATGTGTTTAACTCGGTACTGCTGCTGCTGCTTCTACTACTACTACTACTACTACTACTACTACTACTACTACTACTAATAATAATAATAATAATAATAATAATAATAATAATAATAATAATAATAATAAGAAGAAGAAGAAGTAGTAGTAGTAGTAGTAGTAGTAGTAGTAGTAGTAGTAGTAGTAGTAGTAGTAGTAGTAGTATATTTTTTTATAAGTAATTGATATTAGAAAACCTGCCAAAGGGGCAGAACCCGTATACAGGATGTATACAAACAAACAAGAGAGAAAGAGGCCCAGACAACCCCACCCCCCAAATCAACTACCTCCACTACCTAACACTTCACATCTCCGCCAAAAAGGCTAGAAATATTGTAATAGATAAATTATGACTCTCCTTATACCAAACCAATAGTGAACTCATAAATAAGTATCGTAGTCTAGATGGAGCAACTTCATTCCCTTCAAAACACCTCAAGTTTCTTTCTCGCCAAATAGTCTAAAAAATATAATGAGGGACGAGCCTCCAGATCTCCTTGACTCCCTTCGACCCCTTTGGGAGGTGCCATGACTCTAATGTATCCCTCACCGATTTAGGAAGCACCCATGAAATCTGGCTAAGGGATAAGAACACATCTCAAAGACCCCTCGTCACCCATCAATGCAACAGTATATGATTTGTCATCTTTTCCTCCTTTTTACATAACTAACATCGACTAAACATCGATCATATTCTCACCTACATACCCTCAGTCATCAATATCGCATGTCTGTCAGCGGTCCAAATAAAGAAAATAACTTTCAGAGGCGCCTTCGACCTTTAAATCTCCTTCCATGGGAAGTTAGCATTCCCGTTCCTGTTCCCTCTCAACACGGAATAATATTCTTTCATCGAAAAAATCCCCTTCCTACCTGACACCCATCTTAGCTCATCTACTTCTTCTGATGGTATGGGTGTCATTCCCAACCAATTGAAAGATTCCTTTGCTTCCTCTAATTCCCAATCCCACAATCATCTTCTGAACTTTGGATTCCACACAACCAGACTCATGTCAATCAAAATATAATCAGCTATCAAGACGTCCTTATCCCCTACTATCATGAAAATCCAGGGTAAAAGATCCTCTATAGAGCCGTTCTTAACCCACTTATCCTTCTAGAATCTGATCTAATTCCCGTTCCTCAACTGAAACTCCATGTATTTATAGAATTCTCCCAACCTTTTAGAGATATGTTTCCACAACCCTTACCCATGGGCAAAGATCCCCACTCCAGGGCCCCACCTTAGATGTGTACATCTTCCCCTAGCTACAACTACCCTCCTCCATAACCTATTCTCCTTATGAGATAATCTCCACAACCATCTCCGTAACAAAGCTTTATTAAATAACTCTAGGTTTTTCACTCTTACGCCCCTTTTAATCGGCTTGCACACGTACTCCCAACCCACTACGCAATACTTAAAACTCTTTTCATTAACTCTACACATAAAGTCTCTTATCATGTTCTCCATCATCTTACGCACTGATCCTAATAATGGTAAAATGGATAAGAAGTAGGTTGGCAGAGTCCACAAGGTGCTTTTTATCAATGTTAACATGCCCCCTTCGATATATAGCAATTTTCCACCCCGCCAATCTCCTTTTCACCCTCTCCCAAACCGGGTTCCATATAGCTTTCATTTTTCACTTAGCCCCTAATAGAAATTCAAGATACGCTGAGAGGAGGTAACTCACTCTCTGCATCTTAGTGTCCTAGCCAAACTCCCCATATTTTTGCCTCCCCCAAAATTAATCATCTCATAGTTACTGATGTTAATATGTATAATCAATATTGTTTCGAATCACATCAGTAGAAGTCTTAGAGATCTCATCGGGCCCTCTTTTACTTTACAGAAGATTATCGTGTCGTATGCAAACAAAATGTGAGAGACCTTAATCAGATTTACACTCTAATGCCCAATTATAACACCACTAATCAGACCCACTTTTACCACTTGACCCAACATTCGACTAAAGGCCTCTATCACTAAAATTAAAAGAAAGGGAGAAAGAGGGTTTCCTTATCGAATACCATCAGTGATGGAAAAGAATCTCTCCAGACATCTATTAATGTAAATCGAGAACCTAATGACAAGATGCATAAAATTATCAGCTCCCCACTCCTTGCCCTGGACTCTACACACTCATTAGGTAACAGGACTGCATCGATTATTTGTCTTCAACCCACGAAAGCATTTTACAATTCTGAAATGCGAGGATCCATAATCCTCCTAAGTCTGACTGACAATACTTTGGCAAGAATCTTATATGCACTCCAGATTAGACTTATTGGTCTGAAATCTCGCACATCAATTGAATAACCAATCATGGGAATCAAAGTTATGAACATCGCTTTAGGAATCCTCTAAAAGTATTGATGATACAAAAATATTGTGTATTTCATCCTCTGAACCTAGGCATTTTAGTCCCCTCGGGTATCTTATTCCCTATATTTATGCTCGTTAACCAGACAACCTCGAATTTCTACGTTAACATGTTTTGCAGGGGTTAATTGAGATTTTATAAGTAATTGGATGCTAAGTGTCAAGTTCGAACGCTTTTCGCTCAATTTCTGTACACGATCGCACGTTTAAGGGAAATTTAGTCATTTCATAGATTTGTCACCTGGCCTAACATCTACACTGA
Organism: Sambucus nigra; assembly: GCA_949130495.1. NCBI lineage: Eukaryota > Viridiplantae > Streptophyta > Magnoliopsida > Dipsacales > Adoxaceae > Sambucus > Sambucus nigra. The sequence goes on from OX422220.1 coordinate 193,408,460, forward strand.
AGTTGTATCCCTCCTCTCAAGCTTTGTGTGGCCGCAAACGGTGCGTGATTCTGATTCAGAACAAAGAAGTTACGGGGATTTTAGCGGAAGAGAAAGACAAACATGCCAAAACATCATTGCAGGGGGCTCATATCTTCTTGATCGATCGATCGATCAAAGGGATTGATCGATCGATCCTTCAATATTTGCAATTCATGGGGATACAGTGGGCTATGATTTTCAGCATCGATCGATCAACGGTTTGGGTTGATCGATCAATCCCTTATTTTTAGGAGATATTTCTCTTTTCTTTTCTTTCTTCTTTTCTTTTTTCCCACTTACGATAAATACCAAATTTTGTGTAAATATCAGATATTAAGTTTTATTAAGTTTTAGAATAGATTTTAGGTTAGAATAGCTTAGGGTTTGGGAGTTGAGAGCCCTTTTCTTCTTCCTCATTTGGTGTGATAACATTTGGGTTTGTAAGATTGATCTTTCTTTTCCCTCTCCATTAATATAGCTTGTTTTCCATTAATTCTTGATTTGATAATTAGATTCACATGCTTTGATTTAGTTGCTTTCTAGTGTAAATTTATCGCAATTATTTACCGCATTTTTACCATGCTTCCAAGCTAATTTAAATTAGGATGTGTTTGAATTGAACTCACTCGAGTTTACGCGTTGCTTGGCTTTGGTGATGGTGTTTACGGGTCTATTTCGGGTGTGTTGTCCTAGTTATTGGGCCTAGAAGATTTGACGGGGCATATCATGTATGTCCCGTGCTTACGAACTTTCGTACGCAATTTTCAGGGTATTTGTTGACGCCAAAATCTTATTAGTCTTTTATGCGGATTTAGGGGCGTGACAACCCTTGATTAAATTAACTGTCAAAACGAGACGCATTCGTAATAACTCGTCGACCCATGTATCCATTTGATACAAATTAACATGGGTGAGGGATATTCGATACAACCTATAATTTTTACCGCTTTGTTAATCTAGCTTACCGACCCAAGGTAGAGAGGCTTCTAAATCCTTGCCTTTGGACACCCTCTGCCTAACTTGTCCGATTTTCCAATCAAGCTTTCTTAGATTATTACAAATTTAAATGAAAAATAAATGTTGTCTCTATGCGCCAATACAAGCAATGATAAAATAAACCTAATACAAGTCTTCTAAAATAAAGAAAAATAGTACTAAAATGCAACAAAATATAGGAAATAAATGAACTACAAAATTGAATCCGCTCCGAGTGCTTCACGCTCCCAAGAATGGCAATGGCGCCATTTGATAAAGAGAACTTGTCGGTGTATATTTTTCGTCGTTGCTTGAAAAGCTCCTCTAATCAAAATCCTTAAAATACCTATGAAATAATATCAAACTAAAGTGTAGAGCGGTAAGTAAGGACGTCAATCCACATCAAGGGGGTAAATCTAGAGACAAATTCAATTGTAATTCACTTTTATTTTCTTTTTGGGCTTTTTTAATTTTTCTAATTTTTTTTTAGCTTTTCAAGTATTAAAACAATTTTGGGTGAGAATGTGAATTAATACTAAACTAAAATGAGAGATGAAAACAACTAACTAAAAAGTGACTAAAAATGAAAAAACAAAGTCTAACACAAAAATAAAAGATAAAGTGACGTAAATAATAGTGAGAACAATCAAGGAGTAGGACTACACCACAAATTTTAACGATTCTAACTAATTAATTTAATTATTTGAATTTTTCCAAATTAATATCAAAATTAGAAATGCAAGTGTAATTTTAATAGTAATCTTTTAGAAAATTAAGTTTAACCCCCACAACTCTCGAAAATAGATGTACACTCCTTTTAATTAATTGCCCACTAGGATCGATCGATTAAAATTTATGTAAATATTAGAAAATAAATTTAGAGTTGAAATTCAAGGAATAATACCACACTTAAGAAACCCATATCTCTAGTTCGAATCTAAAATGGGTATTATAACTAGAATTTCGATTTTCTCTCAAAAATCATTTATCCTCTCTCGAGGCGTAGATTTAAGGGTGAGGGATCAAAATCAAATTTCAAGTAATCAAACTAATCAAATTAAAATAACATCACATAAGGGTTCACCCCACCCCTTGAAAGGGGATTTAGCCTAACATGATATCAAACATGATGAACAAATAATCAAGGCTACTAAAATAAAATAGAAGAGAATAGAATAGAACAATCAAACCAAATTTCTTTGAGAAAGTTGAACTCCAATCTTCCAATTTGAAGCATATAATCCCTCTAATTGAGCATCCAAGTGATTTGCAATTAAATATCCACTCAATTAAATCTCTTACAAAATTTATCCTCACAAATCTCTAACAAAAATAAAAAGAATAAAATAAAACTATTTACAAAATGATGTTTATACTAATTTATTTTTTACACTAAACTATCTCTAACTCTCTAGAATTCTCTTTATTTTCTCTTCAAATGGCCTTTAGTCTTCAATTTATATGCACATGGAGCAAAGGGGTATAGTTGGAAGAATTAAGGTGCAAGAGCATAGGGTGTGTGCACATGAGGTCAAAATAGGAAAATGAACAAATGTGCATGGGTTGTGTGAGGTCATGTGGATGAGGGGTGAGGGAATAAAATCAGATTATGGGGATGAGAGGTGTGAGGGTTATTTGGAAAGTTGTGTTAAAATGTGGTAGTTGGGGGTATATGGGGAAAATGGGGGTAAAAGGGGTTTTAAATGGGTTTAACACATGTGGGATAAATGGGTTTGGCTTTGGTTTATTGTTTTGCAGCACGATTATCTTGGGAGCTCACATGGGTTTTGGTTATCTTTTATTTTTGGTTTCGGTTTGACCGGTTCTAGGGTCAGAGATCCGGTTTCTCCGGCGGGTTCGGTGGAGATGAGGTGCAGGTTGGGTAGTAATCGGGTTATGGACGCGAACGGTTTGGTTCAGAATGGGGACAGCGGGTTAAGGGTCGGCGGAAGGTGAACGTCGGGTTCGCATCGCCGTCGGGGCCGGGGCTACCGGACGGCGCCGAGCTGGGTTAACTGGGCAGGGTCGCGATGGCACCGATTTTAAGGGTTTCCTGGGTCGCGGCTCCGGGTTTGAAAGGGTAGGCAGGAGGTGTGTTTCGGTTTTGGGTAGGTGGGTTAATGTAGGTGTAGGTGAGGTTGGTTATGGGGAGAGAGAGATGAGTTGTTAATGGAGTTTGTGGGGGGAGAGATAAAAGGGTTGTTGGGGACGAAGATGGGTAGGGTTAGGATTAGGTGTGGGTGAGGTGTATGGTGTTAGGGTGTGGTTGAGATGAGTGTGTGGTGTAGGATAAGTGTGTGTGAGTGTGTTAGTTTAGGTGTAGGAGGGTATAGGTTATGTGTGTGTGTGTGTTTAATTTGGACATCTAAAAATAACAATAACTAACTAAAAAAAAAAATAGAACAAAATCTAACTAACTAGAAAAAATAAAAATAAAAATATTAAAACTTAAGAAAATAAAATCCTAAGCTATTAAAAACTAAAATAATAAAAAAAGAAATAAAAATGAAAAATCTAATAAAAATGAAAACAAAAGTCCTAAAAAATATAAAATCTAATAAACTAAAAATAAACTCCTAAAAACTGATCCTAATAAAATAAGATTAAACTAAAAACTACTAAAAATAAAAAATAAATAAAACTAAAAATATATATAAAAATAGAAAATCCTAAATAAATCTAAAATAAATCTTAAAAATTCTAAATAAATTCTAAAAATAGAAACAACAAAAAATAAAAATTCTAAAAAATATTAAAGGTACAAACTCAACACACATGAGCTTCGGGGTAGGTTTAGGGACGGGTGAGGTTACAGGGCATGGTAATTCACTCCATTTTTATTGCAATTTCCTTGATTTGAGCATTTTGAACACCGCAACCTGCATTTGACCTACAAAATAAATAATAAAGCGCATAAGACCATGTTTATTACAAATGAGCGACTAAAATGCATCTATTCGGGGTATAAAATAGACACTTTTGGGTGCTTATTATAACCCAAGCAGGTTGATCTGGATCGTTGAATTGACTCGTGGAGATTCGTATAGGGGTCCATTCGCTTATGATGAGATGTCGAATTCGGACCGTGCGATCAAAAGGATTCCAAATAGACTCGATCCAACGGTTATTGTGTCGATCACCTGAAAGGAGGTTACTCTCCATGAACAACCATTAAAATGACTATAAAAAGAGTTCTGGGCTTTTATTTTGAACATCAAAAATTGTTGTACTCTCCTCTCTCTGTCCTCTACTTTTTGAATTATCAGGTCAACATTCCAGAGTGTTTTTGGTTTGATCAAACCATACATAGTTTGCATCAAAAAAGTAACGTCACTCCATTGTATCCTGAAGGCAAATTTCCAATACAAACTCCGTTGTGTACTCCCACCTTTTATCCAGAAGGGGAGAAATGTTGTCTAAAATACAGTGTTTCTAGAACGTACCTTGCAGTAACTTGGTTTCATTATTTAATATTTTTATTCCTTTCATAAATTTCAAACAATACCTCATGTAGCTCCCGCAGCTCATGCCACTGTTGTAGTTCAACCTATTGATGATCATATAGATTCATATTTTGATGATGGCGGTGATGATTTTTATGAGGAGGATATGGAGGCCATGCAGTTAGATGTTTCCCTTTCTGATGGGATTTAGGACTATAATTTCATATGTTTTAGTAACGTGTGGTGGTGTATTTTTCTTGATATTTTACTTAGGATACTTTAGTTTTTTTTAACACTTGTTGATTAGCCCTATTACATTTTGATGTTTTTTATGGACATATTGGTTTAGATGTAGAGTTCTGTGGATTATTTGATATAAGTATATAAATATATAGTTCTTATTTTACTATTCACACTCTTGTATGTAGATTAAATAATTTGTGAATTTTGGTAATGTCATTTATGTTGATCTATATCATGTTGATTCAAACACTTACCCATGATCATCTTATGTTATATTGATATGCGCTTCATTTTTGCATTGGTTATCACATATTATTGTTGGTTATCTACATTTTCACGATGTATGTCTCTACTAGCATACGTAATTATCTCTGTTGTTTTGATATTGTTATGATTATTGTATCACCGTGTTATATATATATATATATATATATATATATATATTACTCGTAATCTATGTTGACTTTCAACATTGCTTTCACTCTTTCGAGTAAAAAGGGTGGAAAAAGTTAAGATAAGGGGTGACTTTTAATTAGGGGATATAACATTTTTGGTATAAACATCTCATTTACTTTGTTGATTAGGGAGACACTTTTTTATACTTGTTACAAAAAGGGGGAGAATTAATTTCAAATTATGGGGGAGTATTATCATTATGTTTATATTGATATGCTTTGGGGAGATTATAATTCATAATTCCCATGTTAATTCAAATTGACATTTTTATGGAGAATTATTGATCAGGGGGAATGCCTTCTAATATTTTCATGCATGTGTGTATTTTTAATGTTGCTCACGTGTCTTGTAGGTATTGACACGAGGGATTCATACTTAACTAGTTATTTATGTCGATATTTTAGACTTATATGGTGTTGTGGTTTTCATACACTCTATATTGGCTTGTGTGGGATTTTGTATTATAGTTATTGTTATACAAATTTGGGTTTTTTGGTTTTTCCACTAAGTGTCCAAAGGGTGATATTTTAAATGTATTATGATTCATTTATATTATAGTTAGATATATCCCGTATGAAAACATTGAGTATTGCATACTCAAGCTCATTGCTTGATCTCATATAGATATTGTAGATGAGTGACTTGATCTTATTTTTTTTCATTTGACATTATTCAAAAGAAACAAATTCATCACATCAAATTTGTATCCTTTTTTGTGATTGTGTAGTTTTACATCTAAGCTTTGCACAGATGAACATTTTTTAGTATGTCTTTGGGGACTTAAGTGAATTGAAAAAATATTTTAAAAGTGTAAAATATTTAAAGTTTTCGAGGTTTGCATCATATAATCCACGGAACAATGTTCATTGCACACTAATGCACATGGTGATTTAATGAAAATCATGGTGAGATCCACGTAGCACATTCCTAACCAATAATATCTAGATTGTGTGCACAATGGCCTAAAATTTTGCAGAGGCCTATAAATTGATTTTTTGGCTCTAAGTATTAGTTAGTAGTCTTATGCACTTTATTATTTATATTAGGATTAAATGATGAATATTGTATTTTATTATATTGAATTTTATGGATTGTATTGAATATATAGTATTGTATTGGATCCAAAGCAAATCCAGTTATGATTTCATAAGTCATAAATTAGAAGAATCAAAACCTTTTATAGAAAACTATCTAATCCAATCTTAATTGGATTTCATTGGATTTTTAAATTAAAAAAATGATTACAATTGGATTATATACGAATCTCCTCAAATATGTCATTTTAGAACCGAAGCACACCCCTGCGCAAAATAATATCATAAGTAGACATGTCCAAAACCATAAGGTTCCATAAAGAATAGCCACCCAATATCTACCCCTTTATTTTAACACACATGATGAATAGGTGTACCCCATCCTAACGGTGAGTCTATATGGAATAATATATAAGATGTTAGATCTACCATCTATGTTGACTGAACATGGGCCCTACTAATAATTGAATGCAAAGCCACCATATCAAATAAAATATTCCCCAAGTTCCCATGGATAGGAAACGTACCCTTAATTGCATGCAATAGCGCTTTTGCATCCTTCGGAGCGATGTGATACACATATATGCCAAAACTATAATCGTGGTTGTTCCAACTACTGTGTTGGTAACATGCTCATGCCAAAACTATAAGCGTGGTTAACCCTACTACTGGGTTAGTAGTTGTGCTAGTATGGTTGGAATGACAACAACTGGTGGTGAGGTAGCTGTTGATGCTACCCCTGTGGTGCATGGTATCCATATTGTCCTCTCTGACCCTGGGCACTCTGATTTCACTTGGGTTACTTCTTAGTTTTGTGTTACACCAGACCATAAGTGAATTAAGTGTCCAAAAGAATCTCATATTGATGCTTGCCCTGCTATTGGCCATATTGGTTTCTACTCTACTAACCCTATCCTGGTCGTGCTGAGTTTGTTATCCTTATCCCTAACTACGACTATCATCATCATACTCTCATGTGACTCTTATGGGGTTGATCCCCATGTTGTTTACCCTTTGACTTATAGCCTCCTATGTATAGGAAGAGTCTCAAACACTACATTATGTCTGTGTTCCTCACTAGACGTGTCCCTACTCGACCATTTCTCCTTCTTCACATTTTGAAACTTGTGGTGGTCCTAGAAATGTATTAGGGACACATTCGCCATCTGAATGTAGGTGGTGTAAGTAGGGTTCCCTATCAACACTCTTCTGATCCTCCATGTCTATCCCGTAATGAATATTTCCATCTTTTTTGCCTTAGTGTCCACCTTTTTTGGTCAAAACAAAGAGAGCTTAGTAAAATGCCTCTCATGCTCATCAATTATATGGAAACCCTTCTCTAAACTCATAAAGTCCGTTTTCTTCGTTGCTCACATTGACAGATGAAAATACTTAGCTTCAAACAAGGTCTAGAACTTAATAATAACATAGTACTCATTTTCTCACTAGTGGTAGCAGACTCCCACTAATCTAATGCATATGCTATCTTCCTAAAGTGGGCTAACATTTGTCCTTACTCAATTGGTTTTCCATGAGAACGTTAGTAGCTCCTACAAACTTTGTTAGGCTTTTCTTATAAAATCTCCACGTAATCTCTCCTAATTAGACGTTTGTGGTTGAGCTAGGACAACCACTTGTGGTTGTGGCTGGTGAAGGTGCTGAAGTACGTCAAACACACCGATTGTGACTACTTGAAATGATGGCATCCGTATTGAAGGTTGCTTTAAGTAGTGATTTTTACAATGGATTTTGTTCCAACTTAGTCTTTTAGTTGGCAACCCTGACTACAATTGTCCAAACTCGCTTCCCTATTGTGTTTTTAATCTGAAAGGCAAACCAAGAAGTTCATATGAGATAATGATCATGAATAAAGATTGAAAATTAACGTAGAAATTTGATATTAAAGAACACATCGCTTAACATAGCAAAAATCCCAAGGAACCTAGGACACTTAGAACCTAGGATGATCTAATACCAACTATGACACCCTTATTTTCCATACACTGATTGGACAAGACTAAGCGCCGAAGACAAGAGACGTTAAATAATTTAAACAATTCTTAGCATCAATAATAAATAAATTGAATTAAATCATCCATAATAGTAAATAAGCGATGTGAATAAAATAGCATAGTTAATATGAGTCTCCAAAATTGAATTAGATAACTCAATAAATCTCTACAACGTTGAGTTTATCATATCAAATAAGAAACAACTTTGGAACCCACTCATGCCCATAATTAAAATCGTTAAAATAATAATTAACTAGAAGAGTATGTTATAAATTGAATGCTGAAAGGAAAATCCCTACTCAAAGACTAAATAGTTGAATGACCAGTTGAATGTAAGTTCGGTTGCTCATCCCTATTGCTATAGGATAAGAACAAAAAAAAGGATTTTTATAAAAATATCACGGGCTAGATCCCATGTTTAGAACGAAATAGTTTCCTTTAGTGAACAATATGAAATGTGACTCATTCACATCTCATGTCATCCCACTGGAACTCACATCCAAAATACTTCACATAGCTACAACGTGTAAATCCAAGTACCAAGACTAACAAGTAATGTATTTGATCTCACTCTAAGGTTAAAACATAATAACATACTCAAACTATTTATTAAGAATAATAATCATGCATAGTAACCATATACCAGCTCGTATTCGATAAGTAATCACATCACATTAAGAATGGTAGAATAATCCAAATCCTCATATCAATGTCCATTACAGGTCTAGCTACATATATGTAAGTATGACATGAACTCTCTCTCTTTTAGGGGACTTCTGTACCACTATCGAGTCAATCGTACGAGGTACCGATCCTAAAAAATTACATAACATACACACTTAAAGAAAATCACTATGTCTCCGCACCATCATTTACTTGCTTACCAAGACTACACGATAGATCAAGCCTAACATGCCTCCCACTCGTGAGACGGTTTACCAACTACACGTAGGATAAGAATATAGACTTATATGCATAATGCATCATAAGCTAAGGGCATTGTAGCCGATCTTGTAAATAATCTCACCGGATCCCCATCGATATATTCCCCCAAAACATACACACACTAGTATGTACACATATACCACACAAACTATCTAATTAAACAATATGTGTAAATAGATACGACATGCCCTCCTAACCATAAAACTCTAACTATACATTTTGTGGACTAAGCCTTAGTCGTATAACTATAATCTCCACACAAAAACATAGGATCAAAACCATAATTTACTAGTTAAACCCCCCTAGAAACATCCCAGGTCAACCTGTAAGTTGTGCTACTCTTGGAATTCTTAGTCGGTAAACTGTCAAAATTCCTGAAGGATCGATAATTTTCAAGAGTTGTTTTGACTTCCAACTCTTCATTTCTTTGCCTTATTTAAAGGAGTCTTTTGGATTCCAACTCTTCATTTCTTTGCATTATAAAAGGAATTCTTGGGCAACCCTTTTAACATACTTTTGGCACAAATTTTGGCAGCAAATATATTTTATATTCCTCTTCTTTTTATATACACATTGTCCCTTGAGATTTGTGAGTTCCAACCTTAGATTAGAGGTGTTCTTGGGGCTATTTTGTTGGAGGAGCTTTTGTAGATATTTTGTGTTGATCTTGAGGATGTCATCATTGGTTTATCATCATGGTTTGAGGTATGGGATTTTACACAATATGCTCCTTAAATCTCGCGAGTGTCATTCTCTTTGAATTCTTGTTAATTGAACTCATATTTGAATTGATAAATTCATTGAAATCTGGAAAATAATTGTTGGAATTATTTTGATTCATGTGGTATCATTATATTGTTGATGAGCACGTTGTCATGAGATTTTAATATGGCACAGATGTTGGGCACCCGCCAAAATTCCTGTTTCCCGGGCTATGCCTTGATAAAGCATATACGGATGTGGTGAGGCCTGGTGACCCGGTTAAAGTGTTATTGAGAAATTATAATGATGAAATGCTATTGAAATTTGCATTTTGATTTGAATATTCGTACTCGTGTTGTTACATTTTATTCATCGCTAACATATATTTGTTGAGCATCTTTCCTGTCGTATTGTGTACTTCCCCATATTTTACCAATTAATTATCCCCGCCAGTGCATCCCGAAAAATATATTTATTTTTAGTATAGACATACCCACTGATTTAGTGAAAGACAGAATGGTTTGGAAGTTTAAATCTTCAAGGAATTTTTCTATTTCATCTAAATGGAACCAGATTAGAGGTCATGAGCTTAAAATTGATATTTTTCATATATTTGGCATAAGTACCTTCCTCCAAAGATTTCCTTTTTATGTGGTAACTTATTAATAAAATCATTCCTCTAGACAATCCAATGAGAATAATTTGTTTTCATTTGTCATCGATGTGTCATTGTTGCTTAATGAAATGCCAGGAGGATTTGGATCATACATTTTGTACAGGTGAATTTTCTGGTAAAATCTGGTTGCATTATGGGGTTGTCATGGGTATTATTCATTTCACTTCTTCTGTGATAGCTATGCTAATTCATTGGCGGTTTGTTGCAAACAGTTGATTCAAGGAATTATTACTATTGTCCTTCCATATTATATTTGTCGGTGTTTGTGGAAATGCATAAATAAGGCAGAATTTTAGGGTTAGGTTATCTCTAAAAGTAAGGTTGTGGCTATAACTGATTAAGAGATTCATTTAATGATTGTTGTGAGAAACGTGCAGAAGTGAAATATGCCTATATATACTCTACTAGTTTCCCTATCAAAATTACAATCAAAGAAAGATTAGGAAAATGAATTGGCTTCCTCTTGGGTGCTCTAGGGGTAATTTGGGTCCAAGTGGAGGGGAGTAATTCAAAAGATGGACTATGGAGTGCTTTTTATGTTTTCAAATTACTTTGAGGAGGGGACAAATATTAGAGTTGGGGCTTTAAGTATTTTTACGGGTTGTTTCCATGTAAAGATATGGTGGGGTATTTCATTATAGTTCAATCTGACTCAAAAGTGTTGATAGATATTCTTGCTAATAAATCTACTTGTTTGTGTCATATTCAATTGTTGGTATCTATAATTCTTTATGTGTTATCTTCTTCAAATTCAGTTTAAATATGTATATAGGGAGGAAAACAAGTTAGCTGATCTTGTCGCTAAATTCTCATGTCAACACAAACATTTGATATTTGGGTTCGGCATTTCTTCATTTCTTCATTTCCTTTTAGTCTTAAACGTCTAATCAGATTAAACAAGCTTTAAATGCCTTATTTTCAAGTGGTTCACAACTTTTGTTGAAAATTTATATACTAGCATACAATACGGGCGATGCACGGCCAATTTATATAATTCTTTGAGTACTTGTGGGTTCAAAGTTGTTATATTTTAGCAAAATATTTGATTGTCTATACAGACTTGTAAATATGTTGTGATTTTTTCCTCTAAATCAAATTCATGAAATTCAATTATAAAAATAATTGTATCCCAACTGGTAAACATACTTTCGAAAGTGGAACCAAATGGAAACTTTCAAGTGATTTTTTTAAATAAATTATATTTTACTTTGCACAAAGTGCAATATTTTAGGAAATAACTATTTAAAATAAAAGAATAATTTTCATTTAAAATGAGTATATATCCTTTATTACTGTCATCGCATCAATAATATTACAAAAATATATATTTTATATAGCCACTAATAAAAAAATAGTTACTCTACACAAAATGAAATTACCACTACCAAACATGAATTGCATGGAAAAAAAATTCTCAAAATTCTAAGAGTCGAACTTATTCAAGTTACTCTCCACAAAATGAAATTGCAATTACCAAACATGAATCACATGATTTAATAAAATATAAATAAAATAGTTGCAAGTAGATGATTTTTTTACCTAAATTAAAGTGAATCACAATTAACTCATAAGAATAAAAGAATTATATTAAACCGCAACTTCCATGTTTTTCGTGTGCTTCCATTATAATAGGTAATTGACAACATTCAAAAGGTTAGTGTATTAAATTTTGGTATAGTAAAAATTTAACTGGATATCTATTTATTTATTTCAAGTCGAAGAGCAACATCATTTATTATATGCTTTAACTTGATGTTTTTCATTATATAATCCTTTTTAGGTTGGAACTCCTTGCGCAATCCTCTAATATGTTTTGTGTGGATTGGATGTTTTATTATCAAAGAACAAATCATAGCCTAACAATGCAACCATATGCATCAACTAATGTTTTCTTCTGATAAATTCAACTAATGTTGACTATACAACAATAATAAAAAGGGAGATAAAGCAAATCGATCAAAGTAGACAAAAGAGAGAGCGTAGGAACTGCAAATACATTCTTATCTCTACAAGACATTTCATCAAACAGTGGGTGTTCACAATGAGAATATTCTGAGAGAAACTTTAACACTACACTTACAATTTTTTTATTGCAACTCTAATTTAGCTAATTAGTCACAACAATACGACTACAAATTAACAACACTAATTCTAGGTGGTTACTTAGAAAAATCTACTTCATCTTTAAAGTGTATCGCTCTTCAAAGTAATAGAGAACAAATACAATCATCACTCTATTTTTGTTTCACCCCTCCCCCCCACCCACCCAAAAAAAGGCTTGTACAAAACGATCGCCAAAGACCTGCAATTTGAGTTGGATATCAATCGCCAAAATAAACAAAAAATAGAGATATAGTTATTTGACTAGACCATACCGGCCTATGTGAAACAAATTACCGCAGATAACAAATCAGGACAAAGATGATTGAGATTCTTCCATAGCACCGACCTGAAGATGTTGATGACTTGAACACCAATCTGAATTAATTTAGATGGGCTAGAGGCGGGGAGTGGGTTAAGGGTGATAGAGTTGTTTAAAAATACGTATGTTTGGGTCATGAGACAAATAGAGAAGAAGAGGAAGGGAAGGAGAGGAAAATAATATAGAGGAGAAGATAAGGGTAGGGAGAGCGATTAATAAGAAAAAATTATCACGGTTCACATCAACAAAATTAGGGGAGATAAAAGGGTGCATTTAATAAGATAAAAGGGTGCAATTAATGATTTAGAGAGAGATTAAAGAAATATAAGGAATAAGTCTTAAGTGCACACCTAAAACATTCACCAAAATTAATTGTATGCTTCCATATTATAATTATAATATAGATATAGATAGATAATACAGATTTCGACTTCTTAATTTGTATACAATTTTAAGGTTATTTTCATTCATTCTTGTGAGCTGGACTTCATATATAAGGCCTCAAAACCAAACTTAATTTTATTTTTTTGTCTTATTCTTGTAATCCACTTGAATGAGGTTTATTCATTCCAAAATATTTTAATATAATAACTCAGAGGATGTCGCCCCTCTTTCTCCAAAAAAAACACAATCAATTTTATTCACATCATATTGCAATTAAGAGTTATCCTTACTTATAATCTCTCCCAAAAAAATCCCAAAGATCAAGTCTAAGGTTACTAAACATTTTTATAACATTATGTAAATATTAACAAGGTTTAATTCATAAAATGGTTTATTCATCAATTTTAGCATGTGTTTAATAAGGGTTCTTCTTAATTACGGTATCAACCATTTATAATAGATTTGTATCATAAAAAATATCGATCTAATTATGTAAATAATCATACTAGATCAATCCTATGAATATAAACAATACTAAACATTTAACAGGGTTAAAACTAATGTATTCCATAATTTTGCATGAGATCTCGACCTAACATGTGACTAACCCAATTTTTTATTAAAGTAACAATCAAACACAAACAAGTCACTCATATATCGTAACAAAGAAATGTATTCCTTGCCTGATATAGGAAGATCAATATCTTGTTAGGTTCCTCCATTTGATTCATTTTATCTCCAAAATTCTCATTTGTAGGTTAGGGTTTGTCTTATGTTTTAAATGTGTTACTAACGAGGGTTAAATATCTTTTTAACCTATAAATCTGGCAAGTCTCCTATGGTCTTAAATGAGTACATATAAATTATCACAAAAAATTACCTATATGATACAAAGGATTTCCAACCATGTGGACCAATCTAGAATACTAAAAATACTACTCCGGACCTTTGTATCCACTAGAGTCTGGTCCAAAATAAAAATATAAAAATAAAACACTATGGTTAAATTACTATTCATTCATATATAATTTAATGTCCTCAATGAAATCTGAGAGTGAGTGTGCTCGAAACAAGATGGATGAAAGGTACCTAATTAAATTTTTTTGTCAAAAGGAGATAAGGTTTTCTTCTCAAGTTCAAGACTGGGAAAAGGTATAAAACCCAAGGTATATGTGACAAATTATATACCAATTAAATTCCACAATATTTTTTCTACAATATTTAGGTGACTTAATCTAAATGAGGAAAGATAAACATTGTAGCACGACACCAAGACGTATGAGGAAAAACCCATAACGGAATTAAACCTCAGGCCGACAAAATGACTAATGTACTATGGTAGAGCTTTACATCTTAATAGAAATATACTTACAACCTCTCGACACTATGACCGACTAGACACTATTTCCCACCATATTCTCCGTAGAGAGCGTCAACAGTTGGAGAACACTACGTAATCGTGACCGGCTTTGGTCCGCAACCAATGTTATCAAGTCCTCCGTCCAAACAAAGTCTTCTTTAAAGTTTGAAGTAAACTTTCTTCATTTTGAGTATGAAGAAGAAACTATGTGTTTCAAGAAGGAACAGTCGTGAGAAGCCAACGATGAGTGTAGTACCATTTTCTAGGTGTGAGACCACATAAGGTGAAAATGGCTCTCAAAATAGTATCTTAACTCATAAAATATATCTTTGAGATATAAAATCTAAAAATAATACAAGAACAAATTAAAAAGATATTTGTTTAAGGTTTTGAAAAGATTATAAAGCAAACAAGTTTACTTCAAAATATTTTTAAATTGCAAAAGTATTAAACTTAAAATATCTCAAGAATATATAAAAGATAAAAATATGACTTAAAACTTGAATGAATACAATATTCAAAAAGAAGTTTTTATCAAAAAAAAATTCTTTCCTTAAAAGATTATTCTTTAGAAGAAAGATTTGGTAAAAATATTTTTTCCACAATGAAATTACAAAATCACACTTACACAAATTCACAAAATGACCCTAATTCATTAAAGAATCAGATTCCTATTACGAATGGCGCGTACTACCCGCATATAGGGAACGCTCTGCCGAGTTCCATTCATTTGGATCTCATGCAAATAGCTGTCAAGGGTCTGTTCCGACAGAAGGAGCACCCTAGTAGGGTGGGTAAAGAGGATTCCCCTTATTTCTCTTATTCGACCCCTGATTCGATCGGGATCATAGCCATCGAAGACCAAAGCTGCTTCAATATTTCAGTCTAACCCACTTACATATAGAACCAAAGATTGCAAGAGAAGATAAGAGGGTATAAGTAGATAAGTAGAATTACATGAAGTGACATTGTGTAAAAATAAAAGAAATATGGCCAAATCTTTAGTTTGCGCGAGTACCAAGAAAGACATGCTTGTATCTTTCAAAAAGTGATTTTCGGGGCTGTCAAGCGAGTGTTGCCGCAAGGTCACTGTAGTGAGTGATTGCATCACTGTAGAGAACCTGAAGTGATATAGGTCGCACAGTAGTCTAGACTTTTAGCATGAGGCACAAGAAACTAGTAAGACAATGTCGTTGCAAAGAGATTTTGCGTCGCTGCGGGGATCCTGTAATGAGAATACACGACAACCCAAAGAAAGAAAATATCTGGAATAAGGCGCGGCTAGCGAGACACTATTGTTGCAATGAGAGAAAGCCTCGTTGCGACGAAGGTCTCATGCGATAGACCTTAGAAGCCTTTATGAAATTCAATTTGTAATATTTTCAAATATAGTTTTATTTCATTTCATAAATAAGACAAATTATCCATATCAACACATAAATGCACACACATAAAAAGTATTTTCTTATAAAGAAAACATTTGTGAGTAAAACGTGTATAATTCTACGTATCCATTTACCTTCCTAACAGTGGTATAAAAAAATATATGCATGAAGGTGAGGATGTTATTTGAATGATTTGCATGATCATTTTTCAGAACGACCTCAAGTATAAGTATATTTGGTTAACGGAATAAGATAATCTAGTCGTATTGGGGCACATGAGTAAAATGAATACTCTTACAATCTACCCCCTGTCTATTCCGTGACAAAATATAAAAAAATTAAGATTACAAATATTATAGAGAAGTCTAGAAACCTATGACATATAGACACGAGCTCGAAAAAAGGTAAATACATCCTTATACTACTAATCCTCCTGTTATAGAAGAATTCCTAGAAAGTCTTCCACTTGTCCACCTACCATTCAATCTAATTTAAGATAAATAAATAAATAAATTTATATATATATATATATATACAACAATTTGATGGATAGTTAACTGAAAACATGTGATCAATAGGACATGGAATTGATTCATCATTTTAAGGTGTGTATACAAGTTCTGGAATCATAATATCTTAGTGTTATAGTCCATATTGGGATATGTTATAAATATATACAAAAGAACCTTAAACATAGCTTCACCAAAATTTTACTCCCACCTACTGAGTACGAATTATCCAACATGACATGCAAAAAGTCACCAAAACAAAATTAACCAAGTATCTAAAAAAAAGACCAACCCATCAGAGCTTTAAAACATCAAACAAAAATTCTTAAAACATCAGACACGGAATGATAACAATGGATATCACTACCATCAATATGAAGTCACCAACACCTAGTCTTCATTCTCATTGTATTCATCGTCATCAGAGTCTCCACATCGGTGACCTCGAATCTCTTACTAGTGATCAATAATGTCTCATCGCATGTAGTGATCTTAGTACATATGAGATTAACAACCCGAATAGAAATCTGCGCGATCTGATCGTCAGGAATACGGGTGTTAGAGGAGTGTGTGGTCCTACGCCATAAATGGTAAGCATCACCACTTAGTCCTTGGATGAGAACCTTTTCCACATCATCTGCAGGAGGGTTTGGAGATGTCTTCTTTCGCATCTTGTTTCCTTCATGAAAACTGAGATAGATGGTCATCTTACCAGTGTATTCCTTCTTTTCCTTTGAGAATATATGAACATTTCTAACAAGAAGTAAATGTTGAATAAGTCATCCAAAACAAAGATCGGGTCGCTTTCCTTTACTTATACTTTTTATATTTTCCACCATCACATCAAACAAAATGTGTCCCAAATCCATGGAGACTCCCATACAACCTACATGTAGAAATAGAAATTTACATAGTGGGATGGTATTATGGTGCGAGTTTTGGTTGATATTTACAGAGATGAGAATGTGGAGAAGGTAGTAAAATTCGGTGATACGGGTTTGGGGAAAAGCAACTTTAGGGGCATCAGTTATCTCTCCACTTGTGATTTTGATGACCACATCATCCATACTAGGAAAAGCATCTAATTAGTAAGGGAAATAAGGGTATAGCACATAAGGCATGGTGTAAATCTCTCTCAGAGTGGCTGGAGTAATAGAGATGGAAATAGCACGAACAATGTAAGTAATATCGAACTCAATTATTATAGCCATCGTGCGAAACTCTATAACTAGGGTTGGAAATACTTCTTGTCTATCAATGCCTTAGTTTCCAGCATTCAACTAACCTCGCCCCTCAAATAGTTTAATCCCAGTAGCATGATTGTACTTAAAAGAATTCCAGTCGAAGGTGCACTTATAGTGGATAGCACAAAGTTAAAAATTCTTAAATCTCTAACTAGTTTTTAAGATTAGCGAAATGGGGAAGAGAGGGTTCCCTATGAGTGGAAGAGCCTTCTTCAAACATTCATCTCTTAAAAATCCCTTGCACGTTCTGAAAGATCCAGTAGAAATCCTAAGATCAAGTGAGACATTTGCGTTTATGAATTCTAAAAGTCAAGGCCCAAATGGTTATTCCAAGTACTCTAAAGGAGAATAAACCAGATAGTGAAAAAATCATAGCATGTTTTTTAAGTTAATTTATAAGAGCACAAGGGAGATAACCCATGTGATAGAAAGATTGTACAAATATGAGCATTTGTCCGATGATATCAAAACAAATGTCGAAAGAGAAGTTTTACCTGGGAATTACAAACTTAGTTGATTTTAATTGAAAATGTTTCATTTTCCTTGGAAAGTAAAATCTTTAACTAACACTTTTCTCTTCCTAAATAAGGGATTTATGATTAAAACCTCTGGTTCACATCCTTAAGATAATTCAATTTTTCGAATGGATATAAATTTTTGAAAGATCGCTTTTAAAACAAATTTTGCATGTGCTGGCTTTCACGCATTCATTGCTATAGTTTGAAGCACAAGGATTTTCATTTGAATTCCTTCCTCTAGAGTGATCACAATAGCTTGAATCAATTTCCAAGGATTGATCTTTAATTTTCTTTAAAAGTTTGGAACATAGATAAAGACTGTTTTGATATTTTACTTTTAAAGTATCCACAATGATGTTTAATTCGTCATTATCTTTTCTCAATGAGGATATGCATTCTTCCTTAACTAAAGGTAACTTCTTATCTTTAACAAGTTCATTAAGAAAATCTAAGAAGTCATTAAACTCTAAATTTAGAGATTTAACCTTAGGGTAGAGGGAATGAGCTTGAGCATCTATGGATTGAAAAAATTCATTTCATCTTTAATGGAGTTTAGCTCATTTAAAAGTTCGATTTTCTCATTGGGGATTTATATCTATAAAAAAAACTACCAATATCAAATTATAACCTAGAAGATTCATGACCTTCATTTCCTTTGATGGATTCTTCATTTTCTAAATGTTTCACTCTCATAGAATGTTTAACACTAGTTTTTGATAAAATTTTGTTTTGAGAAACAAGTGAATCAAGAGAAGAACATATATCACTATCTTCATAACAACTAACATGAATATTACAAATATCTATGTGAAGGTGATTCAAAATGTCGAATGGAGCGATAAGTTCGGGTAAAGAAAGAATTTTTGTAATGCCCCAATCCGGATTTATGGGTCACCCATGGTCAACCCGTTCCTACCCAAGAATTAGGTGTGAAGTGCAATGAAATAACCTATATTATGTTGCTAGTCCGATTTTATTTAATTGACGTTTCACTTTTTTAGCATGCAATTTCCATTTAAAATCAAACTACGTGAGGGACCCATGGGAAGCGTCCCCGGAATCCAAGCATACGAAGCAACTATTGCAAAATAAAAGAGAGTAATTACCTATATAACGCCCTCAAAATACGAAACATCACCCATCTTGCTGTAACAAAGATGAGGGTGTGAGTCGAATGCTTATTGGAAAATATAAAAAATGCAGTATAGAATCGAACGGCCGAAAGAAGACTCTAACACATTATATCTACGTGCACATGCAACTACCATAAAGATATATATCTTCATGTGTATACTTACATGCATGAAACCATTTTTATTCCAAAAATATTATTTGTCCCGATTAATTCACCTTAATCTTGTAAAAGAAATCACTTTTACTTAAATTGATATTTATTCCTTGATTTAACACACCCGATTAAATAGTTAAAACAAATACACTTTGTTTAAGGAAAATCACTCGTTTTCTCAAAATTTCTCCTTTTATTTAAACCCATTCACGTTAGTATTTTCATTGAAATTTCCCCTTTCAATACACACAATAACCGTGTTAGAAAATACTTATTTTTACTTTGAAAATAGTTCATAAACACAACCTTATGATAATTATGGGTTAAACCTCTTTAGGTTGTTTCACTACCCATTTAATCCATTCACTTTACCATTCCTTTTTCTGTATGGACATAAATCAATTTCCTTATTAGTTGTCCACATTATCATTTATGGCAAAATTTATTAATTCATTCAAGTTAGGTTGAATTTTTACACATCCAATACACAACCCATTTGTTGACATGTTCCATTTTTATTATTTTCTCTCAAAAATCTTCTAATAATCGCATACTTTAAGGGGCACCACACCGCCGGCTATGCTATTATATGCTCTGGCCAGTGATTTTGGATCTTTCACCCTAGGGCTCTGGGCCATCCTTAGTTATTCTGATTCCTTATTAATGTATTTTAACATTTTACAAATGTTCACATTATTCTACTTTCCTTTCTAACCGGCCGAAGCCAAAATATGGGGTTCCACCCCCAACTTTTGCTACACTTTAAAATCATCTTTTCTTGTCCTTTACACTTTAACATTGATTTTACACCAAAATCATATTCATTTAGGACTATCTTGTGTCACACCCTTTTCCAATATTTTTGTTTCATAAAAATGTTCCACTTTATGTAAAACTACCATTTTACTCATTTGTTTCCAAACTTATTTTTCCTTCATCTTCAGAAGTGTTAATTGTCCAAACACCATTAAGTTATCCACACTAACTTATTCAATGATTTTAACACATTAACACTTTTTAACATTTTGGAGTATTATGCTTCTCAAGATGGAAATATTTTCATCTTATTACTTTCCCTTCCATTAATATCCAAGACCATTTTATAAGAAAATTACCATATTCTTAATTACTACATGTAGTATTAAACCCTTACAGTTATCACATTTTCAACACCTTTTAACACACATTAAGTGCTAAAATTTCTTTCTTTTTATTTCATGTTTAAACCCAATAAAACATTAATTAAACTTGTTTATATGTTCATCATCAAAACACTATAAGTTTATACACATGAGAAGATGGATTTTAACTCCAAAAATCCTACTATATGGGTTAAACATATAATTTATTCTAGAAATTCACAATACTTGAAAATTATACTTTTCAAGACTAAAAGACATTTTTATTTCTTCAAAATCCAACAAATGTCCAACTTTTGTAAAATCTTCCTTTTTGCAAGATAAATACCATTTTCAAAATATTTTATTTCATTAAATGTTTAACATCAAACTTCTAGAAATTCACCATTACTATAAAATCCCAAACTTTATTTTCAAGATACTTTGAAATATTCCTTCATATTTTTACCCTCATCAAAATAGCATTTTGTAAAAATTTTATTCCATAAAAATATTAGACACCAAATTCCTTGAAACTCATAATTTTATTCAAATGCATCATACTCGTATAATCTAACAATAAAACTATTAATATGCAAATAAAGTCTTAATACTAAGAGTAGAGTTTTTCCACCTCAAATGGAGCTCCAACATTGGTAAGTTGAAATGTTTAAGAAGATGGAAATCTCCCACCTCCAAATGTGGCCTTAGAGAGTCTGCTTAGGTCCACCAATCTTGCTTTATGAATGCTCGATCAAAAACCCTCTTCGTGGTCCATGAATCTCCCATCTTCATCTTCTCCAAAAAAACCACAACACCTCCAAATTCATAGATTTCCCCAACAATGGTTGCAATGGGTATGTAGGGCTTGGATATGGTGGAATACTTGTTGAACATGGTGATATAAGGTGGAGGAATGGTGGTGGCATGGTGGTTTTCTCTCCCTCTCTCTCTCTCTCTCCTTCCAACTCAAATAAACCCAAATAACCCATAAAACCGATATAAAAGCACCCATAATCCTCAAAATCCAATTTTTGCCCAATCTGGGATCACCAGATCTCGACACCTCATCAATCTAACGGCTCAAAGCATGATAATGCATAAGGGCAACCCAATTTAAAAAAAATTGATGCGCTCGTTCATACGAGAATGGCCTCTCATCTGAACTAGAAAGGCTTCTCATTTGAACTAGCCTTCGAACGACCTTCTAACGAGCATTTTCAGGTATATAATGGAGTTTCATTCGATCCTCGCTTCGAATTACTTGGGAATCTCGTTCGAAAGACTGCTTCCAATATTTAATTCCAAATTTTAACCCATTAACTTTCAAAAATTATCATTAAAGTTCTAAATTCCCAAGTTTTTATATGCTTACAATTTACACAGGGAAAATATTAAAATATTGGGCATGGGTATTACATTCATCCCTCCTTTGTAAATTTCATCCCTGAAATTATCGATCTATCCATTTCTCAAATCCATGGGGTTTACTGACTCTTATACTAAGTCATGGGAATACTACTTGACAAAACCATCGAAGTCCTTAATAGTTAATATCACATCGCACACCCTTGCACATGGATTGTCACCAAAAGCTCAACATGTGACATTCTATAATTCTCACCATCATGCTAACCATCCACGTCGCATAACCTACATTGAGTCTTTACTCGCTTGATGACCATGCTCAATAAATTCCTAGGACTACCTTTGCTAATACTCAAAGCATATCGGTGTCTCTACCGGGCAACCCTATCTAGTGATCGATACTCACTCAAGAGTGAAGCACAATACCACTGATCATCAAATTCATTACCAAGAACCATTTTCAATCTTAGGATTACATATCCTGAGTCCCCACAATTTTCACTACACCAAAATGGGCAAATTGTCACCTTTCAGCCGGCCAGCCTTGTCAAGGTCATTGACCGTGACAAAAAAACACGCGTTTTATGTCACGGTCATTGACCTTGACACGACCGTGACAACGAATTGTCACGGTCATTGACCGTGACAAGCCCGTGACAATTCAATTTGTCACGGTCTTGTCACGGTCATTGACCGTGACAATTATTTAAATTCTTGTCACGGTCAAAGACCTTGACACGACCGTGACAATATTCGCAGCAAAAACCCTATCCCCCTTCTTTTTTCCCTCCCGCGCTGTTCCCTCCATTTCTCTCTCTCTCTCTCTCGACGCTGTTCTCTCTCTCTCTCTCTACTTTCAGGTCCATTTTCTCTCTCTCTCTCTCTCTCTTTCATTTATATATATATTTGTGTGTATATTTGTGTGTATGTGTATATATATATGTGTGTATGTGTGTGCGTGGAGGGGGGCAGGGGGCAGGGGGTGGGGCGGGGTGGGGCAGGGTGGGGGAGGGGGTGGGGACGGTGGAGGGGGGCAGGGGGTGGGGCAGGGTGGGGGAGGGGGTGGTGGAGGGTGGGGTGGGGTGTGTGTGTGTGTGTGTGTGTGGTGGTGTGTGGTGGGGGAGGGGGTGGGGTGGGGTTGGGGTGTGTGTGTGTGTGTGTGTGTGGTGGTGTGTGGTGGGGGAGGGGGTGGGGTGGGGTTGGGGTGTGTGTGTGTGTGTGTGTGTGGTGGTGTGTGGTGGGGGAGGGGGTGGTGGAGGGGTGGGGGAGGGGGTGGTTAGGGGTGGGGTGTGTGTGTGTGTGTGGTGGTGTGTGGTGGGGGAGGGGGTGGGGTGGGGTTGGGGGGGTGTGTGTGTGTGTGTGTGGTGGTGTGTGGTGGGGGAGGGGGTGGTGGAGGGGTGGGGCAGGGGGTGGTTAGGGGTGGGGTGTGTGTGTGTGTACGTGGTGGTGTGTGGTGGTGGAGGGGGGCAGGGGTGGGGTGGGGTGGCAATTTTTGACACGACACGATACCCGACACGAACTCGACACGAACTCGGATGATAAATTATTTATGTGTTGCAAGAATTTGAAATTAATTAAATTAAGTTATTGTAGGCCTATGAGTGCAGTGTTTGCTCATCTGACACGATTAGTTAAATGGGTCGGGTTAGGGTTGACTAATACTTAACACGAACCCGACATGACACGACCCGAACACGACACGACGCACACGAATTGCCACCCCTAGTGGGAATTGATATCCAAGACATGTATTTGAATTGATATCTATTTATTTGAATTGATAGAATTGTTTCTAGGATAATAATCCTACTATAAGATAATTGCTCAAAATAAATATTAAATAATAATTACTAAGATATCAATTCAAATAAAGTCTTAATAACCTAACCAAAAGAAATAAAATAAAATATCAAATAAATTATCATCCACCTCATAGACATTCCCTACCAATCATTTTAAGATAATTTTATCCTTATAAAGATAATAGATTATCTAATTTTAGGACTTAAAATAATATTGATTATGGATATAGGACAACAAACATTTTGTTTCCATTTTTAGTCCCTATTTTCAAATTAAAGGGACACGTGGCATGTTATGATTGGTTAACGTTTTATGAATATGGGTCCGCGCCAGCGGTTTTATTAAAAAATAGGGACTAAAATCATAAATAAAATGTTTGTTGTCCTATTTTCAAAATACATATTACAATAAATCCTAAATTTACAAACCCCTAAAGATAAATACCTTTGATTGCAAAGCATGCACTTGTATTATTTCGACGTGTAATTTGGAAATGCTTGTTTTTCTTTCTAGAGACCCGTGTCGTCAAAACTTGGTAGTGTTCGAGTGTGTTTTTATCACTAAATTATTATTTCACTAACAAATACTCCTTATATCCTAGATTAAGAGTCCATATTTAATTTTTGTACTTACTAATAATACACTTAATCAATGGCTAGGATTAACCCTTGTACTAATAACATTTTTTTTATCTGTACTAATAACATTTTTTTTACAGCAAAAATGTCTCCTTCAGATGTTAGGGCGAAGATGATGATGCTGTTTATGATGATGTCATCGTCTGGGTTCGGTGGTAGCGGAGGCGACGAGGGCTCCTCCGCCCCTAGGCTCCCCAAATATGGAAAATTTGGGATTACCGTCGAAAACAAGTCGGAGCTTTTAGCGAGATCCCTCGAGCTGCTAAAGACGGTCATCGGCCCGGGGTTTATGAGTTGGAAGGAGGTGCCGTATGAGCTCAAGTTAGCTATTTGGGCGGCACTACAGGTAATATTTATATGAATATTTCAATTTCAATTTCAATTTATATTTATATTTATATTTATATTTATATTTATATTTATATTTATATTTATATTTATATTTATATTTATATTTATATTTATATTTATATTTATATTTATATTTATATTTATATTTATATTTATATTTATTCGCAACTAACATTGTATTTGTTGGACAGGAACAATTCAACTTGGATCCAAAGCTACGCGATTCCGTCTTCGAGCAGTTGAGGGAGCAACACAAGACGTGGAAAAAAAATATGCGGACACGGTACTTTGGAAAAACACGAGAGACCATTTTACAATGGCGCGGATCCGTCCCGCCCAAGGAGCCGATCTCATTGGCACAATGGAAAAAGTTCATTGACAATGAGATCGAGGATCGACAATTGGCATCTCGCCAATCGGGGAGGGAAAATCGGGCTAAAAAGACGGACGTGCACTACTCCGGCCGGACCTCTTACGCTGAGGTGGAGCATAGGATGAAGGTAATATTTAATTTATCTATAACTACAGAAATATATTATTGGATATTATTTTACTTTGCGGGGCCGATACTAATTTTACTTTACTTTATTTTATTTCAGGGGGTAGGGAGTGGGCCAGGGGGTAAGCCACATAGGCTCGATACTTATGTGGCTCTTCGGTCGAAGAAGGGGAAGGACAAGGACATGTCCCCGAGCGTCGCGGCCACGATTGTAAGTAATCCGACAGTTTAATTATTGTTAATTACGTTATAATTTTTTAGTTTACTTATTTTACTAATCATGTGCTTTTTGTCGTTTCAGGCAAAGCTTAAGGAAGTGCATGAGTCGCAGTCTGATGCCGACAAGGCATCTTTGTCCACAGACGCACTCATCCAAGTGCTTGGCTCTGATCGCAAGGGGAGGACAAGGGGAGTGAGCTCGCGGGTGGCCAAATCTAGGATCATCGGATTGGAGACGAGCGACACCGGGTTGGCTCGAACGGTGGATTCACACGACGCGAAGCTGTCCCGTTTGGAGGCGACGGTCCAAGATATGTACGCATTCATGAAGCGTACGTTGGGTGGAGACCGTAAAGAGAAAGGTAAAGGGAAAGGGAAGGAGAAGGCGGTGGAGGAGGAGGTGCGGGAGGACGAGGAGGTGCGGGAGGACGAGGCGCAGGATGACGAGGATGTGGACCTCGCTGCTTCATCACCGACACGTTCGTACTTCGACGATCCACTTCCCTATTTGACGCCCTCCAACAGACCATTATCGACGATTGGTTGGCCGAGCGTGTTCATATTGGACATATTTGATGGCCAGCGGATAGGGCGGGGGTTGAGGGACCCGGATATCATCGAGGGTGGAATAGTCCATGGACGTGTGCTTCAAGGGATGGAGTCCAGGGTGCTCGTCACGCATGTCATACCCGGGAAGGAGAACTCCCTACTGTGGTTGCGTGAACAATGCGGCACGACATATATTAGTGGGTGCGTCAATTCGTATGTCGTGTGGCCTACTCACCTCCTCAGTTTTATACAAGACATGTAGTAACATTATTTTCAAGTTTGTCCATTTTAATTATATTTGGATTATATCGTCATGTATATTATTTTTACTTTGAAAATTTGGATTATACTGTCATGAATATATATTTGCATTATCTTTAGTTTGTGTTGGATAAATGATGTTTGGAACGGGTACAACGTTGTTATAACAGGTACAAATATACTGCTGGGCAGTGGCGGTGGCCATACTGCCCAGCAGATTTTTTTTAAATTCTGCCCAGAATTGTCACGGTCATTGACCGTGACAAGTCCTTGACAACATTTGTCACGGGCTTGTCACGGGCAATGACCGTGACAATTTTTTTAAAAAGGATCGCGGCTTAGTCACGGTTTTAAACCGTGACAAACGTGTCAAGGTCAATGACCGTGACACGACCGTGACACAAAACGCGAGTTTTGTGTCAAGGTCAATGACCGTGACACGACCGTGACAAAAAAAGTTGTCTCGCCTCGAAATGTCACGGTCATTGACCTTGACAAGGTGAATTTGTCAAGGTCAATGACCGTGACAAATGGGCAGATTTGGTGTAGTGTTTTGGGTCATCCTGACTACACTATTTTTCCTGATCCTAACACTAACCTTACATCGCTAATTACTCACTCTGAGGAGTAATACACCGACCAAATCATCATCGTGCACTCAGATGACACCTTTCACTGCATCACTTTGATGACCCTAGTATTACTCTAGGCGTCTCACTTGGAGAACTCACTTTAGTATCGCATCAATCCACTCTCTGTGTCAAAGTAACCCAGTGTGGTAAATTTTCTCAAGTCCTAACACTATACAGTGTCCTCAAGTCACCATCCCTCACTTTACAACCAGAGCCACTGTCTGCCATGCCAGCTAATTGTAAGGTCCTTAATCCTAAGAACGCAATTACTATGAGCAAATCGTGCACTCAAAAGTTCAGCCACCCGTACATTAAACTTTATGCAATAGCAATAATACCATAGTAGGGTAACACCCAATTACTGAGTTGCATTAACCAGGTTAGGTCCACCCACAATCTACTAGCCCCAACCGCATCTTAACATGACATGGTGTCAATTCGAGCTACCACATATATGGGAATACCATTCCTTGATTATCGAAACTAAAAGGGGACACAGACACAAGGGTCAAAAGAGCAAATAATCGTTTCGAGAAACTCCCATCCATACGTAATGAACCATAATCTACAAAAAATGAGACTACACCACATGCTTGGAGTCTTATAACTCCTCCCAGATGTTCTCCCTGAGTACTAACGTAGCCACACACCCAGGCTTGAGTCACCAATTATGACGAATCATATCACAACCATTAATCCTCACAAGAAGAAATCAACGTACGAACTTGTTATTCTCTAGAAAATCAAACACCAGACTTCCTTTATTAGGAGTAAGGCCTTCCCTCTTTACATCCTTGAAACCCATGAACCCCTTTGGTTGGCGATTGTCTAACGCCCTTATCTATACTGACTTCTTCCATCTTACCGATGACGTCACCAACCTACTACACCTAGGTTACTATTT
Source organism: Sambucus nigra (assembly GCA_949130495.1). NCBI lineage: Eukaryota > Viridiplantae > Streptophyta > Magnoliopsida > Dipsacales > Adoxaceae > Sambucus > Sambucus nigra. The sequence goes on from OX422220.1 coordinate 193,436,419, forward strand.
GCCTTATAATATTATGATCATAACCCTAAAGTCCCCTTAGGTAGTACCACGTTAATGAGAGACATTCACCTTAATCTAACCTCTAACTATGTGAGATTGTCACACAGCTTATTCCCAGGTTATACCCGAGCTGAACTCATGTGACAGCCACACTAGTCACCATTAGCATTCTAGGGGTAGTAAGTACCACACGGGGCTACATATTCTACTCCACACCATCTTAGAAATACGTGCTAAGAATTAGTCCCTATCTTTATTAGGCTATCCTAACTTACACTATCGATACGTGCCCATATTCTAATCATGCTTCAATATGCACCCTTGGGGTGACACTTTCAAGTCTGAACACGGTGTCATTAATCTATTTCCCGAATATATTTCCTAGTACTCTTCAAAATCAATTATCACACAGCCTACAGTATTCATCCCACGATAGTCGGGTATAACACCCACTCACAACATAAAAGTCTAATTTCTCTTAGAAGGTTACATCACCCATCTGGGCTAGTTTGGATGACAATACCAGGTACGTACACTATTAGATCCTTATAAGCCTTGACCAGCAATCTGAGGTCATTACCTGACCCTCAACACAATCACTACTAAAATTCTAACACTTATTCATCTTGGACTTAACCGGTTCCTCTAAGGACACCAAACATACTCCACGTAAAAGTCCTCAAAACCTAACAAGATTTTATTATCCATGACTCTCTCATCATAGGTGCGCTCTACAAATTTCTCAATACCCACGTTGTTATTACTAGGTGCTCACAAGGACACTAGTCTATGAGCCTCTACATGTGGTGCACCTTAACCATTGAACACGTTAATACGTCACAACAAGTCAATTTCTATTCCCAATGACGCCATACATAATTAGTCATACCAACACTCCAAGATTCCCTTAAACCATATTAACACTTGGATTACCTCGCATCCATTTATTAATTAAGCCACTAAAATGGCACTGATACTTAGATAACAATCTTATCTTTCTATCATTGGTTGTGACCCCTAGGCCACATACTAAATCATAATCTAACACAACTAAGGATTTCGGAAGGATACAAGACATCTTCTCCAACCTATAAACCACCAGGTATGCATCGTCGGCATCACTAAAGATCATATCCCTCAAAATTGCATCATAACTCCTATAACCATGACCTGGAAGACTAGTTAGAGTTCACTCCTAAACCTTACTATCTATCATTGACGCATATGTAACATACTTACTGCAATTTGTTGGTAACTCTTATCATCATACCTTACAAGGTACAACTTTCAATCAATAATCGCCAAGACACTTACCCATAATAACAATAATTCACTAATCCAAACTGAGTACACATCCCAAGTGTTGACCATCACGGTTCCTCATGTCTACTGAATCACCAACTGTCATACAACGCCTACCCCAAGGATCAATTTCACCTAATTATGTCATCATTATTATCCATCTAAAGTATTGCACCCCGAAACTCAATGCATTCATATCACGACCAACATTGCCTAGGCATGACACTCTAGTCACCTAATCTTCATATTTGGCTTTACAAAATTCAATTTTCTAATTCAACAAACATCATTAATCTCATTCAACACCTCAACGGACCTCTCATATCACCAAGGGTTGACATATAAGCACCCCACACTAAAAACCACGGTGTCGCTACTATTGGCTCACACAGATACTTGCATACTACTAACATATATTCATTAAAATCACGAAAGCGATTAATAACAACTAACTTAATCGTGTGACACTTGGCAATAAATTATCCGTCGTGCACATCTCCTTGACTTTAAGGTCGAGAACACGAACTAAAACCATCACTAGTCTAGCATGATCGGCCCACACCAACACCGACGTCGAAGATCCAATACTGACCTAACCACGTCACTTATGAAAAAAAACCTTTAACCTAGAGCTCTGATACCATTTGTAATACCCCGGTCCGAATTTATGGGTCACCCGGGGTCAACCCAGTCCGACCCGAGCGTTAGGTGTGAAGTGCAATCAAACAAATTATATCATATTGCTAGTTCGATTTTATTTAATTGACGCTTCACTTATTAGCATGTGATTCCTATATAAAATCAAACTACGTGAGGGACCCGTGGGAAGTGTCCCCGGAATCCAAGCATACAGAGCTACTAACGCAAAATAAAATAGAGTACTTACCTATATAACGCCCTCAAAATACGAAACAACACCCAACAAGCCTTATAAAGATGAGGGTGCGATCCAAATGCTCATTGAGAAATATACAAAATGTAGTATAAAATCGAATAGCAAAAAGATCTACGTGCACATGCAACTAACATACATAGATATATATACCTATATACACTTACATGCATGAAACAGTTTTTATTCCAAAAACGTTATTAGTCCTAATTAATTCACCTTAATCTTATAAAAGAATTCTCTTTTACTTAACTTGACATTTATTCCTTGATTTAACACACCCGGTTAAATAGTTAAAACAAATACATTTTGTTTAAGGAAAATCGCTCCTTTTCTTGAAATTTCTCATTTTATTTATACTCAATCATGTTAGTACTTTCTTTAAAATTCACCATTTCAACAAACGCAACCACCATGTTAGATAATACTTATTTTTATTTTTAAATCTTTCATAAACACACCCTTGTGTTAATTGGGTTAAACCTCTTTAGGTTGTTTCACTACACATTTAATCCATTCACTTTATCATTCCTTTTTCTTTATGGACATTAACCAATTTCCTTATTACTTGTCCACTACCCTTTACCAGAACATTTATTAATTCATTCAAGTTAGGTTGTATTTTCACACATTCAACACACAACCCATTTCTTGACATGTTCCATCTTCATTATCTTTTATCGGAATCTTTCAAAAATCGCAGACTTTAACGGGCTCCACACCGCCTGCTATGCTACCATATTATTTGACTAGTGATTTTAAATCTTTCACCTGAGGGCTTCGAGCCATCCTTAATTATTCTCGTGTCATCCGAGTCGTTATTAATGTGCTTTAACACTTTATAAATGCTCACATTATTCCACTTTTCCTTTTACCCGATCGAAGTCAAAACTCGGGGTTCCACCTCTAACTTGTGTTACACTTTAAAATCATATTTTCTTGTCCTTTACACTTTAGCATTGAGTTTACTCCAAAATCATATTCATTTAGGACCATCATGTGTAACACCCTTTTTCAACATTTTATTTCATAAAAATGTTTCACTTTATGTAAAATTACCATTTTACTCATTTATTTCCAAACTTATCATTTTCTCCATTTTCATAAGTGTTAATTTCTCAAAAACCATTAAGTTACCCACACTAACTTATTTAGTGATTTTTAAAGATTAACATGTTTTTTAACATTTTTGAGTATTATGCTTCTCAAGTTGAAAATATTTTCATCTTGTTACCTTCCTTTCCATTAATATCCAATACCACTTTATGAGAAAATTTCCATTTTTTTTATTACTACATGTAGTCTTAAACCCTTACATTTATTACATTTTCAACACCTTTTAACACTTAGGAAGGGCTGAAATTTCTTTATTCTTTATTTCATGTTTAAACCCAATAAAACATTCATTAAACTTGTTTATATGTTCATCATCAAAACACTACAAGTTTATACACACGAGAAGACGAATTTTAACTCCAAAAATCCTATTAAATGGATTAAACATATAATTTATTCTAGATATTCATAATACTTGCAAAATATACTTTTTAAGACTAAAGGACATTTTTATTTCTTCAAAATCCAACAAATGTCCAACTTTTATAAAATCTTCCTTTTTCCAAGATAAATATCATTTTCAAAACATTTTATTTAATTAAATATTTAACGTTTAACTTCTATAAATTCACCATTACCATAAAATCTTAAACCTTTTTTTCAAGAAACTTTGAAATATTCCTTCATTTTTTTACCTTCATCAAAATAGCATTTTGCAATATTTTCATCCCATAAAAATATTTGACACCAAATTACTTGAAACTCATCATTTTATTCAAATGAATCTTGATCTTATAATCTAACAACAAGACTACTAATATGCAAATAGAGTCTTAATACTAAGAGTAGTGTTTTTTCTCCTCAAATGGATCTCCAACAATGGTAGGTTGAAATGTCTAAAAAGATGGTAACCTCCCACCTTCTAAGGTGGCTTTTGAGCGGTTGCTAGCTCCACCAAGCATGCTCCATGAATGGTCAATCCAAACCCCTCTTCAAGGTCCATGAATCTTCCATCTTCATCTTCTCTAAAAATCCCCCAACAATACCTCCAAACTCATAGTTTTTCCCAACAATGGTGGAAAGGGGTATATAAGTCTTGGATAAGGTGGAATTCTAGTTGAATATGGTGATATAGGGTGGAGTAATGGTGGATTTTATCCATTCTCCCCCATTCCTGTCTGCAATAGACAATTCTCCCCCATTCCTGGTCGAGGAGTAACCCCTTGTCTTTAATAGACTAATCTCCCCCATTCTGCGTTGGGGAGTAACCTCCCATTTCGGTAAACCAAAATGAACAAATTCATATCCAATATTATTCTGATCATATCTGTAACCATGTGTAATACATCTTACCCGTGAGTGATATTCAGATCGTATCCATAACCATGTGTAATACATCTTACCCGTGAGTGATATTTAAATCATCTCCATAACCATGTATAATACATTTCTTTCTAGTGAGTACACTCACCTTGTCCACTTCATGTGTTTTCCCTTGCCTTTGTCTGGCTCTTGTTCAACCGATTCTTCTTTCCTTACGAGGATTTCTCAATTTATTGAAATTTTTCAAAGGATTTTCTTCCTAACTTTCTTTTTCTCTCTCCATAAACATATTTCTTCCCAAGCTTCTCATTTACAATGAGGAATAGGATACAAATCTGATTTATAATAAGGAAATACGTTTAAGGGGTCCAATGACACTTACCCTTGTGCCTACGTACGATTGGTTGGGCAAGAGGTCCAATAAGACAATTCCACTAATGATAGATTTGTCCCGCCTTTGTTAAAACACTATAACTTCCTATTACAGACCCCGATTTACTCCCTCATTGCGTTTATGCGTAGATAACTTATATATCTACAACTTTCACATTTTTTGTTTTCCCAAAATTATAAAATTTATATGCCTTATTTGGGCTCGAACAGAAGAGTAATAATTTACTCAAAACTTCATAACTTTCACATTTAGCGACCAAACATCGCTACTTTCACACCAACACCCTAGTTTACTTTTATAAACATAATAATGCATTAGAATCATATTTTCACAATGCATATAACCACATAACTAATCATGCGATCTAAGTATGTTATCTCCGATCATAAGCTCGATTAGCATCCAATGTAAGCAACACATATGTCACATTAGTATGCACTCCCCCCTCCCAAACATGATAACTAACATATTTAACACCAATCACCAACATATAACTCATAACTTATATTTAACGTGTAATTAACATTCCTAATCACTTTTTAGGGCCTTACAATTCTCCCCCTTATAAAAATTTCATCCTCGAAATTTAACGCATAAGAAACTTACCAAACAAATGAGGATACTATTTCCTCATTCTATTCCCTTTCCCAAGTTTCTTTTTTAATTTCATGGATCCTCCACAACACTTTAACTATGGGACTAACTTTATTCCTTAATACTTGCTCCTTTCAATCAATAATTTCCACTAGTTCCTCGATGTACGACAAATCTTCTTTTATAACATCTTCAGCTTCTTTATCATTTACATGTAAGGATAATTATTTAGTGAGATCTTATCAATGAAAACCAATTCCCAATACACATATTACTTCATACCTTTATATATGTATGTCAAGCATTCACATATAATAAATTATCAGTTGTATCAGCATATATTCACAATGAGTGAACATTTTTAACAACCCTAGTACCATTCTTTACATTTCTCTCTTCATTCCTATAGTCCATCCTTATCATCGTGTAATATTTCAAATCATAATTATCATATTACTAGTCTAGCTTATTACGCATCATATTTCCATCTTCCATCCAACACCAAATACATGTGTTTGACTTTAACTACTTTTCATATCATTTTTGAAGTTTAAGCGTATGTTAGATATCATCCTTATAATTTCTTAATTTAAATATAGCCTCACTACTATTCATATATTGAAACTGAACAATCATTCACTAAATGTTTATTCTTAACCAAGATTGCATATTCACCTTCATGTATATTGTGTAGTCATACACTATGAACTCAATCTAACTTCTCACGATATTCCCTTTTTCGGTATTATTTGATTATTTTTTAACTAAACATACAATGATCTTACCAAGTCATTTATCCAACACAATAACTTTATAATCATAATCGTATCCCAATCCTTATTAACATCATATTCTTATGCAATATCATTAATACACTCATCTCACCAGTTTGGTAACATGGATGTTAAACGTACCATCATCACTTAAAACTTTAACCATACTTACCAACCCCATAATACTCATCAAACCATTATATGTCGTATTTCTTTTAAATAACTTGTACAAATACCTTAACACATCACATTATGGTATTTCACATAACACATTATCCTTACACATACTTCTTGGTGAACCCGTATAATGTCAATCATATTCATTATATGTCATACTCTTAGTGATAAAACGTACGTACAATGAAAAATACGACTCAATATCCACCCAAACCAATTGTCGATATTCCAACCCAATTAGCATATTTTCCATACTCATAAACAATACCTACTCTAAAAAAGGCTCCTCGATGTTTTTAAACTTCCATCTCTTTAACACCTCGTCTCAACTTTACTATTCATATAAGCATTTCAAAACATCACAAGGGTAATATCCACTACGTATACTCATATTACTAAAGAAGTACATCTCAACTCTTATTACTCTTTTCTTCCATTTATCATAATTCAGTATGAACCCATATTTGAATCAATTGTGATATATTGACTAGTAATTTAATTTCCGACCATTTCACATATTAAATTTAAACATATTCAACTATTAATCTTCTCACTTCACCTTTACCATGTGAATCTTCATTTTATTCACACTCTAACAATTTAAGTCTCGTCATAATCATGTAATAGTTGTTCTCCTCACATCTCATCCTTTAATGGAATATGAGTTCTCGTACCTCACTCTCCCACATAAATGGGGCACACATCAAACCACGGCTTAATAAGTGACACAACTCAAGTCCACATATACCAGTATAAGAAAATATCACTTCCAATACTTCATAATTTTCATATACCACATTTTGTCTTTAAAATTTTTCCTTCAATGACATGTTTGTCAATACCACAAATAAAATAATGCAATGATTCACATTAAAATAATTGTATTCGTTGTTATCCCCGAATAAACCTTAACATCTTATTTCCTTTCCTGCAAGATCCTTACATTTCATATTCCGTACAATAATATATATGTATAACTAACAGATGTTACATAAAGCCAATTTACTTATGACTCAAAATAATTTCTACTTTCACTGTCAAATCAAGGTGCTCCTCACCCCAGAACCTCTAAAACCTAGTCTCTGATACTAAAAGCTAAAACACCCCAACCCAGTTACTTATAATTAAGTTTGAAAGTCAAAGTGAGTCAAACCATAATTACCTTAACCAAATCATAACCATGAGTATCCTTTTTCAGTTATTAACATGAATGCATAAAACCAAAACTTTTGACAACATAAAACTAAGACTTTTGACAATTTTAAGGTAATTATTCTTATTCAAACTTACTGAAAAGATAAGTGGGATTAAATTACCCCATTTATGTTTGACCAAAATTATGGTTTTATACATCCCTTGCTAACCCCACCGACCTCCTAGATTTGGCAGTGATATCACAATACCTAAAAAACATAAACATAGGAACCATGAGCAAAATAAGTAAGCAAATGCATCACTACTACACTATTGCATAAAATTAAATGCAAAATTTCATATTCCCGTGATGATATATGCATACTTATCCGGCCCATTCATAAAGAATTGCCAATTATATAGTTATCCGGCTCACTCATAAAGAATGACCAATTATATACTTATCCGGCTCATTCATAAAGAATGACTAATTATATACTTATCCGGCTCACTAAAAAAGAATGACCAACTTATCTAAATCATGATTCACATATCCTGTCTGCAATAGACAATTCCCCCCCCCCCCCCCCCCCCCCATTCATGGTCGAGGAGTAACCCCTTGTCTTTAATACACTAATCTCCCTCATTCTGGGTCAGGGAGTAACCTCCCATTTTGGTAAACCGAAATGAACAAATTCATATTCAATATTATTATGATCATATCCGTAACCATGTATAATACATCTTACCAATAAGTGATATTCAGATCATATTCATAACCACGTGTAATTCATCTTACCCGCGAGTGATATTCAGATCGTATCCATAACCACGTGTAATACATCTTACCCATGAGTGATATTCAAATCATCTCCATAACCATGTATAATACATTTCTTTCCAGTGAGTACACTCACCTTGGCCACTTCATGTGTTTTCCCTTGCCTTTGTCTGGCTCTTGGTCAACCAATTCTTCTTCCCTTACGAGGATTTCTCGATTTATTAAAATTTTCCAAAGGATTTTCTTCCTTAACTTTCTTTTTCTCTCTCCATAAGCATATTTCTTCCTAAGCTTCTCATTTACAATGAGGAAGAAGATAAAAATCTTATTTATAATAAGGAAATACGTTCTAAGGGGTCCAATGGCACTTACCCTTGTGCCTACATACGATTGGTTGGGCAAGAGGTCCAATAAGACAATTCCACTAACGATAGATTTGCCTCGCCTTTGTTAAAACACTATAATTCCCTATTAAAGACCCTAATTTACTCCCTCATTGCGTTTACGCGTAGATAACTTATATATATATACAATTTTCATATTTTTTCCCAAAATCATAAAATTTGTATGCCTTATTTAGGCTCGAATAGAAGAGTAATAATTTACTCAAAATTTCATAACTTTCACATTTGGCGACCAAACATCGCTACTTTCACACCAACACCCTAGTTTACATTTATAAAAATAATAATGCATTAGAATCATATTTTCACAATGCATATAACCACATAACGAATCGTGCGATCTAAATATGTTATCCCTGATCATAAACTCGATTAGCATCCAATGTAAGCAACACATATATCACATTAGTATGCACCCCCCCCCCCCCCCCAACATGATAACTAACATATTTAACACCAATAACCAACATATAACTCATAACTTATATTTAACATGTAATTAATATTCCTAATCACGTTTTAGGGCCTTACACTATCGGTGCTATGAACGATTAGAAACTTTTTCCCACCATATCCTCCGTAGAGAGTGCCAACAGCTCGAGAACGTTATACAACCATGATCTGTTTTTATCCGCAACCAATATCGTTAAGTCCTCTAGCCAAACAAAGTGTTCTTTTGAAGTTTAAAGTAAACTTTCTTCGTTTTGAGTTTGAAGATGAAACTAATGAGTGTATTATCACTTTCTAGGTGTGCGATGACCTCAGGTGAAAGTATTTCTTAAAATAATGACCTCAATCACAACGTATATCTTTGAGATGTATGAAATTTAAAAATAACTCAAGAACAAATTAGAAAGAGATTTTGAAAAGATTTTGAAAAGATTTTCAATCGAATAAGTTCACTTCAAAGATTTCAAAAGTATTTAAATTTAAAATATCTCTAGAATATATAGAAAAAAAAAACAAGACTTAAAACTTGAATGAATACAAGATTCAAAAAGAATTTTTTATTAAAATATTTTTCACTTCTTAAAAGATTATTCTTGTGGCAAGAAAGATATGGCAATAATAATTTGTCCACAAAGAATTCACAAAATCGTACCAACACACTTTCACAAAATGAAGTCCAACCCACTTACATATAGCACCAAAGATTGCAGGAGAAGCTAGGAGGGTACGAGTAGGTATGTAGACTTACATGAGTGACATTGTGTAAAAGTAGAAAAAGACATGGCCAGATCTTTAGTTTGCACGAGTAGCAAGAAAGATGTGCTTGTGTCTAGTTTCAAAAGTAACTTTTGGCACTGCCAGGCGTGTGTTGCTGCAAGGTCGCTGTAGTGAACCTGAAGCCATCCAGGTCGCGCAATAGTCTAGACTTGTTGCACGAGACATAAGCAACCGGAGAGACAACGTCTCTACAGCGAGCTTTTGCATCGCTGTGGTGATCCTGCAGCGAGGATACAAGGCAACCCAAAGAAAGAAAATCTCTAAAGCAAGGCCCGACCAACGAGACATTGTCGTTGTAGCAGAGAAAGCCTCACTGTGGCGAAGGTCTCCTGCGACGGACCTCATCAACCTTTATGAAATGCATATTGTAATATTTTCAAATATAATTTTATTGCATTTCATAAACAATCCAAATATCCATATCAACACACAAACACACACACAAAAAAGTAGTTTTTTGTAAGGAGACATGTTTGAGTAAAATGTGCATGAGTCTACGTGTCCGTTTACCTTACTAATAGTGGTATAAAAATGGATATGCCTGTCCATTCAATAATTTTCATGACGCTTTGTCGGAACAGAGTCGGTCTTAAGATTGGGAGTGCGCTGTGCGAAAATCAATTTAGGGCCCTTCTAAAAAAATATTGTACAATGTTATTAAATACCTAAAATCGGCCCCTAAAAAATTAAACTTATTTTTTATGGGCCCATTTTAGTTGGGTTAGATTTTTGAGTAGTTGAATCATTCTTTGTACAGGTTGTTTTTGGGTCGTTAAAAAAATGGGCGCCTAAAAAATTAAACTTACTTTAAAAATTTACATTTTTAATATACATAAAATATTTTTGGACCCCTATAATATACATATATAGGTACATACTCTAAAATGAGCCCTGTTTCATTGCCCATTTGGCACATGACCATGGCCAGCCATGTGTCGGAACAACCTTAAGGACAAGACTCAAAGTATATTTGGTTCACGAAATAAGATTGAAACACCCTAAATAATTTACTTAATTGAGTATATACTATTTAAGTGTTTTAAATAATTGGATATTATTGCTAAAATATTTTTTCTAGTTTAAGTTCACTATTTTTGGTACATCATGTAATGCATATCTACTTTCCAAGACTACTCAAAGAACCGAGACTTAACTCAATGATCCTATCTGAATAAAGGTAAAAAAGTGTAACATATATGGGTGCACCTACTACACTTTGAAATATTAGACACTCATGCATTTCATGTTGATATTATTGATTGTGTCTAAAATAATTTTCTAAAAGTAAAACTGAATTAATTTTTCCTAAAAATTAATTTTATGTTTAAAAAAAAAAATTATGGAATTATTTTGAATGTAAAATGAATTTTGTTAAATATTTTTTCGTTTATATAAATGATATTTTGTGTGCATACGCATGATCACATACTTGCACAAGATTGTTTACTGATGCATAATACTGAAGCAAAATATTTTGATTTTTATCATCTAGTTCATAGTTAACCAGTTGTGATTCACATGCCTTTTCAATATTCATGGGACTATTGTTGATTTTTTTTGTACATCACCATTTACTCATACACACGCAAGCTTATGACTGTAAGACATCCTAGATCCTTGTGCCCTTTACTTGTCTTGACCGAATAGGACGAGTTGTAGCCCATTTCGTGTCCCTTCATATGATCGTTAGGAGCTGTAGGTTTTATTAACCCATTTCCTTCTGTTAACCATTTGGTGGTTTCGTCATTTCTATACCTTAAGGTTTAACCGATTAGCTTAATTCCTTAGAACTCTTTTTAACGATTGAAACGAACTCCAGCCATCCGATTCATTTAGGACAACTATTATAGATTAAGTGATTTAACAACTGTTATGATCTTTTGGTTAGGAGCTTTTCGGTATAACCAATTAGTAGGTTATTTCCCCTTTAGCGAATGAGTTTAATAAATTTTTCCTTTAGCTTCCTTGGTTTTTAACCGCATAGATCAATTAAGATCTGCATAGGATCCCTTATTCCATATCTGACCGGTTGTATTTCACATAACTGTAGGATCATTTCATTATAAAAATGTCATAGATGTTGGTTCTTTCCTTTATTAGTTGTTGATAGCTTATGAGCCCATAGATTCCTTCTAGTTGTCTGAATAGATATTAGGTGTACGCTTGTGTTTTTATAGGTTTTAGCCTTGGGATTAGAGATCAATAGGCTTTGTACCCTCAACAATCTTTGGCCGCAGGTTTCCTGTGAATAAAGATTTGACCGAGTAGAATTGTTGGATATTAGGAGCCTTAGTTCATTGATTGGGTCTGGCAATCTTGTTTCCCATATTTCCCCAATCTAACCGTTAGATTTATTTTGTTCATTTACTTGGTTACAACTTAACTGCTATACCCATTAATAACATTAGTTGTAGGTTTCATATATTAAACCGTTAGACAATTGGTTCTATCATTTTTTAAACTAGGTGTAAACATGCGCGATGCACGGATTAGACGATGGTGCAACAACTTATTTTCATATCCCTTTGGTGGCTAAAGAGATTTTGGCCAATAAATCTTTTGAATGATCATGAGATTTGTTAAAGTTGGGAAAGAATCGAATTTATCAAAATTATTTGGGTTTGATGCCACTAAGGCTCAACCCTCCCTCACTTCAAAGGACACTTATTTGCAGATTCTCAATTTAGGGAACTTTTTGTTTTGATATGTCTGTAATCATTGTCAAAACAACATTGACAATGACCTCAGTCTTGTTACCATTTTACCAACTGCAAAACATCATTCCCATATTAAGCTAGTAAGGAAACAAAGCTCTATGCATAACAATGGTAGCGGAACCCCATTGTAAATGGGGGTGGGCAAGTGCCTCGTATAATTTGAAAAAAAAAATTGTGCTTTTGTATTGAGGGTGTGGTTGATTGTCGTGAAATTTATTTTTCATTGAAATTATCTGCTATGAAACACGATCAAAGCTTTAAATGTATAGAATATTTGGAGAAAAAATTCATGGATAAAGTGTGCTATCAAATTCACATTGAAGATTGATTAATTTCAAGAATTACGTTCTTGTTGTGGTCCTCCCCTCCATATACTGGTTTGACAAATTACTGGAATAAGCATTGCAAATCTAAACAAAATTATTGATAGGAAATGAAAATGCATACATGTCAAATTTTCAAAATAGATCATTAGGTATTGGTGAGGGTCTTGCTCACACCTTCATCTTTCTAGGGATGGATCTAACACTTTCTGTTTTCAGTGGGAAATTTGTCATATTAAATAAAAACCTCCTTCACATCTTATATGAGATGTGGTTAGATGGTGGCAACCAATAAAATATTCTAGGATCTTTAGAAATACATACTTTCAAATGCCAATTGCAAGGGATTAATAATATGCTTAATCCATAATGAGAAGATTAATATTGCTTAAAAGCTTTGCTACAATTCGAAACTGAAATACAACCTCAAAGACTAGCAACATAAAATCTTAAAATCGAAGAACCACCTCATTTTTCTTTCTAACTATCAGGTGATATCTTGCCAAATATTATATATCCAACAAACTGAAAGAATTTTCATCCGTAAATTGTTTTCAATGCATTAAATAATATTTTAAAATGGTAAAACAAAATATTTGTGACAAAAACTAAACAAACAACGAAAATGGTTGAGAACCTCAAACAAAGCCCCAAATCAAACATCAACCACAACCCCAAAAATACCAAACTAACACATATTGATTACCCATCATCGCCAGGAATTTTTGCAGCCTCTGGTTTCATCTTTGTCATCAGATGTCTTAACATAAATCGAAGGAAAACACGGTGATGAACACAAAAATAAGAACACCCCAATTCATCCTTTCAAAAAAGAAAACCTATAAATTAAAGGGGAACAAACCTTCATCAGAGACGGAACTCGCCGTCCCATGGGCCGAAGAGGGAGAAGTGGCTGTCGAAGAAGAGGACAATGTCTTGGACAAAGTGGGAGTGGCCGGTGAGGCAACGACGGAGGATATAGTAGGTTTTTTCTACCTTTGTTAGTTGCTAGAGGATAATGGATTATGGATCATAACGGAGGATCATAACCGACCAGAGTTGAATCATGAGAGTCGTTGAGTTGTTTATGTGTTTGGATACTGAAGGGGAAGGTTAGGAATAGGAAGTTCAAAAGTGAGAGTGAGGTCGAGGGTTTTTATCGAGAAGGGCAGACGAAATGACATACACGATAGACGAAATGAAAGGCCAGATGCTCGCTAATTAAGGAAAAAGATGCGCTAGAGAAAAAATTTAGGAGGTGACACGTGGACACCTTTAGTGAGAAGAAGTCTTAATGTTCCGTATAGCATTTTAGAGTTTATATAAGATATGATTGTTTGAGTTTGTTATAACTGTTATATGCGTATATATGGGAAAGCCAAGAAAATAATAAAATTGAAACGATTTATCTGGATGTTGAGGTATGTGTTAGACACAGTTCTAAGGCATAAATATCGTCCGCATTTTATCGAGTGATGCTTCGAGCCTCCCCAGGATTCAACAACCCGATTCATCCGATTGAAGCACTCAATGGAGAACTTTAGAACCACAAAATTGTTGCCCAGAAATTGAAATATAGAAGAACGCAGTTTTGAGAGAGGGAGAGAGAAAATTATCGCATGTGATCTATAGAGCTCTTTTTTAAAGGGATGCAGAACCACCTACTCTCCTCAAAAAGTGGGTAACCACCTCCCCACAAAACCACTCTCCAACGGCTCTACAAGAATAACAAATTTTAATATTAATTAAAAAACGTATTTTATTATTAATTAAAAAACGTATTCAAAAATTAATTAAAAATGAATTTAAAAATTAACTGAATTTTGGACCTAATACCAAGTCCCAAGTCTTGATATATAATATAATATTTATACATCTATTTAGTGTATAAACGCACCAAATTCTCCTGAATGGCCCTAGTGGGACTTGAACCCATGACCTCAAGCAAAGGAAACTCAAAAGTTACCACTAGGCTATAAGTGTTTGTTGTGAGTATTTCATTCATACCAATAAGTATGCACAAACACATAACAATAACCAAAACCATATATTGGATTCTTCAGATGGTTTTAGGTATTCTTGTTACTAGTGTTGATTTGTTACGAAAGACACAATTGAATGACCATTTAATTAGTTAGCTTATGTTGTAAGTTACATTCTGAGCCTTAGAAGATAGGATGGTCTCAACCCTTCATTCTCATTATGTTTCTGGACTCTTTCACCCCTTGCTATATAAACCCCTTTATAGGGTTTATTAGGGTTACTTGGATAGCTCAACCATTTTTCTTGAGTGAGAAACAAAGAGAGTTATATTTTTAGAGAGAGTATAGAGAATTATAGTGTGATATTATGTGTGAGAGAGAGTATTGTTGTGTTTCACACGTTGTTTGATTTATATTTTACTCTTTTTATTTAGTTTTTATATTGAACTCTCAATGATCTTACACAACACATACTCTTATCAACAGTTTGACTTTTAGTATTGTAGCAGAGAGTTTTTGTGATTTAATGTTCAAATCTATTTTTCATAAACTAAACTCTCTTAGCTGTTAGATTCGAAATTTTTATTGCATATTTTTATGATCTAAACGTTCTAAGTTTTGTGATTAATTGTATATATTGTTTAAAATAAAAAATCTCTTTGAATCTTTAATGTCTATTGAATATGTTTTGTAGATCCTTTTTTTTCTTATACTTTTATTAATATGAACCTTTAAAAGTTAACCTTGAATTAATGATTAATATGTCTACTTAGTTTTTGGGTGATATATTGTTGTATATTATTGATATATCATAAAAAGATTTTTTAGAATAATGTTTTAACATTTCTCTCATTATAGTGATGATTTTTTTAATATGTTTAGTAGAAATATTTTTTTTAGACATATGCATGCTTTATTTTATTTTCTAATATTTGTTGAATATGTTTTTTTGAAAAGAAAAATGTGGAAATCAATTTTTCCGTATCTATACTTAAATGTTTGTACATCTGGAAATTTATGTGAATCGATATTTCGTACTAATATTTGAAAATATGCTTTGTAAGTTTTTTCAGAAAACTTAATTGCTTGATATTTGAATTATAATTATCTATTGTATTATATATGAATCTTATTTTGCAAATATATTGTGTTTTGTAACTATTTGTGTTGTATGTGAGTTCTTGCATGTTGTCCATTTTAAAACATTTCACTACACTACACATTTTACACTTTACTATGACCACTGGTACTCTGAGTTGCATGCGTTAAAGCTGAGAACAAGGAGTGCGGAGAATTTAAGAGGAAATTCAACATCAAATAAGTTTTTCAGTTCTACCTCTCCATCGATTTGGGATTATTGTGTTTGATTTTTGTAGGTAATTTGCATGTGGTTTCTTTGTATTTGTAACTTATACGTTTGATTCTTTTTCTTAGTGAAATTTTTTATTTTACTCCGTAGAGGGAGTCATTTTTCCTAGGTTTGGGATTTTACCACGTTAAAAATCACACATGTTAATCTTCCTTATCTCATCTCCTTCTATTTATGATTAAACTTACTTATATGATTTATTTGATTGATTTATAATAATTAATCTTATATGATATATTGACTTTAGTGTAGTACAAAAGCAGATCATTATTATTATTTTGGCATTAGAATAAATCAGTTTTAATTATTATTTAACTTCCGAATGTCTTAAAATATGATAAGGTCAAATAATAAATTTTTTCTTGTTTTGATTATATATATATATATATATATATATATATATATATATATATATATATATATATATATATATGTGTGTGTGTGTGTGTGTGTGTGTGTAGAAAAATTTGCATGAAATCAGAGCATTGCTTATGCGTGTATGGGAATTTTTCAATTGGTATCAAGCGGGTCGCTTCGAATATAAGATTTAACCGTCTTGAGTGTTGATCCGTATATCTATTATATTCTCGTGATTTTATGTTTATAATATGATTAATTTTTTTATCCAAGATATGATGTGAAATATCTATATGTATGAACTCATGGATAACAACATAATTTATTATCTCCTCTAATTATTCTCATCGCATGTTTGAATTTAGGACCCATATTATGGTTTGAAAGTTTAAATTAATATTTTTTTAACCATAGGCATTGGTTGTGGGGTGTGAGATACTTGTTTGTTAATTACTCAGATTATGTTGATATTGTTAAGTTTATATCTCTGATGTTTATTACCCTTGATTATTTTTTGTTTGAGTGTCCCTGAAGAATACAGGAATGTTCTTTATTGATTAATCTGCCATATGTACATGTTTTCCTGTCTTAATCATAATAATGATATGTCTTTTGAGATTTTAGGGTACGGATGTTTAAAAATACAAAAGATACTTCTTAAAATCATTTTAATGTAGGAGTGACACTTAAATAGACCCGATTCTATGTTTTGTGGTAGTTATATTTTATTCTTCTCCATGTCATCATTTTATTATCCAATGTCTATTTGAGACAAGAATGGGGAGAGAGTACATCATTTCTATTTGTCTTAATACTTGAATAATATAGATTATATCCTATTTTTATATAATTTATCTATTTCTATGATATCTTACACTTGTTCTTATGAGTTTGGGTTTTCATATTTTATGCAGTAAATCACAAGAAGGTGTTAGCTTAATTAATGTATTAATGACTCTTGTATTTTTTTAGGATATTGGAATTGTGTAGATTAGTAATTGTTGTATAGGACTTGGATTTTATTTTTTCTAAGACTATCCATGATATACTCAAAGGGTTTTGTCACAAATATCGAAAGGGGGTGAATGAAAATCTTATATAGTTGGCTTACTTGAGTCTACATTATTTACATATTTCAACTAATTGGATATTATTGCCAAAATATTTTTTCTAATTTGAGTTCACTATTTTGTATACATCATGTAACACCTGTCTACTGTCCAAGACTACTTAAAGACCTGAGACTCAACTCATGATCCTATCTGCGTAAAAGTAAAAAGGTATAACACATATGGGTGCACATATTACACTTTGATACATTAGGAAATCATGCATTTCATTTTGATATTATTGATTGTATGTAAAATAATTTTCTAAAAGTAAAATTGAATTAATTTTTGTTAAATATTAATTTCCTATTTTAAAAAATAAAATTTTGGAATTATTGTGAATGTAAAAAAAATTTAACATTTTTTTATTATTAAAATGACATTTTGTGTGCATACACATGATCACACACTTGCACAAGGTTGTTTACATATGCATAATGGTGATGCAAAATTGTTTGATTTTTATCATCTAGTTCATAATTAACTACCTAGGATTTATATGCCTTTTGAATATTAATGGGACTATTGCTGATTTTTTCGTACATAACCATTTAGTCATACACACATAACCTTCTGACTGTAGGACATCCTAGAGCCTTGTGATCTTTACATGCCTTGACCGAATAGGACCAGCTATAGCCCATTTTGTGTCCCTTCATCTAACTATTAGGAGCTGTGGGTTTCAATAACCCATTTCCTTTTGTTAACCATTTGGTGGTTTCGACATTAGTATATCCTTAAGGTTTAACCTATTAGCTTAATTCCTTATTGAGAATGAAACTGATTCAATTGACTTATATGTATAATAAATTGCCACAGACACAAATCCATTTTTTTATCGAATTTTATCTTCAATTAAATTAGGTGTGCATACAAGATATTTTCAATTTCTAATTTTCAAACTAAGCACGCAATCAACACAAGTGATGAGAAAAAATCCCTAAAAAGAGAAAAACATTATATTCAACACTATTAATTGTTTTGAACGACAATCGACTTACAAAACTTAGACAAACTATGTTAGACTTGCAGAGTCTTCAAAGCTTTAATATAATACGACTCAGATCTAGAGTCGTCCACAAGTAGCGATATACCATCGGTATCCACCGATTAGCCTTGTCTTCTTCAGTAGTGGAAAACCCGATTTCACAATTCAATATTAGAGATTTCTCTCTCAAAAGGTTTATAAGAAAGAAACCCTACTGGTGAATTGGTAAAGTAATGTAAATTATTCCAAGGGGTTTGGAATATTTATGGAGATGTTTGATCACAAAAGAGAACTCAAAATAGGTGTTTTTTTATAATGAAAGGAGTTCTTAAGAAGTCTAATCCCATTCAACCTATTTATAAGAAGGTTGGTTAAAATAGAATAAGTATGAAAGATTTGGATTAGATTTCATTGAAAAACAATTTTTTGTCCAGTCATTTGAACGAAACTATACTCATTCGAACGACACCCATGATCTCGTTAGAAAAAACTCAAATGAATTCTTCGAATAACAATCCAAAGAATGGAAAAAAATTCTTCGTTCGAAGTTAAACCATTCTCGTTCGAACGATGTCAATCTCATTCGAACGAGGTGGCACTTTGAAATTTTTTCTAAAAAATAAATTTTAACGCCCTTTAAAAAAACTCTTAAAAAATTCTTAAACACCATAAATAATAAAAAAACATTTTACCAGTTAATACCATTACTTCTTCCAAGGATGTTAAGACGAGCGATTTTTCTAATGACAAATGTATTCAACTTTGTCTTTGAGTCCCAATAAGTCATGTAGGGGTAGTGTCTGCATAATGGGATACACCAAAAATAAAAATAAAACAAGAGAAAATATAAACTTGGTCTTACAAATCTACTCCCTTGGCTATTCTGGTATAAAACACAAATAGAAGCCAAATTATATCCTCACGACTTAAAACAATAACTACTCTCCCAAATCAAGAAATAGAAAGTAATAGTTGCACATGTTTTTTAATGAAATGGATCTTCCTTTCGTTAGCTTTGTCTTCATCTTATGTGGGATGATCGTCTTCGAGACGGAACGTACTACATACATGAGAAAAATACAATATTGTGATGCGTACGAGTTTTAAACATAAAATAAAACTCTCCCTCAATTTGTCCTCCTTTTTTTCGTCCGTAATAGACAAAGGAGTAGAAATTAAACATGAATTATAAGCATCACATGAAGAAGAAAGATATCATCACAAGAATAACCAAGAACGCATAAGTAATGATAATCTCAAAAAACATAATAAGTACAAAATTCGGAGAAAAGATGCCTCATTTTTCAAGTATAAAGAATAAAATGGACAAATACAACATACCATGGAATAATATTAAAATATCTGAATCGCGAGTACAGAATGAAATTGTGTGAATATTTTTCATAGGTAAATCAGCATAAATATTTATAACAAGTGTGCACGAACTCATGAGATACTTCTAACGAAAGAAATCAAAGTAAACCATAGGTGTAAAGATTGTGAACTTGTAAGGCCCTAAAACATGATTATGAAGGTTAATTACATGATTAATTATAACTTAGGAGTTATAAGTTATAAATTGGTTATGTGTGTTAAACATGTTAACTATCATGTTTAGGGGATGCATGCTCATGTGATATATGTGTTGTTTACATTAGGTGCTAATTGAGCGTATGATCGGGGATACCATGTTTAGAACATATGATTAGTTATGTGGTTAAATGCATCATAAACTATTTTTTTAATGCATGATTATGTTTATAAAAGTAAATTAGGGTGTTGATACGAAATTGGCAATGTTTGGTCGCCAAATGTGAAAGTTTTGAGATTTTCGATAAATTGCTACTTTCCTGCTCGAGCCCAAATTAGGCGTATTAATTTTATGATTTTGGGAAACCACAAAATATGAAAGTTGTAGATGTTTAAGTTATATACTCATAGAAACAAAGAGGGAGTAAATCGGGGCCCGTGATAGGGAGTAATGCTAATTTTACCAAGGTGGGACAAATATATCATTAATGGAATTGTCTAATTCGATCTTTCATCCAACCAATCACGTGTCACCACTACCCCTATTGCTATTGTACCACTATACAACGTATTTCTGATTATATATGAGAGGTATGTATTCTTCCTCATAAGAATTAACAATTTTTGCCTAAAGAGAGAGAAAGAGAAGAAAGTTAAGGAAGAAATCTTTGGAAAATTTCTATAAATTAAGGAATCCTCGTAAGGTAATTACATCTTTATTAAAGTTGGTCACATCGATGAGTTTTATACTTGGCATGTTTTTATTTTTGATTTGGATATATATTTTAATGTTAACCATATTTCTCAATTGTGTTGGAACAAGGATGGGTTAAGAACATAAGTTAGAACTGGAGCTAGGATCGTAAATGCATACTTTAAAGTCCTAAATTGATATCATCTTTTCGTAAAGCATTTTGATTTAGAAAATTCATTATTATGATGTATATTTATGCTAAAACATGTTTATTATATGTTTCCATGAATTATACCCAAGGTCAAGGTTATGTATGCTTAAAAACATTAAGTTATGCCTTAATGTTTTATTTTGACCTAGTTATGCTAAAAATGGCATAAATCATGGAATACTTATTGTAATTGAGTGATTCCAGTTGGAGAGTAAAATAGACTCATACTTATATAACATATCTGAAAATTGTGTAAAAATATCAAGTAATTAACCTTTGGCGATAGTTTGAAGTTTTGGTTTAAAATATGCTCCAAAGGAGCAAGAATGCATACCAAGTGTTTAACGTTTTGCTTGACATAGAAAATGAGCCCTAAAAATCATGAAACTTTAATTTTATATTATTCAATGTGTTAAATGATATTGGGTGGAATATCATGCAAAGTTATGCTGTATAAAAATTATGAAAATTCGAGGAAGTTGAAGTTGTGTTGCTATTTCTCTTCAGAAACGATTTGGAAAAGGTTGTAATAAAATGGGCATAACTTTGTCTAGCGAATTGGTAATTTAATTCCGTAAATTGTGTTAGAACCCTAATTACTTGGGTGTTATAGAAATGTGAAGTATCATATTTATTTCCTCCTTATTTATTTCTGATTGACCAAATGATGTGATGTATTACTAGGTTTAATGTTAATTGGTGTATTCAGATACTAATGACGTTGACTTGTTAGGTGTGGAAGCAGCTAACACTACCATATCAAGGAAGTATTTTGGTATTAATCTTAGCACCAAATCTAAGGTGAGTGACCTGTGCTATGAAATATAGATGATTATATGTTCATATGGAAATGTGTAGTTCAATATATGTGTTAAAATGCTTATGGGAGTGATGTTGTATTTAGGAAATATATGCATATGATTGAAATGTTAAGTGATGTTATTTAATGTTAAGGACTATGGTGGGTCCTACAGGATGTGGAGTTCCTATCAATCCTACTTAAAGGTTTGTGTACTCGGGCCTAATAAAGGGATGTGGTGGCCCCCATTAACTGTGGTGGATTAATTGGACTGTGGTGGGTCCAGGCTTGCGAGAGTTTCACAATTCCTATTGGGTTATCGCATTAGAACAAAATAAAAATGGTTATTCAATTTGGTTATAGGTGTGGTATATGGTTATTCACTAAGCTTATATAGCTTACACTCCTGTAATGTTATGTTTCAAGTATGCCTATCGTTTGGAGTTCACTGCCAAGTTAGGACCTTAAAACGGGGGAGTAACGGATATCTAGTATGGTTTGAATATCAAGAATTTTATTGTGTAATTATTAAACTAAAGATCTTGGTTATGTAAAGTTGTGTAGTACTTATAGGTGACATGTAAATGTAGTTATGTTTTCATTTACACATACCTTTGGAAAAAAAAATCTCATGCTATTTTTCCTTAGAGATTTAAATTAAAGCATTGTTTATTATTTAAGGCAATTTATCGCTAATTAACAAGGATGAGTTTAACTTAATTAAGTCGTGGCGCGACAACTTGGTATCAGAGCGTGGTTATTAGGTTCTGGATAGGGTGTGAGGGTTTAGATTGGCAGTGGACACTAGAAAGTGAGTTTGTTATGCACCTGGATTTTGACTAACAATGTTAATATTAAACTGTTGCTATTGTATTTTGTTTAAGTGAATTATATTGTAGTGAATGATGGATCCACATGAGCCGCATGATAGAGCATAGGGTGAGGCATCTTATGTTCCTAATTGTCAGCAAGGACATAGATATATTCAAGTGGAGGAACCAGAGGTGCAACAACAACCTATTGATGATGTGGGAAGAATATTGCGTGCTGTGGCACAACTTATGGAACAAGCAAGAGGTGGAGAACATGGTGGGGATAGGGAAAAATTACATGAGAGGTTCATGAAGTTAAATCTGCCAGCATTTACTGGGACTATGGATCCGTTAGTGGCAGAGGGGTGGATTAGAAAGATGGAAACAATATTCAAGGTCATGGAAGTGCGAGATGAACAAAATGTTTTATTAGCAACCTTTAGGTTAGAGGCTGATGCAAAGTTATGGTGGGATGCATCAGAAAGGTTACTTACTACAATGGGGGGAGTGGTGCCAATAAATCCTACACAAATTACATGGGAGAGGTTTGTGAAGGTGTTTTTTGAAAAATATTTCCCAAGGCTTTATAGGAAAGAGAAAGAGGAAGAATTTATCACGTTGAAATAGGGGAACCGAACAGTGGCAGAGTATGAAGATTTATTTATATCCTTATCTAGATTTGCACCTGACTTGGTGAGGACGAAAGAAAGTAAATGTGATCGGTTTCAAACTGGGTTGAGTGTAGATATAAAAAGCATGGTTGCTAATATGAAGATCACAGATTATGTGGACTTAGTGGATAGGGCTATGGTGTCAGAAAAGTCAATAAAAGAAATGCAAGTTGAACACTCGAAGAAAGCTAGATATGATGGTATAAAGATCATATAGATGGGAGGCGGGAACCTCAACTCAGAGTGTAGCACGAGGAGTACCTAAGGGCTAAGAATTTAAAAATAATAAAAATGCACGTGGAAGATTTCATGCTCGAGGTGGAAGTACTGGGATGAATCGATCAGAAAATGCATCTGTGATGGGACCGAGGGCCATATTTTGTTATAGATGTGGTCTCAGGAGTGTATAATAGCTGAGACAACACCTTTATGTTTCCATTGTCATCAACCGTGGCACTTACGAAAGAATTGTCCAACGATGGGAGCTACAACTTCAGTTGGGAGTGTGACAGTAGGAGATAGGATTTCTACACCGAAAGTACACAAGGGGGGTAGAGGAGGCGTGTCTCAAAACCAAGGCCAAGGCAGAGTGTTTGAACTGATGCAACAAGATGCACAAGCTATGCCTAACGTAGTGACAGGTACACTTCCTATTGATGATAAAGATGCTTATGTGTTGATAGATCCTTGTTCTACACATTATTTTGTGTCTTTACTTTATCTGTTGCATCTTAATAAACCATTATCATCATTAGATTCTGGTTTATCTATTGTTACTTCAGTAGGGGGGTTGGTTTTTATTAAGAGGGTATATAGGGAATGTGTGGTGCGAGTGGGTGAAAAAGAATTACTAGTTGACTTATTACCTCTCGATATGCGCGACTTTGATGTAATATTGGGTATGGATTAGTTAGCCTTATATCATGTATGTTTGGATTGCTTTAAAAAGGATTTAGTGTTTCGATTACCTGGTGAACCGGAATTTAAATTTATTGGGGAACGAAATGTCACTCCAACATGTTTGATCTCTGCTACAAAATGTTATGAACTGCTAAGGAAAGAATGTGAGGGTTATCTTTCTTATGTGGTGGACACACGACAAGAGGCTGGAAAACTATCAGATATACCAGTAGTTAATGAGTTTGCAGATGTCTTTCCAGAAGAACTCCCAGGGTTAGCACCAGACCGTGAGGTGGAATTTTTTATTGAGTTAGTACCAGGAACTGCACCAATATCTATTACACCATATCGTATGGCACCTGCAGAATTAAAAGAGCTAAAGATACAGTTGCAAGATTTATTAGATCGTGGTTTTATAAGGCCTAGGGTATCACCGTGGGGAGCCCCAGTTTTGTTTGTGAAGAAGAAAGATGGAACCATGAGGCTAGGCATCGATTATCGTCAATTGAATATGGTGACTATCCGTAACAAATACCCACTACCCCGTATTGATGACTTGTTCGATCAGTTGCAAGGAGGCAAAGTGTTTTCCAAGATCGATCTCAGATCCGGATATCATCAATTGAAAGTTGTAATACCCCGTATTTTTTGTGATATTTATTTATGGGATTAATTGAATTAAATGTGTATTAATTGGAAATTAATCCGGATTAAAACACTAGCGAGATGCGAGTTGGTATTTGATTTTAAATGAGTATATATGGCTATATATGAATATTGAATTATCAAATTGTCGTGAGATTGATATACGGAAATTCAGGAAACTTTGTTGAGACGCGTGTGACAGCCGCGTCAGGAATATATTTATTTATTTTTAAATTAAAAAGTGAATTTTAATTCTATTAACCGTATGGTCATTTCGAGTGCGCCAACGCGTCCGAAAGGGTTGAAATAGTCAGAAAACACTAGCCGGGGGTTTAGTTTGGGTCCCGGGGCATTTTTAGGCCATATCGGCAACGTATAAGGGTAGTTTGGTAATTTTGGATTTTAGGGAATTAAAACCCACAAAAATTAGGAATTAATATCTGATTTGGCAATTACCCACTAAACCCACTAATAACCTAATGGGATACGGTGGTTATTACAATTAGTCCCAAAAGTTCCTAAGGCAAAACCCTAGCCACCATTGTCACCTTGGAGAAGAAGACTAGTAGAGAGGGAGAGAGGAGAATTCTGCAGAGAGAGAGAGAATCGTTCATCAATTCGACATAAAAATCAGAGATATACATAAGGCAAGTGGTTTAATTTCGTTTATTACAAAGAATGTTTCTTCCATGCGTAGGAAATTGACAAAATTTGTATTGTTCTTGGGAGTTTGATAAAAACCCATTAATTGGAATTAGAACTTTATATCTTGATGAAAGGATTACATGTAGAATTGTGTTAGGAGGATTATTCTGATGGAAATACACCTTGTTCATATCAAAAAACGAATTTAATTATGCCCATTGGTGACTTTAAAATTTTAGGGTTCATGTTCATGTGATTTGGGGATAAATGAAGGGATTTGATGATTCAATGATGTTTAGGAAGAATTGGCCCTATATAAACGTTAATATATGACCTAAGTATGTTTAGGAATTATTAGAACCCATGAACAATTGTTGGATTGATGTTTAGATGAGATTAGAGGTGAAGAAAAGTTGGAAAAACGAAAATAGGAAATCTCGGCTCGAAACTGGCCTCTCGTTAGAAGACCTGCCCAGGTCGTTCGAACGAGCTTCTAACGAGTTGACCTTTGACTTCTAACGAGGGTGATGTTCATTCGATGCCTTTCGTTCGAACGAGATCTCGTTAGAAATCCCACTTCGTTCGAACGAACTCTCGTTCGAACAGCCTCGTTCGAACGAGACTTCTAACGAGCTGACAGTTTGGGTTTTTTAGCCTGTTTTGATCCCGAGTGTCCCATAACCTTGTTTAAATGCAGACATAACATTTCTTGAGGATTAGTTGATATATTTGGGATATTTATGGTATAATGAGGAGTAAAACATAGGTGTGTGATTTGAACCAAATGGAGATTATGGATTAGGACGTGAGTGTCTATTACGACGTGAGAATAATTGACGGCTTGAATAATTATGTTAATCGGGAATATGTAATTGTGTAACATTATAAGTTGGTATGAGAATGAGCAGTGTGCTAAATAAATTATGGTGATTACTAATATGTGTGCATACTTAGTATATGTATATGATTTTATGTGTATGACATACCTACCATACTTTCTATCACGGGAGGTTTACGTTCGCTTAGGGCCTTCTTATCCTTGTGTTGCCCGGATTTAGATTGGTACCTCGAGAACATAGGTCAGAGAAGGACTTATTGGGATGTTAATAAGTCTGCTGATCGTGGGAGCGTAGGTATGTGCGTGACCCATGTGATGTGACTGTATTCGCCTCCATTGTTTGTGATTGTTGTTATCTGAGAACGATTCCTGAGAGATTCGGAATGCGTGATCCTTATGTACGTGATGTACCGGGATGGATAGCAGAGTATGTGTGCACCGCAGCTTAGTCTCGGGTACTTGTACTGTATATTTATGGCGTGACTAATATACACTTAAATAATGGGAACTTTCATGTTGGTATTGTGAATATAATTATAGTAATGTTTTGAGAAAACATAACGGGTTAACCGATAGTGAATTGTATTACTAATACTTGAGAATTTGAGTTAAGTAAAGTCCTCTATTTAAATGTTAACGCTAGAATGTTTAACGGGAACTGAGTAGTAAGGGGTAGAACTTATTACGGTTTGGTTAGATATGTATGTCATTTAGATGGGTACAGTACGTTAGGAGTGCACTTGTAGTCGAGAGGTGAGAATTTCATGTGAGTGCACGTCCTAACATGTATTTTGCATTTATTGTTTTAATGTTATTAAAACACTTGTTGTTTTTAAAATGATTTCCACTTTCGGGCTCTGACCCATTTGCTTTCAAATCTATTTTTTTTTTGTAAAAACCATTTTAGGTGCCTAGCCACAAGGACACCATGCTTAGGATCCTCATTCAGGTGACGAGCTGTAGCTGTTTGTGGAAGTTACAGGACTTTGCTAGTAGATGCTTCATCTATCTTGACTCTATATTCCTATTTCATCAGTTGTAGGGCATGTCGCCCATTTCTTTTAGAAACATTTCATTTATTTCAGATTTTCAGACTTCTGGCATGTAACTTATTCAGGATTCAGACTTGTCATATTATTTTCAGTTGTGGGATTGTTGTGAGGAGTTTCCTCCGGACTTCTTATTATTATTTGTTGGTTATTTCATTACTTCGTTATGGTGAATGGATTATGTTGTTCTTCCATTATTCTTTTATTGCATGTTAATCAGACTTAACTTAAAATTTGGCAACTCACTTTTTAAATACTAGGTGGTTAGTAATTATTAAAATATTTTCGACAGTGATGCTATTAACTGAACCAACTTGGCATTTTGTATTAATTTAATGAAGGAGTAGCTACCCGGTATTTAATTAGTCGGGGTGTCACAGGTGGTATCAGAGCATCAGGTTCTAGTGTCCTTTAGGATCTGTACGGCTTATTATGTTTTCGCTGAGCTTTCTTTGATGTAGAGCCCTATATTTTAGGACTGTTGTATTCTTTTGTATATGCTACGTTCTTCAGCTATTTTGAGTTTATAACTGTGAATTTATAAACTTCATTCTTATTTCAGATGCCTCCACGACGTGCACAACGGGTTCCCAGGGATGCAACGCCAGAACCACAGCCCACACTAGCTCAGGGCATGATGAATGCCGCCGAGGTTGCAGCCATTGTGGCCCAGGCAGTAAATGTCGCACTAGCCGTAGTTCAGCAGGCACCACCTCAGGCGCCAGTAGCCGCGCCAGTTCAGGCACATACATTCCCGTCTGCTTGGGAACGTGTACGAGATGCTTTTCAGAAAGCACACCCACCGGAGTTCGCAGGTAGCTTCGATGTTGTGGTATCTAGTCAATGGAGGAAGGACATTCAGAGGCACCTGAGGATGTATGAGTGCACCGATGTCCAGAAGCAGATACTAGCTACCTTTAAGCTAGTGGGGTCTGCACTGCAGTGGTGGGAGTCTATTTCCACCGTGGAGGAGAGAGATACTCTCACGATCCAGGAGTTTTGGGTGCGGTTTGACCGCAAATATTTTCCGTCAGCTGTTCACACGGAAATGAGAAGGAAGTTGATGAGCCTCAAGCAGGAGGGGAGGACTGTGGCCGAGTATGAGGCCGAATTCACTAATCTTATGAACATTGTTCCGGATGAGATACCGACAGAGGAGAAGAAGATACAGAAGTTTACAGACGGGTTGACTTGGAGGATCCGTCAGCATTTGTTGGGGAACCTATCGTTGGCCACTTACTCTGATGTGGTTAACGCTGCATTGTTACACTGTCAGGATCACCGCTTTCACATGGCTGAGGCCAAGAGATCGGGAGAGTCCAGCCATCAGGTCAGGACTGGAGGACATGGTGCCAGTGGGGCACAATCTATTCAGGGGCAGAGACAGGGTGACCAGGGTTCCCAGCAGGGGGATCACAAGAGATTCAGATCGGGGAATTTCAGGCACGGACAGGGAGGTTTTCGGTAGGGCCATTAGGGTCCGAACGGCCATCAGAACCAGCAGGGTCAGAATGGTCAACAGCAGTTTCAGCACGGCCAACAGGGCCAGGGGAGGAACGGTAACGGCCACCAGGGCCGGGGACAGCAGGGACAGAGAGGGGAAAACTTCCTGGGGAAGTGTTAGGTTTATGGCAAGACTGGCCATAAACGCTAGGACTGTCCTGATAGGGGCAGGGCCCCGCAGCAGCAGCAGGGTGCTCGACAGGAGCCGCAGAGACCAGTGTTTCCCGGCGCCCTCCCGGTGCCACCACAGATGGCAGCATTACCACCCATTTCAGCGGTCCCAGTTCAGCAGGGACAGCTGCAGTATGGGAGAGTATACCAGCTTCAGCAGGCAGCAGCTCCACAGGCCCCACCCGCGATTGAGGGTATGTTTACTATCCATGGTACTATGGGTCGGGTTTTGTTTGATACAGGGGCAACGCATTATTTTATATCTACACATTTTGCGAAAGCCTTAGGGTTGTTAGCCACAGCAGAGAGTACAATGACGTGTGTAGACTCACCATTGGGGAATGGGTCACTTATTTTCTTTATATGCCGGGGAGTGGGGGTAGAGATTGGTAGTTTGGTATTACCTGCAGACATGTTGGTATTAGATATGCATGAGCACGATGTGATTATCGGTATGGATTGGCTTGTAGCTTATAGAGCCATGATTGACTGCTTCGGTGGGAGCATTGTTTTTGCCATTCCGGGGCAAGAGATGTTTGTAGTGGCGATGCCTCGCCCAGAGGGCGGCTCGACCGGTCATTTGTATTACATAGAGGAGGATACCTCTAAGGAGGTTGTGATTCCATTAGATTCGATCCCAGTTGTCAGGGAGTATTTCGATGTGTTTCAGGAGATACCAGGCCTACCCCCCAGTCGAGAGATAGACTTTGTCATAGACTTATTGCCAGATACGAGACCTATAGCACGCGCACCGTACCGTATGGCTCCGGCAGAGATGCGAGAGCTACGAGATCAGATAGAGCAATTGTTGGGTCAGGGGTTTATACGGAGGAGTACTTCGCCGTGGGGTGCCCCTGTGTTATTCGTGAAGAAGAGAGATGGTTCACTGAGATTGTGTGTGGACTACCGGGAGTTGAACAAGGTCACGATACGGAATAAGTATCCGTTGCCTCGAATCGATGACTTATTCGACCAGTTAAGGGGAGCTTATTTCTTCTCAAAGATTAATTTGCGGTCGGGATACCATCAGTTGCATATCAGGGAGGAGGACGTCTCGAAGACTGCGTTCTTAACGAGATATAGCTCCTACGAGTTTCGGGTTATGCCTTTTGGCTTGACCAACACTCCAGCAGTGTTTATGGACTTGATGAATAGGGTGTTCAGAGAGTTCCTTGGTCAGTTCATCATTGTCTTCATTGATGATATTCTAGTTTACTCCCAGACAGAGGAGGAGCACGCCGAGCATTTGAGGCAGGTTTTGCAGACGCTTCGTCGGAACGAGCTGTATGCAAAGTATGAGAAGTGCGGGTTTTGGCTGAAGGAGGTCCAGCTTTTGGGACACATTATTTCCGACCGGGGGATATCTGTTGATCCAGGGAAGGTATCCGCGGTGAGGGAGTGGGGACAGCCCACGACACCAACGGAGATCCGTAATTTCTTGGGTCTAGCAGGATACTACAGGAGGTTTATTCGGGGATTTTTGAAGATAGCAGGTCCTTTGACACATCTGACTCGTAAGAGTGTGCCATTCATCTGGAGTGATGCCTGTCAGTTGGCTTTTGATGAGTTGAAGGACAAGTTGACCTCAGCACCTGTGTTAGCATTGTCGAGACCGGGAGTTGAGTATCTAGTCTACACCGATGCGTCCTTGCAAGGACTTGGAGGTGTATTGCAGCAGGAGAGTCAGGCCATAGCTTATGCTTCCCGTAAGCTAAAGCCTCACGAGAAGAATTACCCCACTCATGACTTGGAGTTGGCGACAATTGTATTTGCCCTTCGGATTTGGAGACATTACCTTTTGGGGGAGAAGTTTCGATTGTTCACGGACCACAAGTCCCTACAGTACCTATTCACGCAGAAGGAGTTGAATATGCGGCAACGGAGGTGGCTTGAGTTCGTGAAGGATTATCAGTTTGATATCCAATACCACCCAGGGAAGGCTAACGTGGTAGCAGACGCGTTGAGCCGTAGGCCAGTAGATGAGGTGGCAGGGGTGTGGAAGGCAAAGTGGAAGGAGTTGGGACACCAGGATGCAGTGGCCCGATCATTCATGTCAGTGATGACGGTTACACCACAGATTGTCACGAGAGTGGTAAAGGCTCAGGCAAATGACTCGTTCTATCAGGAGCAGATAGTTCGATTACTAGCAGAGGGAGCCGAGTCCTATACCGTTAGCTCAGACGGGGGATTACGCTTCAATGGGAGATTGGTAGTTCCGGAAGGGGAGGAACTGCGACACGAGGTGATGGCCGAGTCGCACGGCTCACGGTTCGCGGTACATCTCGGTGGGGACAAAATGTACCAAGATATGAGACGTCAGTATTGGTGGAGCGGGATGAAGAAAGATATTGCCGTGTTTGTTTCAAAATGCGCCACTTGTCAGCTAGTAAAAGTGGATCATCAGAGACCGGCAGGACTGCTACAGCCGTTAGAGGTCCCGATGTGGATGTGGGAGAGCATATCCATGGACTTTATCACGGGGTTGCCTACGTCACAGAGAGGTCACGACTCCATTTGGGTAATTGTGGACAGGTTGACCAAAGTCGCTCATTTTCTACCCGTAAGGACAGACTACACTACGGGACAGTATGCCCAGCTCTTTATTGCAGAGATAGTGAGACTTCACGGTGTGCCCCTAAATATCGTGTCTGACCGAGACAAGATATTTGTTTCACGGTTCTGGGAGAGTTTTCAAGAGGCCATGGGCACGGAATTGCGATTGAGTATGGCGTATCACCCGCAGACCGATGGGCAGACCGAGCGTACAAATCAGATGTTGGAGGACATGTTGCGTATGTGCATCATTGATTTCGGGGGTGGATGGGAGCAGTACCTTCCACTAGTGGAGTTTGCTTACAACAACTCCTACTAGTTCACCATTGGCATGGCTCCATTCGAGGCATTGTACGGTAGACCTTGTCGTTCCCCAGCATGTTGGTTGGAGGTGGGGGACAACAAACTACTTGGTCCGGAAGTAATTCAGGATACTTCGGCGAGGATTGAATTGATACAGAGTCGCATTCGGGTAGCTCAAGATAGGCAGAAGAGCTATGCTGATGCGAAGAGGTTCTTCAGGGAGTTTCAAGTAGGGGGCCAGGTTTTGCTCAGAGTATCTCCTATGAAGGGGATTATGCGTTTCGGGAAGAAAGGGAAGTTGGCACCGAGATACGTGGGGCCATTCCCTATCATCGAGCAGATTGGACCGGTTGCGTATAGACTTGGGTTACCGGAGCATTTGCATCGGATTCACGATGTGTTTCATATTTCCTCGCTAAGGAAATATCTTAGAGACGATTTGGCTCATTCTCATATTGCTTTGGAGGACATCGATCTCCAGCCTGATAGCTCCTACGAGGAGGGGCCGATTGCTATTTTGGACCGAAGTGAGCGGAAACTGCGGTCAAAGATAGTTCCATTAGTGCGTGTTCAGTGGCGACATCATAATGTTGAGGAGTCCACATGGGAGCGCGAGGATGAGATGCGCGAACGTTATCCGGAATTGTTCTTACCAGGTACTTTCTAGTTCCGAATTTCAGGACGAAATTCTGATATTAGGGGGGAAGTATGTAATACCCCGTATTTTTGGTGATATTTATTTATGGGATTAATTGAATTAAATGTGTATTAATTGGAAATTAATCCGGATTAAAATACTAGCGAGATGCGAGTTGGTATTTGATTTTAAAGGAGTATATATGGCTATATATGAATATTGAATTATCAAATTTTTGTGAGATTGATATATGGCAATTCGGGAAACTTTGTTGAGACGCGTGTGACAGTCGCGTCAGGAATATATTTATTTTTTTTTAAATTAAAAAGTGAATTTTAATTCTACTAACTGTATGGTCGTTTTGAGTGTGCCAACGCATTTGGAAGGGTCGAAATATTCAGAAAATACTAGCCGGGGGTTTAGTTTGGGTCCCGGGGCATTTTTAGGCCATACCGGCAACGTATAAGGGTAGTTTGGTAATTTTGGATTTTTGGGAATTAAAACCCACGAAAATTAGGAATTAATATCTGATTTGGCAATTACCCACTAAACCCACTAATAACCTAATGGGATACGGTGGTTATTAGAATTAGTCCCAAAAGTTCCTAAGCCAAAACCCTAGCCACCATTGTCACCTTGGAGAAGAAGACTAGTAGAGAGAGAGAGAGAGGAGAATTCTGCAGAGAGAGAGAGAATCGTTCATCAATTCGACATCAAAATCAGAGATATACATAAGGCAAGTGGTTTAATTTCGTTTATTACAAAGAATGTTTCTTCCATGCGTAGGAAATTGACAAAATTTGTATTGTTCTTGGGAGTTTGATAAAAACCCATTAATTGGAATTAGAACTTTATATCTTGATGAAAGGATTACATGTAGAATTGTGTTAGGAGGATTATTCTGGTGGAAATTCACCTTGTTCATATCAAAAAACGAATTTAATTATGCCCATTGGTGACTTTAAAATTTTAGGGTTCATGTTCATGTGATTTGGGGATAAATGAAGGGATTTGATGATTCAATGATGTTTAGGAAGAATTGGCCCTATATAAACGTTAATATATGACCTAAGTATGTTTAGGAATGATTAGAACCCATGAACAATTGTTGGATTGATGTTTAGATGAGATTAGAGGTGAAGAAAAGTTGGAAAAACGAAAATAGGAAATCTGGGATCGAAACTGGCCTCTCGTTAGAAGACCTTCCCAGGTCGTTCGAACGAGCTCGTTCGAACGAGCTTCTAACGAGTTGACCTTTGACTTCTAACGAGGGTGATGTTCGTTCGATGCCTTTCGTTCGAACGAGATCTCGTTAGAAAGCCCACTTCGTTCGAACGAACTCTCGTTCGAACAGCCTCGTTCGAACGAGACTTCTAACGAGCTGACAGTTTGGGCTTTTTAGCCTGTTTTGATCCCGAGTGTCCCGTAACCTTGTTTAACTGCAGAGATAACATTTCTTGAGGATTAGTTGATATATTTGGGATATTTAGGGTATAATGAGGAGTAAAACATAGGTGTGTGATTTGAACCAAATGGAGATTATGGATTAGGACGTGAGTGTCTATTACGACGTGAGAATAATTGACGGCTTGAATAATTATGTTAATCGGGAATATGTAACTGTGTAACATTATAAGTTGGTATGAGAATGAGAAGTGTACCAAATAAATTATGGTGATTACTAAGATGTGTGCATACTTAGTATATGTATATGATTTTATGTGTATGACATACCTACCATACTTTCTATCACGGGAGGTTTACATTCGCTTAGGGCCTTCTTATCCTTGTGTTGCCCGAATTTAGATTGGTACCTCGAGAACATAGGTCAGAGAAGGACTTATTGGGATGTTAATAAGTCTGCTGATCGTGGGAGCATAGGTATGTGTGTGACCCATGTGATGTGACTGTGTTCGCCTCCATTGTTTGTGATTGTTGTTATCTGAGAACGATTCCTGAGAGATTCGAAATGCTTGATCCTTATGTACGTGATGTACCGGGATGGATAGCAGAGTATGTGTGCACCGCAGCTTAGTCTCGGGTGCTTGTACTGTATATTTATGGCGTGACTAATATACACTTAAATAATGGGAACTTTCATGTTGGTATTGTGAATATAATTATAGTAATGTTTTGAGAAAACATAACGGGTTAACCGATAGTGAATTGTATTACTAATACTTGAGAATTTGAGTTAAGTAAAGTCCTCTATTTAAATGTTAACGCTAGAATGTTTAACGGGAATTGAGTAGTAAGGGGTAGAACTTATTACGGTTTGGTTAGATATGTATGTCATTTAGATGGGTACGGTACGTTAGGAGTGCACTTGCAGTCGAGAGGTGAGAATTTCATGTGAGTGCACGTCCTAACATGTATTTTGCATTTATTGTTTTAATGTTATTAAAACACTTGCTGTTTTTAAAATGATTTCCACTTTCGGGCTCTGACCCATTTGCTTTCAAATCTATTTTTTTTTTTTGGAAAAACCATTTTAGGTGCCCAGCCACAAGGACACCATGCTTAGGATCCTCATTCAGGTGATGAGCTGTAGCTGTTTGTGGAAGTTACAGGACTTTGCTAGTAGACGCTTCATCTATCTTGACTCTATATTCCTATTTCATCAGTTGTAGGGCATGTCGCCCATTTCTTTTAGAAACATTTCATTTATTTCAGATTTTCAGACTTCTGGCATGTAATTTATTTAGGATTCAGACTTGTCATATTATTTTCAGTTGTGGGATTGTTGTGAGGAGTTTCCTCCGGACTTCTTATTATTATTTGTTGGTTATTTCATTACTTCGTTATGGTAAATGGATTATGTTGTTCTTCCATTATTCTTTTATTGCATGTTAATCAGACTTAACTTAAAATTTGGCAACTCACTTTTTAAATACTAGGTGGTTAGTAATTATTAAAATGTTTTCGACAGTGATGCTATTAACTGAACCAACTTGGCATTTTGTATTAATTAAATGAAGGAGTAGCTACCCGGTATTTAATTAGTCGGGGTGTCACAAAAGTAAGAGATTGTGACATTTTTAAAACTTATTTTCGTTCCAGGTATGGACATTGTGAATTTCTTGTCATGCCAATTGGGTTAACAAATGCACCGGCCGTATTCAAGGACTTGATGAACCGTATATTTCACCTATACGTGGATTCTTTTTTTATTGTCTTCATTGATGATATTTTGATATATTCTCGTAGTAGGGATGAGCACAAACACCACCTGCGTATTATTTTACAGACCTTGCGAGAGAAGCAGTTGTATGCTAAATATTCTAAATGTGAATTTTGTCTAGACAGGGTAGTATTTTGGGGTCATGTTATTTCTGCTAATGGTATTTGTGTGGATCCCAAGAAAGTAGAAGCAGTAATGAATTGGGAAAGACCAACTAGTGTGACAGAGGTACGTAGCTTTTTGGGATTGGCGGGCTATTACAGGAGGTTTATACCAGGGTTTTCTTCTATTGCATTGCCATTGACTAAGCTTACCAGAAAGGAGAACAAGTTTGTCTGGAGTGGCGATTGTGATAAAAGCTTTGAAAAATTAAAGGGTAGGTTGACATCAGCTCCAGTATTGACTATCCCAACGGGTACAGAAGATTTAGTTATTTACAGTGATGCCTCGTATCAAGGAGTCGATTGTGTGTTAATGTAGCATGGAAAGGTAATTGCTTTTGCTTCTCGACAGTTAAAGATACATGAACGCAACTACCCTACACACGATCTTGAGTTGGGTGCAGTAGTTTTTGCATTAAAAATCTAGAGACACTACTTATATGGTGTTAGTTGTGAAATTTTTACGGACCATCAAAGCTTAAAATACTTGTTTACACAAAAAGACTCGAACATGAGGCAAAGAAGGTGGATGGAACTTATAAAAGATTATGATTGCACGATACATCACCATCCGGGTAAGGCTAATGTTGTTGTTGATTCTTTGAGTAGAAAATCTCTAGGCATAGTATCTTGTATTTATTGTATTCGAGTTGACCTGCTGAGAGAGTTAGCTTTAATAAGGGTGGAATTAACTTTGAATGAGTCTTACGGAATAGTAGCACATTTAAATGTTAGACCCACGTTGATAGACTGGATAAAACAAGCACCGGCAGGAGATACAGAATTGGAGAAAGTTCGAAATAATATGAAAAAGGGTAAAGCAAATGAATTTTCTATTCGTGACAATGACATTGTTATGTACGGAAACCGTTTGTGTGTACCTAACGTGCCTGATTTAAGAAGAACGATTTTAGAGGAAGCCCACTGTTCTTTATATGCTATGCATCCAGGGAGCTCGAAACTGTATAGAGACTTGAAATAATGTTATTGGTGGTCGGGAATAAAACACGACATTGCGGATTTTGTTTCTAGGAGTCTAGTTTACCAACAGGTGAAGGTGGAGCATCAGAAGCCAAGTGGTTTACTACAGCCCTTACCTATTCCTAAGTGGAAATGGGAGCATGTTACTATAGATTTTGTTATAGGTTTACCAAAATCATCACGAGGGTTTGATTCTATTTGGGTTGTCATTGATAGGTTGACTAAGTCTACACATTCTCTTCATGTTAAAACTACTTACTCCATTGATAGATATGCCAAATTATATGTGGATGAGATTATTAGATTGCACGGTGCACTTGTTTCTATTATTTCTTATCGAGATCCTAAGTTTACTTCTCACTTTTGGCCTAGTTTACAACAAGTTTTGGAGACTAAATTGAAATTTAGCACAGCTTTTCATCCTCAGACTGATGGGCAGTCAGAAAGAACGATCCAGACACTCGAAGACATGTTACGAATTTGTTTATTGGAGTTCAAAGGTAGTTAGGATGAACACTTGTCACTAATAGAGTTTGCTTATAATAATAGCTATCATTCGAGTATTGAGATGGCTCCTTATGAAGCTTTGTATGGGAGAAAATGCAAAACTCCAGTGTGTTGGATAGAAGTAGGAGAACGAAAACTACTTGGACCAGAAATTGTACAGCAGACTTTGGAAAAGATAAATCTTATCCATAATCACTTAAAGGTGGCGCAAAGTAGACAGAAAAGTTATGCAGACAACCGAAGGAAAGAATTAAAATTTGAGGAAGGTGATCGAGTATTCCTACATGTTTCTCCTTGGAGAGGGGTTATGAGATTCGGGAAGAAGGGAAAGTTAAGTCCCAGGAACATTGGCCCTTATGAGATAGTGAAACGGGTTGGAGCTTTAGCTTATAAATTGGCGTTACTACCAGAATTTTCCCGAATACATGATGTTTTTCATATATCCATGTTACGTAAGTATGTGCCCGATCCTTCACATATGTTTATTTCACAACCAATAGAGCTTCAAGATGACTTAACCTATGTGGAGGAACCAATTGCTATTGTAGATCGAAAGGAGCAAGTGTTACGTAGTAAAACCATTTCACTAGTTACGGTGATGTGGAGAAGTCAGAATGGGGAGTATGCCACCTGGGAAGGGGAGGATAACATGAAGAAGCAATATCCTCATTTTTTTGGTAAGTTTCTTATGCATTAAATTTCGAGGACGAAATTTTTATAAGAGGAGTAGAATTATAAGGCCCTAAAACATGATTAGGAAGGTTAATTACATGATTAATTATAACTTAGGAGTTATAAGTTATAAATTGGTTATGTGTGTTAAACATGTTAACTATCATGTTTAGGGGATGCATGCTCATGTGATATATGTGTTGTTTACATTAGGTGCTAATTGAGCTTATGATTGGGGATACCATGTTTAGAACATATGATTAGTTATGTGGTTAAATGCATCATAAATTATTTTTTTAACGCATGATTATGTTTATAAAAGTAAATTAGGGTTTTGATACGAAATTGGCAATGTTTGGTCGCCAAATGTGAAAGTTTTGAGATTTTCGATAAATTGCTACTTTCCTGTTCGAGCCCAAATTAGGCGTATTAATTTTATGATTTTGGGAAACCACAAAATATGAAAGTTGTATATGTTTAAGTTATCTACTCATAGACAGAAAGAGGGAGTAAATCAGGGCCCGTGATAGTGAGTAATGGTAATTTTACCAAGGTGGGACAAATATGTCATTAATGGAATTGTCTAATTCGACCTTTCATCCAACCAATCACGTGTTACCACTACCTCTATTGCTATTGGACCACTATACAACGTATTTCTGATTATAAATGAGAGTTATGTATTCTTCCTCATAATAATTAACAAGTTTTGTCTAAAGAGAGAGAAAGAGAAGAAAGTTAAGGAAGAAATCTTTGGAAAATTTTTATAAATCAAGGAATCCTCGTAAGGTAATTACATCTTTATTAAACTTGGTCACATGGATGAGTTCTATACTTGGCATGTTTTTATTTTAGATTTGGATATATATTTTAATGATACCCATATTGTTTAATTGTGTTGGAACAAGGACGGGTTAAGAACAGAAGTTAGAACTGGAGCTAGGATCGTAAATGCATACTTTAAAGTTCTAAATTGACATCATCTTTTCGTAAAGCATTTTGTTTTATAAAATTCATTATTATGATGTATATTTCTTCTAAAACATGTTTATTATATGTTTACATGAATTATACCCAAGGTCAAGGTTATGTATGCTTAAAAACGTTAAGTTATGCCTTAATGTTTTATTTTGACCTAGTTATGCTAAAAATGGCATAAATTATGGAATACTTATTGGAATTGAGTGATTCCAGTTGTAGGGTAAAATAGACTCATTCATGTATAACATATCCGAAAATTGTGTAAAAACATCA
The DNA here is from genome assembly GCA_949130495.1 of Sambucus nigra. Lineage (NCBI taxonomy): Eukaryota > Viridiplantae > Streptophyta > Magnoliopsida > Dipsacales > Adoxaceae > Sambucus > Sambucus nigra. Next base: position 193,476,038 of record OX422220.1, read on the forward strand.
AGTAATGAACATTTGACGATACTTTGAAGTTTTGGTTTAAAATCTGCCCTAAAGGAGCAAGAATGCATACCAAGTGTTTGACGTTTTGCTCGACATAGAAAATGAGACCTAAAAATCAAGAAACATTAATTTTATATTATTAAATGTATTTACTGATATTGGGTGAAATATCATGCAAAGTTATGTTGTATAAAAATTATGAAAATTCGAGAAAGTTGAAGTTGTGTTGCTATTTTTCTTGAGAAACGATTTGGAAAAGGTTGTAATAAAATGGGCATAACTTTGTCTAGCGAATTGGTAATTTAATTTCGTAAATTGTGTTAGCACCCTAATTACTTGGGTGTTGTAGAAATGTGACGTATCATATTTATTTCCCCCTTAGTTATTTCTGATTGACCAAATGATGTGTTGTATTACTATGTTTAATGTTAATTGGTGTATTCAGATACTAATGACGTTGACTTGTTAGGTGGGGAAGTAGCTAATACTACCATACCAAGGAAGTAGTTTGGTATTAATATTAGCACCATATCCAAGGTGAGTGACATGTCCTATGAAATATAGATGATTATATGTTCATATGGAAATGTGTAGTTCAATACATGTGTTGAAATGCTTATGGCAGTGATTATGTATTTAGGAAACATATGCATATGATTGAAATGTTAAGTGATGTTATTTAATGTTAAGAACTGTGGTAGGTCCTACAGGATGTGGAGGTCTTGTCAATCATAATTAAAGGTTTGTGTACTTGGGCCTAATAAAGGGATGAGGTGGTCCCCAATAACTGTGGTGTATTAATTGGACTGTGGCGGGTCCAGGCTTGCGAGAGTTTCACAATTCCTACTGGGTTATGGAATTAGAACAAAATAAAAATGGTTATTCAATTTTGTTATAGGTGTGGTATATGGTCATTCACTAAGCTTATATTTCTTACACTCTTGTAATGTTATGTTTCAGGTATGCCTATCGTTTGGAGTTCACTGCCACGTTAGGACCTTAAAACGGGGGAGTGACGGATATCTAGTACGGTTTGAATATCAAGAATCTTATTGTGTAAATATTAAACTAAAGATCTTGGTTATGTAAAGTTGTGTAGTACTTATAGGTGACACGTAAATGTAGTTATGTTTTCATCTACACATACCTTTGGAAAAAAAAATCTCATTCTATTTTTCCTTAGAGATTTAAATTAAAGCATTGTTTATTATTTAAGGCAATTTATCGCTAATTAATAAGGATAAGTTTAACTTTATTAAGTCGGGACGCGACAGAACTCATATGAAATCGACTCGAATTAATCAAAATATCATGAACATAAATGATTCTCACATCAATAACGCCAAACTATTTATGGTTTTTCAAGAAATCTGTTATGCAAACCCATTGATTTTCGACTATAACTCCCTCAAAATCTCTTATATATAATAATTCACTCTCAATTATTTTGAAGAAATCATAGTGCTCATATATAGTGAATCATAAATGAATCTAAATAAAATTGTCCTTCCACTTCTGTTTTTATGTGCCTCTAATCTTTTTAGGCTCTTTTATGAAAGTGGGGGCTTTTAAAGCAAATAACATGTTGATTTTTCATAGCCCCTTTCCATTGCTTAACATATAACAATATTTATCGGAATATAACTAAAATCCGAGCAATGGTTCTTACATGCACAAATTATCTCTTTTTACATTTGGTTCATTATTAAGCTGAATTGAAATGAGAACATCGTATTCGACAAATAACAAGTAAGAACAATGTTCATAAAGCTCGTGCACGTTTGCATTAAAAAATATAAGGAGTCTAACATATATATACTAGTTGTCAAAGATCAACGTAATGAATTCACACATTATTAAGCACACTAACGGAACAAAGTCATGTCTCAAAACATTATGAAAAAGTCACGTGAACGAATGAAGTGAAGGGGTGATCCGAATATCTTAAATGTTCATCCATATACGGTGAAAAGGAAAATACAATACTCTTTTTGTTTTTTTCAAAAATTTTATCAAAATAAATTGTTTTTCACTTTTTCTTCTTTTTCTTAAAACTGAAATTCTTTTTGTATTTTTCAAACTTTTTCAGAAAAATAAAACTCTACTGGATTTTTTTAAAAATAAATCAAAATGAAAATAAAAAATATAATGATAATATAAATTAGCAATAGGGATATAAGATATGAACATGATAATCATCCTATTCTAAAAAAAGTCTCGACCTAAATCATTAGGACCGAAGGAGTTCTCAAAAGGAGAAGACATCCTATGAAATTCTTCCATCAAATATTGTGAAGTCTTAAATAAATACTCTACTTGCTCTCGAAAATTCTCAAAATATTTATGATGATGGGCGGGAGAATGTGGAGTAACACGTGTAGGAGTGCGTTCGGGAACATGTGTAGGAACTCGAGTGGAAGCATACCACAGATCATGCATGTGTGAAACTCTCCCTAGCTTAAAACAAAACTCTCTAAAGTGAATTCTTTTTTGCAATGAGAATAAATATATACAGGTTTGGGTCCATCTTGCTCAAAACATCTAGGACGAGCTCTCATTTAAAGGTTTGGTATCCTAGGTGGGTTAGCACAAGGTCCATATGGATCCATCACAAACTCAGGAACTGACTCGGGTGTGGCATGGAAAGTGAATGCACCGTCATAATGATTCCTTACCTCTCAACGTTACCTAACGCGGGACCTAGGAGCATCTTTTTAACCTTCTTAGATGTTCCCTCTAAAGTGACTTTGACCTCCCTGGCCCATTCGAGATCAATCTAGATTTAGGATACATGATCTTCAAGTTTTTTATGAGTCTCAAATGAAAATTAAAGATCTCTCATAAGACTAGCCACAGTGTTGGTCAAATCGCTCTCCTCCCTACTTACAATAATCAACTTCTCACACAAAAAAACTTTTACCTTCTCGAGTTGACTCACCAATGCTTCACACTCTCTTAAAACATTCGCCTCCTTCTCCAAATCTAACACCCTAGGAGACAAATCTTTATTATGTTTTTTCATTTTTAAAGTCTTGATGTAAAGATCACTAAACGCTTTTTGGAGTCCACCTTCTCCCTCACTCAAATTCTCATCCTCACTCTTACACTCTCTCGAATAAATCAAAGCGTCATCAAGGCACTCATCTTTAGAAATATCCTCATCAGCACGGAACAAAGTAGAAGTACTAACGTGATTCAGCATGAACGCAATACACGGTTTATGTAGTGATTCATCCTCGAAATTCACCGACTCGACTTAACAATCACTACGAGTGACCTTATTTGCAACTTTCTTTCCCTATCTCTTAAGCCTCGTGGGACACTCATGTGTCTTGTGAACTTTTCCCTCACACGCATAGCATCTTATCTCTTCATATTTCTGACAACCACTCTTGCCCTTGTTCCCATTTTTCTTTTTCTCAAAAGTCTTTTCTTTGGAAGAATTTTCTTTGAAAAATTTGAGAAATTTTTTGAAATATTTTGCAAAAAAGGACAATTCATCCAATTAAAAGTCAAACTCAGACTCACAATCACAAATTTTTTCTTTCTTCTTTTTCTTAGTTTAATTTTTCAAAGCAATCCTTTTATCCTTAGGTTTAACTATTTTTGGAAACATATATATCTCGTATGTTTGAAGGTCACGTAAGAGTTATTCTAACCTAAGAATATCAAGTATCCCTAATGAATTTAGCACGGTAACCTTAGGAATAGAGAGTGTTGAAAGAGATCTCAAAATTTTCTTAACTACATGCGTCTCGAATATTTTATCACCTTAATTGAAACTCGAGTTTACTATATTAGATGGGCGTGCGTAAAACTCATTAAAAGATTCAGACTCAAGCATAGTGATAGTTTCAAATTGTGCGGTGAGATTTCGCAACTTAGAAGCTTTATCAGCATTGGTTCCCTCCTGAGTGATCTAAATGGTATACTAATCTTCTTTAGACGTGGTGCACATTATAATGTGGCAAAACTCGTCAGAGTTGACGTCTCTCGAGATGGCTCTCAGATAGTGCGAGTTAAAATTGCTCTACTGAAAGTTATCCTCTATCCATACAGAGACAGGTTTTGGGCGAATAACATTATCAACAGTTACAATTGGTGGTGTCCGCCCTCTTTCGCAAATCAACCAGACATGTACATTAATAGCTTTTAAAGTTGACATCATCCTATATTTCCAATACGCATCGTTTGAACCATCAAAATGGACATTCGATTATACAGATTATCCATTAAATCAAAAAAAACTAAAGATCAACCATTTTTTTATTAAATTGATATAAAAAAATTTGTAAAAAGGATCACACGATAAATTAGTACAACAGGATCTGATACTAATTGGAGAATGCAAGTTATTCAATGGATTTATATGCATAATAAATTTCCACACTCGCAAATCCAATTTTTATCAAATTTTATCTTCAATTAACTTAGGTGTGCATACAATATTTTTTCAATTTTTATTTTCAAACTAAGCATGCAATTAACACAAGTGATGAGAAAAAATCCCTAAAAAGGGAAAAACCTTATATTCAGCACTATTAAATCTTTTGAACGATAATCGACTTACAAAACTAAGACAAACTAAGTGAGACACGCAAAGCCTTCAAAACCTTCAATAGAATATGACTCAGATCCAGAGTCATCCACGGGTAGCGATCTACCCTCGGCATCCATCGATCAGTCTTGTCTTCTTTAGCATTGAAAAATCGAATTTCACAATTCAGTAGTAGAGATTTCTCTCCACGGAGGTTTATAAGAAAGAAACCTTCTTGGTGAATTGGTAAAGTGATCTAAATTATTCCAAGGGGTTTGGAATGTTTATGGAGATATTTGATCATAAAAGAGGTGTTTTTGATAATGAAAGAAGTTCTTAAGAAGTTTAATCTAGTTCAGTTTTTTTATAAGAAGGTTGGTTAAAATAGGATAAGTATGAAATATTTGTATTAGATTTCATTAAAAAATAAATTTTCACCCAGTTATTTGAAAGAAACTCGTTAGAACGACGCCCATGATCTCGTTAGAATGAGTTCGAACGACTAGTTTGAACGACATTCCAGAGAGAGGCAAAAATACTTCCTTCAAAGTTAAACCAATCTCGTTTGAATGGTGGTCAATCTTGTTCGAACGAATGAAAATCTTGTTCGAACAAGGCATCGTAACTTTGAAAAAAAATCTAAAAAAAAATTTAAACGCCCTTTTAAAAAAAATAACCTCTTAAAAATTCTTAAACCCCAAAAATAATAAAAAAAACATTTTACCAGTTAATACCATTACTTCTTCCAAAGATGTTGAGACTAACGATTCTTCCAATCACAAATGTCTTCAACTTTGTGTTCGATTCCCTAGAAGTCATATAGGGACAGTGTTTGTGTAAGGGGATATGCTGAAAAATAAAAAAAATGAGAAATTATCAAACTTGCTCTCACATTGATAACTAGTTTTAATGATTAAAATGAACTCTAACCGTCAGATTCGCTGAGTATAACTATTACAGATTGGACTTGATTGATTTAACAATTGTTCTGAACTTTTGGTTAGGAGTTTTTCAGTATAACCAATTAGTAGGTTATTTTCCCTTTAGCGATTGTCCATTAACTTCCTTGGTTTTTAACCGTATAAATACATTTTATCTCCATAGGATTCCTTATCCCATTTCTAACCGGTTGTATATTTCATACCTATAGGATCATTTGATTATAAAAATTCCATACAGTGGTTTAAACCCATAGCTTTCAATTCTGACCTTTATTAATTGTTGGTAGCTTCTGAGCCCATAGATTCCTTCTAGTTGTTCGGATATATATTAGGTGTAGGATTATGTTTTAATAGGTTGTAGCCGTTGGATTAGAGATCAATTTTCTTTATATCCTCAATAATCTACGATCGCAAGCTTCCTATCAATACAA